>OZ010572.1:138080969-138128469 GCA_963932145.1 Acanthosepion lycidas
TTTGATATTTAATAAAACGAAGAGGTATTTTAAAAATGTACTGCAGTAATAAAAATCATTTTAATTTTTCTGATCGAGTTGCAGTGTATATTAGTTGTAAATTATTTACTCTATCTTTTTATTTTCACAGCACTTTTTAAAAGTATTTCTAAAAAGTATTTTCGGTAGACTAATATAGACTAATTAATGCTTGTGACAATTTTCCGGGTATACTCGACAACTAGTGAGAGCTGTCCAAGCACATTTGCATTTCATCAACACACACGCACACACAAAGCCAACCTGTGATTTATGCTACAATTATGCTTACTAGGACTTTGTTAAGATTCCGGTTGGAAAAAAGAAAACCAAGCGAACGCAGCGGTTACCCCGGCCCAGTACGCCCAAATGATCGGTCAGGATAACATAAATTCAGGCCAACACAATCATCGACAGTTTTTGAACGGTTTCGTTTATCCAGTTTCACTCACAAGGCTTGAGTCAATCCTGGGTATGATTTTCAGGCTATTTCAAACGTGCTGGGATCGTTTCCCCTGGCCGCTATTCTTCACTTCTCTTTGAACATTGTGGACTGGCGTTACAGATTCACAAAGAAATGTAGCAAATAACAGAAACCACATAATTTGAGGACTACCAATAGCAGCAACAGCTAAAATGGATAGCACATGTGAGTTGAAGAGAAAATAATGACATAATCAACATGTTAATAATCCACACTGCTTCAAACCGAAGATTGGGAGGGAAACCATCAACAATACCGGGAAGACCTATAACACCTGGTAGATTTGAGAAATCTGCTTTTTGTTTTTTTTTTCTGAAAAATGCTATTTATTAAATGACTTCTGATTCTTCTAATGGGAAGTCATTTTCGTACGTGTTGCAACTCATTAATTTGGAAAGCATTATTCATGACACTATACTGGATCTCGTTTTAGTTACCATATTTAATTTTTTCCTAATTTTCAAAACTAATAGATTCATGGAAATATTTGCAGTATTAATGGTCAGAATATTTTATTAATATATATAAATTATAATAGACTACACGTCACTCTGATCGCGCGACAACAGTTTTATGAGTATTGCTGGATTTTCCAACTTTCATTTCATTAGAAAAATATAATTAACCACTAAGATTGATTTGTTTAATTTTTATGCCTTATCATGACATTATAGTTTATTTAAAGCCGAAACATATTTTGGATTGTTAGAATAATTCTATTTTTTGTCATAAAACACTTTTTAGCCGAAACATATTTTAGATTGTAAGAATAATTCTGTTTCTTTATGTCTTATCAACACTTCTTACGTTATTTAAAGCCGAAACATATTTTGGATTGTTAGAATAATTCTGTTTTTTATGTCATAAAACACTTTTTAGCCGGAACATATTTTAGATTGTAAGAATAATTCTGTTTCTTTATGTCTTATCAACACTTCTTACGTTATTTAAAGCCGAAACATATTTTGGATTGTTAGAATAATTCTATTTTTTGTCATAAAACACTTTTTAGCCGAAACATATTTTAGATTGTAAGAATAATTCTGTTTCTTTATGTCTTATCAACACTTCTTACGTTATTTAAAGCCGAAACATATTTTGGATTGTTAGAATAATTCTGTTTTTTATGTCATAAAACACTTTTTAGCCGGAACATATTTTAGATTGTAAGAATAATTCTGTTTCTTTATGTCTTATCAACACTTCTTACGTTATTTAAAGCCGAAACATATTTTGGATTGTTAGAATAATTCTATTTTTTGTCATAAAACACTTTTTAGCCGAAACATATTTTAGATTGTAAGAATAATTCTGTTTCTTTATGTCTTATCAACACTTCTTACGTTATTTAAAGCCGAAACATATTTTGGATTGTTAGAATAATTCTGTTTTTTATGTCATAAAACACTTTTTAGCCGGAACATATTTTAGATTGTAAGAATAATTCTGTTTCTTTATGTCTTATCAACACTTCTTACGTTATTTAAAGCCGAAACATATTTTGGATTGTTAGAATAATTCTATTTTTTGTCATAAAACACTTTTTAGCCGAAACATATTTTAGATTGTAAGAATAATTCTGTTTCTTTATGTCTTATCAACACTTCTTACGTTATTTAAAGCCGAAACATATTTTGGATTGTTAGAATAATTCTGTTTTTTATGTCATAAAACACTTTTTAGCCGGAACATATTTTAGATTGTAAGAATAATTCTGTTTCTTTATGTCTTATCAACACTTCTTACGTTATTTAAAGCCGAAACATATTTTGGATTGTTAGAATAATTCTATTTTTTGTCATAAAACACTTTTTAGCCGAAACATATTTTAGATTGTAAGAATAATTCTGTTTCTTTATGTCTTATCAACACTTCTTACGTTATTTAAAGCCGAAACATATTTTGGATTGTTAGAATAATTCTGTTTTTTATGTCATAAAACACTTTTTAGCCGGAACATATTTTAGATTGTAAGAATAATTCTGTTTCTTTATGTCTTATCAACACTTCTTACGTTATTTAAAGCCGAAACATATTTTGGATTGTTAGAATAATTCTGTTTTTTATGTCATAAAACACTTTTTAGCCGGAACATATTTTAGATTGTAAGAATAATTCTGTTTCTTTATGTCTTATCAACACTTCTTACGTTATTTAAAGCCGAAACATATTTTGGATTGTTAGAATAATTCTATTTTTTGTCATAAAACACTTTTTAGCCGAAACATATTTTAGATTGTAAGAATAATTCTGTTTCTTTATGTCTTATCAACACTTCTTACGTTATTTAAAGCCGAAACATATTTTGGATTGTTAGAATAATTCTGTTTTTTATGTCATAAAACACTTTTTAGCCGGAACATATTTTAGATTGTAAGAATAATTCTGTTTCTTTATGTCTTATCAACACTTCTTACGTTATTTAAAGCCGAAACATATTTTGGATTGTTAGAATAATTCTATTTTTTGTCATAAAACACTTTTTAGCCGGAACATATTTTAGATTGTAAGAATAATTCTGTTTCTTTATGTCTTATCAACACTTCTTACGTTATTTAAAGCCGAAACATATTTTGGATTGTTAGAATAATTCTATTTTTTGTCATAAAACACTTTTTAGCCGAAACATATTTTAGATTGTAAGAATAATTCTGTTTCTTTATGTCTTATCAACACTTCTTACGTTATTTAAAGCCGAAACATATTTTGGATTGTTAGAATAATTCTGTTTTTTATGTCATAAAACACTTTTTAGCCGGAACATATTTTAGATTGTAAGAATAATTCTGTTTCTTTATGTCTTATCAACACTTCTTACGTTATTTAAAGCCGAAACATATTTTGGATTGTTAGAATAATTCTATTTTTTGTCATAAAACACTTTTTAGCCGAAACATATTTTAGATTGTAAGAATAATTCTGTTTCTTTATGTCTTATCAACACTTCTTACGTTATTTAAAGCCGAAACATATTTTGGATTGTTAGAATAATTCTGTTTTTTATGTCATAAAACACTTTTTAGCCGGAACATATTTTAGATTGTAAGAATAATTCTGTTTCTTTATGTCTTATCAACACTTCTTACGTTATTTAAAGCCGAAACATATTTTGGATTGTTAGAATAATTCTATTTTTTGTCATAAAACACTTTTTAGCCGAAACATATTTTAGATTGTAAGAATAATTCTGTTTCTTTATGTCTTATCAACACTTCTTACGTTATTTAAAGCCGAAACATATTTTGGATTGTTAGAATAATTCTGTTTTTTATGTCATAAAACACTTTTTAGCCGGAACATATTTTAGATTGTAAGAATAATTCTGTTTCTTTATGTCTTATCAACACTTCTTACGTTATTTAAAGCCGAAACATATTTTGGATTGTTAGAATAATTCTATTTTTTGTCATAAAACACTTTTTAGCCGGAACATATTTTAGATTGTAAGAATAATTCTGTTTCTTTATGTCTTATCAACACTTCTTACGTTATTTAAAGCCGAAACATATTTTGGATTGTTAGAATAATTCTATTTTTTGTCATAAAACACTTTTTAGCCGAAACATATTTTAGATTGTAAGAATAATTCTGTTTCTTTATGTCTTATCAACACTTCTTACGTTATTTAAAGCCGAAACATATTTTGGATTGTTAGAATAATTCTGTTTTTTATGTCATAAAACACTTTTTAGCCGGAACATATTTTAGATTGTAAGAATAATTCTGTTTCTTTATGTCTTATCAACACTTCTTACGTTATTTAAAGCCGAAACATATTTTGGATTGTTAGAATAATTCTGTTTTTTATGTCATAAAACACTTTTTAGCCGGAACATATTTTAGATTGTAAGAATAATTCTGTTTCTTTATGTCTTATCAACACTTCTTACGTTATTTAAAGCCGAAACATATTTTGGATTGTTAGAATAATTCTGTTTTTTATGTCATAAAACACTTTTTAGCCGGAACATATTTTAGATTGTAAGAATAATTCTGTTTCTTTATGTCTTATCAACACTTCTTACGTTATTTAAAGCCGAAACATATTTTGGATTGTTAGAATAATTCTGTTTTTTATGTCATAAAACACTTTTTAGCCGAAACATATTTTAGATTGTAAGAATAATTCTGTTTCTTTATGTCTTATCAACACTTCTTACGTTATTTAAAGCCGAAACATATTTTGGATTGTTAGAATAATTCTGTTTTTTATGTCATAAAACACTTTTTAGCCGAAACATATTTTAGATTGTAAGAATAATTCTGTTTCTTTATGTCTTATCAACACTTCTTACGTTATTTAAAGCCGAAACATATTTTGGATTGTTAGAATAATTCTGTTTTTTATGTCATAAAACACTTTTTAGCCGAAACATATTTTAGATTGTAAGAATAATTCTGTTTCTTTATGTCTTATCAACACTTCTTACGTTATTTAAAGCCGAAACATATTTTGGATTGTTAGAATAATTCTGTTTTTTATGTCATAAAACACTTTTTAGCCGAAACATATTTTAGATTGTAAGAATAATTCTGTTTCTTTATGTCTTATCAACACTTCTTACGTTATTTAAAGCCGAAACATATTTTGGATTGTTAGAATAATTCTGTTTTTTATGTCATAAAACACTTTTTAGCCGAAACATATTTTAGATTGTAAGAATAATTCTGTTTCTTTATGTCTTATCAACACTTCTTACGTTATTTAAAGCCGAAACATATTTTGGATTGTTAGAATAATTCTGTTTTTTATGTCATAAAACACTTTTTAGCCGGAACATATTTTAGATTGTAAGAATAATTCTGTTTCTTTATGTCTTATCAACACTTCTTACGTTATTTAAAGCCGAAACATATTTTGGATTGTTAGAATAATTCTATTTTTTGTCATAAAACACTTTTTAGCCGAAACATATTTTAGATTGTAAGAATAATTCTGTTTCTTTATGTCTTATCAACACTTCTTACGTTATTTAAAGCCGAAACATATTTTGGATTGTTAGAATAATTCTATTTTTTGTCATAAAACACTTTTTAGCCGAAACATATTTTAGATTGTAAGAATAATTCTGTTTCTTTATGTCTTATCAACACTTCTTACGTTATTTAAAGCCGAAACATATTTTGGATTGTTAGAATAATTCTGTTTTTTATGTCATAAAACACTTTTTAGCCGAAACATATTTTAGATTGTAAGAATAATTCTGTTTCTTTATGTTTTATCAACAGTTATTAGGTTATTTAAAGTTGTAGCATATTTTGGATTTTCAAGAATATTTTTTGCGCGTAAATATTGCATTAACAACTTTTTTTAAAGTATAAAAAACAATTTTTCCAGAAAAAAGTATTTTCCCCATAGATGGGTGAGTAGATTGATGCCTTTGGGAAATTCATACTTTTCCCAAGGATATCAACGCGTAGAAACTCCAATGATCATTTAATTAAAGACTATAATTATAGAATGTGTGCAAAGCACTCTAAGACAATTTTTTTTTACAAAATATTGAAAACAATGTCATTGCAAATCCGATAAAGTTATAAAGACTCATATGAGAAATCCATTGATGGTAATCTCAAAGAAAGTGTCTCATTGCACTTTTTCGGGCTTAAAATTTCCGCTGATGTGAAGTGGAAAGATTATATTGAGTCAATTACAAGGTCTGCTGCTAGAAATGTTGGTTCACTGTGTTGTTCTAGACACTTTTCTCAACAGAATCTATTTTACACATTTATAAGTCTATTATTCGTCCATGCTTTGAATATTGCTGCCACATATGGTCCTGTGTTCCTCCTATATATTCAGAGATTATTGATAAAATCCAAAGGAGAATCTGCAATGTTATTGGTTCTGACCTAGCATCTCGCTATCAATTACTTTCCCACCGCCATAATATATTTTCGTTATTCCTTTTCTATAAATACACTTTCAGGGTAATTGTTCTGATGAACATTCCTCTGTGGTACCTAGACTCAAAGAATTTAAGCGCAGTACTAGATTGGCGGTTTCATCATTTTACAGCTGAAATGGTTAAATGTAAACATAAGTTCTATGCTAATAGTTTCTTCTCTCGAATTTTTCGTTTTTGGGAGTCTCTTCCGACTTTTTGCTTCCCAGACACTTTGATCGTAAAAAAGTTAAATGTAATGTCAATTGTTATCGTCTGTCTTTTAAATTCTTGTTCTTTTATTATACTATCACGATCATGGGATTTTTCTCCTACTCGCTAACATTTTGTAACAACTTGCATCTTAGTGGCTTTATTGCCTTGACCGAGGTGAAATGATTTAAAAAAGAGAATAAAACATTAATATCATTGTACTTTTATAAGTTGTGCGTCCATTGATTCTGGAAGCTGTATTTTTGTCAAATGAAACAGGCAGAATAGTTTTCAGAACAGTATTGCAAAGTTAATTTTTATTGATAAATTGCCGTTTTCCAATGTAAATCTTTCTTTACGGAATGATCTGCAGTTTTCAATCGGTTACGGTCGCTTCATCAAATGAGTGTACAGTGGAACCTCGGTTCACGAATTGAATTCGTTCTTGAAGGCCGTTCATAACCCGAAATGTCCGTAAACCGAAACTATTTTTTCAATAGGAATCAATGTAGAGAAAAGAAGTCAGAGAACAATAAAACTGGAAAAGAAAAGCACGGCATAACACATAAAACCGCGGTCGACTCAGAAATGATTCAGTTCGGGTTAACTCGGTTCGACAATGTTGTTCGGGAATCGAAATTTTGTTCAATAACCGAGGCATTTTCATCTCGAATTTTCTATTCGAAAACCGATTTGTTCGACATGTGAGACGTTCGAGAACCGAGGTTGCTCTGTATTTGAAATCCATTTTATTAAGATATTTTGCTAGTTTTTTTTGTCGAATGCAGCATTATCGAGCAAAAATATTCTTCTTACTGAAAGTGTTTGACTTCTTGAATCATAGCTCCACATGTGCTTGCTTTAAAAAAATTCTGAGATGTCATCTTAACACCATTTGGACCACAATATGGGATCACCACTTTACCTATAACATCACCCGTTCGTTAGTAAAAAGAACGGTTAAAAAATCAGGCTTCGTGTATTCTGTTGGACATTTCAATTTTCCTTAGGGATGCGTAAATATAGACAAAGGGCTAATAAATGAACTCACATGTTTTATTATTTAATTTAGGATTCTACATCTTTTGCGTTATTATCTCGCTGCTATAAGGGCGATCATAGCTCTCTACTTCCCTCTAACCCTTGTAGCTCTCAATAAGTTTTGTCCCTTTGCTACTTCCCCACAAGTCATTAGGTTGCTTAAGCCAGCTAGGTATGTCAGGCGTTGCTTTCCCTTGTTTCTCTTTTCCTCTATTCGCCTTGTGAGTATCAGGTTCTCCAAACCCTCCTTTCTCATTACGTGTCCTAGAAATTTCATCTACCTCTTCCAGATGTTAAGTATAAGCTTCCTCATTGTTTGCATCTTCTCCAAAACCTCATCGCTGCTCACGCGCTTGGTCCCTGATATCCTCAGCATCCTTTTGTAGAACCATACCTCCGTTGCCTCGAGTCTCTTCTTCATCTTTGAAGAGACCATCCAACATTCGTTGCCGTAAAGGAGGACAGATATCATGTAGTTGTTCAGTACTCTTTTCTTTGTTACCAACAAAATCCTCCTGTCTCGTAATATTCTGCCTAGCTTTTGGAATGCGTCTTTGGACATCTCAATACGTCTTCGGATACCGGACATAAAGAGATAACATCTGAGGTTTTCTCTAATCGCAACTGCATCAAAATTTTCCAAGATATTCAATGAACGTATCTGTCTAGATCTCTGAGACGAGGTGTTATGGTTACTTACATTATTCGGACTGTTATTCTCATCTTCATTGCCATATTCACAACGTTTCGGCCGTTTTACGCTTCGGCCTTCTTCAGGTGAGTGGAATTTCGAACCAAAACCTTATTTCGTACACCGAGGTAGATTGTTCTAGTTCCACGTGCCATGAGGATAACAGTCCGAATAATTTAAATAATGTAAGTGATATTCAATGAACTTTTTCAGTTTTTGATGGTAGCTGCTGTCCCTTTTAACAATTTCCAGCATTTTACCTTTTGTAAGCTCTGACGTTATTAAACAATTCCCTTTATTTACTAAATGAACGGGGGTATGGCTGGCTCCAGAATTTCAAACTCCTAACATGGCTATAAATGTGTGACCTTCAGAATTCAGGTAAATTTCATACAAGATTGTTGTCGTTTATTTACATTTTCGCAGAATGAATTGGTTTTCATCCAAATTACGCAGATGCATATTTTTGTCAAGAAGGAAATAAATCTCGATTCCAGTAAATTTATTTAATTTATAGATCG
Organism: Acanthosepion lycidas; assembly: GCA_963932145.1. Classification (NCBI taxonomy): domain Eukaryota; kingdom Metazoa; phylum Mollusca; class Cephalopoda; order Sepiida; family Sepiidae; genus Acanthosepion; species Acanthosepion lycidas. The sequence continues at coordinate 138,089,823 of OZ010572.1, forward strand.
ATAAAACGTGAAGTTGTTAAGAATGTGAGATGTAGTGTATATAATTGTTATAAATCATTTTATTTAATGAATCTCACTCGAGTTAATCACAGCTTACACAAACAGTTCATTTTAAAATAATTATCTGTTAATTTAAATCGGTGTCTGTTGTATACATGTAATTCGGATTTAGAAGCTATTTGTTATAAACGGGTCAGAAACTAACTACATTAACAGTTATGATGACCATAAAAATAAAAAAATGATTTATTTTTTTTTAAAGAGATTTTAATGAATATTTTTGGCAAGTCTTCAAGAATTCATATTGTGTGTCTGGAACCATTGGACAATATAAATGTAAAAGGCAACTTAATTGACGCAATTAGTCATCGCCCTTTAGTGTTAAATCACAAGCTTTTGATTTGCAGAGAATCTTTCTTCCCCTCATTGCATGATTAAGATTATCCCTTAGCTTTTAAAATAGTCTAATTACAAGATGCTAACTGATCAATTTGTTCATGTAATAAATTAGCCAGCATTTTCCGGCTCTCGCCATACATTCCACTCTTTTCTCGAAGTCACACGCCTCCAAAATTAAGAACGCTATTTAATATTTTTTTTTTTTTAGGAAACAATTCCTTCCTTTAATTTTCATGAACTTTGGGTACCACTCAGTATATATATATATATATATATATATATATATAAAAACTCCGTTACACGACCCTATATATAAGTATGTATGTGGGGGGATGTTATGGCTGCCTATTCACTGTACGAAGATGGCTACCAAACTGATCGCGACAGTCGAGGTGTTCTCCTTCAGCCCCCAGAAATCGAATGATACCCACACGATTGTAAATATTCATACCTAGCTTGTGCAGCACAATGTGGACTCTCAGCACCAGATAGCCTTGATCCAATAACAAAAACCAATCAAAGTAGTTGGAGATTGCCTGTAACCCCCTCCACACATGTGTGTATGTTATTTAAACGTTGTATCTTTGTATTCAGTGAGTAAATGTGTTTGAGTCGGCATCACATTTTTGTAAACAGAGTAATTAATGTCTAATGCTTAGAGATCGAAAGACTTAATATAAATCAAGGATGCCTTCCCAAACATATTTACCCGCTACAATAATACGCTTTATAGTAATAAGAAGTTCTGGTTAAAAAATCCACGATTTGCTTAAAAAAAATTATAATTGTTACAAAAGTCAAATACAGAGAACAAAGTTCAAATATATTAAATCATTAGTCATTTAGATGTTATGAATACAATTCTTCGTTATATGTAAAACTGCTGAGGAAACTCTGCTCTCTGGCCTTGGAAATCAATCCAAGGATCGCACAGTTCTGATACGAAACCAGTAATAAATTCCCTAAATGAAGTGGTAGGTAAACTCTAGCTCTTTTCTGGCAAAACCTGAAAACCAAAAGAACGTCTGTTATAATGTCTCATTATGTTACTGGAAAACAAAACGACCTCAGTAACCGAAAGAGTCGGACCATCCCTGTTCAGTCAGGTTAATTACATTAAAACTTGGTGAATGTTAAGATGGCTGCATCTAGTAAACTTATGCCTTCCAATAAACACGAACATTTTATTAGAAATAGAAAAGTGCTGAACTGCTATGTAATGTTAAACCCTCCTATATAGAAATGAATGCTGGACAATTTCCTCACATATGAAGAGGAGACTTCGAGCAACAAAGGTATGGTTCTACAGAAGGATGATGAGAATACAATGTACAGAACATGTTAGCAAGGTTTTAAGAAAAATGGAAACAAAAGGACAATGGTACTTGAATAAAAAAAGAGACAGTTGGAATTTCTGGGATACATAAGGAAAGAGCTTGGTGAATTTGACACACACTGGATATATTGGTGACAAGATCGGTAGAAGGAAAAAGCAAGTAATCTTCCTAACGAACTTGTTTAAGTGGATATCAGAACAGGGAGTGGGAGGGTAGTTATGAAATAAAACTTACTTGAGGCTACAAAGCATAATAAGCTGTGGAGAGCCACGATCAACCATGTCCTATAAGTTTCTACAGGACATGACTGACCGTGGCCCTCCACATCAAAGACTAAATAATGATTAATAAAAATTAAATTAGTCGTGTCTTACCTGACTGTCGTTGACTGTTTACCTACAAAAGAAAAAAAAAAGATATTAAATCTAAAAGAAATAGAAACACGATAAGCTGTTGTATATCTAAGCAAAATTAGTTTAGTATGACACAAGGTTATTGAAAACAATAATAGAAATATTGTGTTGCGGCTATGCTTCATATGGGGATGAATCTCTCTGCCTTGCAAATCAATATTGGAAATCCTAGCCTTCGGAAATATTTAACGAGATATACCAAGATATTTACGTACTTTTAGGTGCATAAAGGGGTTAGGGTAATAATTCTGCAATTTTTTTCATTATGCACTAGACGAGGGGGGGGTAATACAAAAGTATGACGGAAAATCATTTAAAGTGTCAAAAATCGTGAAATTGATTGAGGGATGGTAATGAGTTTGGCCGATTGGAAAATAAATAAACAAATAACTAAATAAATAAATAAACGAATAAATAAATAATTGTCCCCCCCTCCATCATTTATGCATCTAAGATGATAGCCTAATGACGAAGAATGCAGTTATTTATACAACACATATTTACATTTGCACTATTTACATCATTCGGACTGTTGTCCTTGTCTTTATTGTCATTTTCATGACGTTTCGACCGATGTACTAATTAACACTTTAATATAAATCATAAAAATTGTAAACATTTCAATACAAATCGTAAGCATTTCAAGACCGGAGCGAAACGCCGTGAATATGACAATAATAAAGACAAAAGTTCGAACAATGTAGTGAAAATAGTCACAATACCTTATCTCAGAAAGATAGACAGATCCTGAAGAAGGCCGGAGCGTACAACGGACGAAACGCTGTGAATATTACAATATTGATGAGGCCAACAGTTCGAACAATGTTGTGAAAATAGTTACAATGCCTCATCTCAGAAAGACAGACAGATTCTAAAGTAGGCCGGAGCGTACAACGGCCGAAACAACGTGAATATGACAATAATGATAAGGACAACAGTTCGAACAATGTTGTGAAAATAGTTACAGTACCTCATCTCAGAAATATAGAAAAACAAATATTTCTTTTTTAATTTTAAGTATAAATTTTTTTTTTTTTTTTTTTTTTAAATTCCAGTCGAAGAAATCCACCATATAGCGAACGCTATAAATAGTCATTATTTAATGTCATTCTGACTGTGACGTGCAGATGAAAAGTAACGATTGGCGATGGCCGGGACCAACTTGATTGTATATCTCCCCTAACAGTCAAGATGATGTGGTGGGCTATAGGGCTTTGTATTGAGAAAGGTGAGAAAGGAAGACATTTTAAGTATGTAAAAACAGATAAAAGATGAAATAAACGCTTTATTCAAATTAAATATGAACTAAATTTTTATTTTACATTTTCATTGGATGCCCTCCCCCTCATCGTACCCTCTGCCCCAACTTTTGCACCCTACTGTATTCTGTCTAGTATTCTGACTTGAGCTGTTTTGATCTATTCATTTCGGATGGTAGTAAAGATCGACTTATCTTCTCTATGTACCGTGTCCCCTCATGACATAGGCGATCATGGCTCTCCACAATTTCCTGTCTTTCGTAACGCTTAATAAATTTTCACTTTTTGTTATTTCTCCCAAACCCTGTTCTTACATCCATTTACTCAAGCTCATCAAGTATGTTATGCGTTGTTTTCCTCTGTTCCACTTGCCTTCAATCTGCCTTGTGAGTGTCAGATTTTCTAAGCCTTCTTTCCACATTATGTGCTCCAGAAATTTCAACTATCTCTTCCTGATGTTAAGTATAATTTTGCTTTTTGTTTCTATTTTCTCTAAAGCGTCGTTGTTTCTTACAAATTCGATCCATGGTATCCTCGTCATCCTTCTGTAGTACTACATTTCTACTGCTTCAAATCTCTTCTTCATCTTTGAGAAGATTGTACAGCATTCACTGCCATAAAGGAGGACAGATATCACGTAACAGTTCAGTACTCTTTTCTTTGTTTCTAACGAAGTTTTCCTGTTTCTTAATATTCTACTTAGCTTTTGGAAGGCTCTTTCGCTATCCCAATGCGCCTTCGGCTTTCAGTGTCTCACTTTCCGTCCTCTGTTAAAACAATTCTCAGATATCTAAATTAATAAGTGTACTTATTTAATTTACATTATGGCTCACCCTTTTTCTAACAACCATTCATTCTGTCTATTTGCAGTTGATATTTATTCCTTTCTTCTCGCTTCCCTTCTCGCTTTCCTTCATTACCTTCTGGAGGAATTTTTTTTTTTTTGCTTTTATCGACACTGTGTCATCTGCATATCTTATATACGTATATTCTTTAAGACTAAAGTAAAAAAAAACAAAAAAACAACAACAAAAAAACAAACAAACTTGAGGTTGTCTTATACGCCTGGCAGACAGTTACATTTTGCTGGAATTATAATATTCTTTTTAAATCGGAGAAATCTTTCTTTCTAATAACGGATACAAGCAATTCTAAACATACTCAAATGCGGAGATTATTTTAATGTAATTAATAGAATTGTTTATATGAGTGAGAAATAAATTGTAAACACTCAACTAATTAAATAATTAACACTTCAATACAAATCGTAAATATCGTAAACACTTCAATTAATAATGAAATGCGCATGCTCGTTCAAACACTCCAGTGTTTTAAAGAGCATGCGCATTTCATTATTAATTGAAGTGTTTATTATCCCCTCGTTCTTTCTCGCTCACATACGCGCTAACTCTTTTCTTCTCATACTCCCACAAGTCATTAAACAGGCGTATATGACAGGTATAAGTTATAAATCAGGTATCACATAACCTTAAAAAATACTATAATTAAAGAAATTGTTGAAACGTGAAGTATGGGTTTTAATTGACTATATCACTAAGTAATATTTTCTTTGGTTCTAAAAGATTTTCCTGATTATTTTAAAATTTGTTAATACGTTGCTTAATTTTCGGAAAGCATCGTTCGCTGCCCTTTCAATTCTTCTCACGCGTCTTTCCAAATGCGAGATAGATAGATAGATCTTTAATTTAATTTAATCATATAGGATTTCATAGTAAACAATATAATTTAGGAAAATTTATCTTTTTCCCTTTTAACAGCGAAGAATAAATTCTTAGGATTTCTTCCTTTTGAGTATGCAATATACAGCTGGCCATGCGTAAATATTTCTTTCTAGAGCCAAATTCTAACTTTTTGAAGAATTTGGCCTTGTGATTTGTTTATAGTTCTCGCAAACGCAGGGCGACCTGGAAACTGGATTTTTGTATAGAAAAACTTAAAGAAAAGATATGAACAAAATAATATTGCATTTTTAGTAAATTAGTATTTGCTAATCATTAAATTGTTTTTAAAACATTGGTAGTATTTCGTATGTTAAATAATGAAACTTTATTGTACTAAGTAAAATCAGCAGCAGTTTGTACCCCTTACCTGTTTGCTCCTCTACCCAAAATTTGGTTTCGATCGGTCAATGTATGTCTATTTTATACGGGGTAACGTACAGACAGAATAACGGAAGTTACAGAATTTTATATATATAGATAGGTTGTATGTTGGTGTATCGTTTGTCTGTAACTGCAGAATATACAATCGAAATCAAAATGGCGGCGCCCATGAGAAGTTGCCGTTAGTACCTTTATAGTCATTTGTTTCTAATAAATGACAATTTCCTGTCTTTTCCAAAAGTGGGCCAGCACAGCCAAGCAACAAGGCTATAAGAATGTAGCAGTGATAATAATTAATACCTTAAATTATTGATAGATCACACATTACTCTTAGATGGCTAATAAACAGAGAGATATTTTCATAACTGCAAAAATTATCTGCAATTTTTTGACAGCATAGGTAAATTTGTATAAATAAAAACGCATATCATTGGTTACAAAAATTTTTTCTAATAAAATGAGTAGCCGTCGCAAGAAAAGTCACTTTTGGTAAAAAAAAAAAAATCATATTTTACAGTTTAGCGTGAACGATTTTTATATTGTTTTTATAATGAAGATTAAGATTTGAGAATGTTTGAGTTGGCGTAATTAGATAACATACAGGCATAAATAATTACAAGATATAAAAACAATGTTATAGGACTTTTCAAATTTATCCGTGAATTCTTTCCCGGAAATTAAATGAGATAAAAATATTGAGTGCATGTGTATCAAACGAAACTCCTGTTTATTTAACACAGAAATTTGAATAATATTACATCGGTGTGGATACAAAGGCAATAACATAATTATTGATATAATACAATTTTATAATCTATTGTATGAAATGAACAAAGTCCGACAATTATTTTACGACATTTTTATGGTTATGCGTTTTTTATAGATACAAATATTTAAGTAAATGCTCTGTTTATAATAAACAGTATTAACGACATTTACCGGCCTTAATGTCCGAGAAATTTTCATAGAAAATATGGGTCCTCTGACAGGAATCGAACCTGTATCCTATACGGAAACGTCATATAGCCGGACGTGCTTTACCGATTTCGCCACAGGAGATCGTTTCCGTTAGTAAGGTCTATATGACTGTTCCATGTAGGATACAGGTTCGATTCTTCTCGGAGGACGCATATTTTCTTTGAAAATTTCTCGGACATTCAGGCTGGTAAACGTCGTTAATACTGTTTATTATAAACATAGCATTTACTTAAATATTTGTTTCCTATAAAAAAGAACGTATAAACATAAAACTATTGTAAATAAAAAAATGTGTTGTTTTGATCGCAAGTTTCGATTAGTGTAATGTAAAATAATTTGCATCTACGACATTTCATAGTTTTAGTATATTGGAAACGAAAGGTCATGGAGATACGGTGTTTTTAATGAAAGAAAACAGAAAATGAAGGCATCTAAAATAATGTATTTTAGACTAAGACATTTACGTCTTTTCAGGAGATAGAAATATTCAAATTATTAGGGGCGATATGAATTTGGATAACATATTTAATAAGTCTTATAACGAAATGAGATAACATTCCCGATGTAGTTAACTACATAAGATCCCAATAAAATTCATGTATCACACAAGGAAAAGTTAAGCTATGACACACACACGCACATATATATATATATATATATATATATATATATATATATATATATATATATATATATATGTATATATATATGTGTGTGTGTGTGTGTGTGTGTGCATTTTAATATATACAGCCCCCCCACCACAAAAAATTGACATAATTTAAAATGTGAATATCTGAGTAACTACATGTCCCAGCGGCAAACGAAATTAAATAGGCTTCATGTTGAACAATAAAAGATATACAGGGTGTCCATAAAGTTCGTTTGCACTTTAAAAAATTATAAATTTCTTTCTTTTTGCGATAGAAATAATTTGTAAAAAGGATAAGCAAGAAGTAAATCTATATTTTTTAAGGTTTTATTGAAATTTTATTTAAGTTTCCACATGTCCCCCATCATTAGCAATACAAAGGGTAATACGATTTTGCAGTTCACGGAAAATATTTGCCTACTGATTTACAGTAATGCCTGAAATCACATTAGTTATTTTAGCTATAATTAACACTAGGTACATTAAACTTTATAACATTTTTTTACAGATTATTTCTATCGCAAATACAAATAAAGTTATAAATTTTTTAAAGTGCACACGAAATTTATGGACACCCTGTATTTATCAAAATTTGAACAAGATATTCAAATGGATGTCGATTTTCTAACTGATTTCACAAAGCTTCACGAATGTTCAATACGCGCACCACCTGTGACACAACAGACGTCAAGTCGGAAGCCCAGCTCCTGCCAAACACGCTGTAGCATGTCTTGCGTAACATTCTCCAACAACTCAGTGATTCTCTGCTTAAGTTCCTCTAGGCTTGTAAGTAGAGGGTTTATATAAACCTTTCCTTTTACATAGAAAAAATCACAAGGTGTCAAGTCAAGTGAACGTGATAACCGTTTCAACGGCCTATTGTCATCATCACTGACATGCCTGATCCATCTTCCTGGTAGAATAAATAAGTCCACAGAGTCAATTTAGTTTTTGCACATTTCGTTAAAATTTGACTTCATTTGAGTGAGAATTGGTTATATTATTAAATTAAAAAAAAATGATGCCAAAAATTTGGATCCGCTGTTTGGATTTAATAAGTTTTAGAATTTTTCTGGATTAAATAACTGCTACTAAGCTGGGATGCTGAAACTTTTTAATCCATTAATGCATGACGTTTTTAAAGAGTTGTTACCTAAAATTTAAAATCCGCCAGCCATAACATTAGCCGCAAGGTAGATTAGTCAAAAAGATATAAATTTTAACGAAACCTTATGCATTAGGTTGGTGCAAAAATAATGACGTTTTTTGATGTTAAAAAATACGTCAAAAAACGACATTATTACGCCATTATTTTTGCACTAACCTAATAGTAATGAGTTAATTTCGTTATTATTATTATTGTTGAATAAAAACGGTGCGACAGAAATACCTCTCATAAATACTTCTTACTCTTATCATTATGTGTGTGGTATTTTTGCCACCCATTAGGAAGAAAATGTCCCTCTGGTTCGAAGTGAGCTAATAAATTAGGTTTGTAAAAGGCACGCAGCCTTCAATTTTTCAGCGTTTCTTCGAATTCAGGAGGATGGCCACAAACTCTTGGCCTGTAATGTATATATAGATATCTTTATGGGAGAAGAGTGTCCACGGTCGGAGAATGAGTGTCAATTATAAACCGCCTGGACATAGCACTCAACAAGTTCGTTTGAGGCTTTGAAACGGACAGTCATTATTCAGTGTTGATTTCTATGTCCTCACTGTATATATCGGCTCGCGCGTGCACTCACACACACACATATATATATATATTTAACGATATATTGTTAAATATATCAGACAACGAATATGAAAAGTATAATAAAAAATATCGAAATGTTGAACAATTTTTGTCCGGAAATTAAAGCAACCATATGAATTTTAGAACGGCTCTAGATCAAACATATAATAGACATTCGTTGTCTGTTATATTTAACAATGTATGTTTGAATAATGATCTTTTGCCACCTATACACTATATATATATATATATATATATATATGCTGTGAACATTCAATAATATTATTAGTACAGACACCAAAAAATAAGATTATTAAAAGATACCAAAAAATAATAAATTATTAGCATAGATACCAAAAAATACAACTTTATCACTATCAGATTAGATCATTGTAACGGCATTTGGTTGAAAACTTTCAAAATAAATGAATTCAATATATGCAGGATTTTTATATATATCTTTATATGCAGAACAACATAGTTCTGAAAATAAAATAAATTATATTTAGATGATTAACTGTAACATGTGTATGTGTGTGTGTGATGTATCACATATAATGCGGTTCGATTAAATAAAAAGTCGGTTTGCCACGCGATTCAATCTCCTCAAACGGGAATCTAGATGCCCGTGTTGCTACGGTATCCTATGGTTTGGTGAGCAGATGAGGGAGACTGTCGTACTTTTAAAATTGACCGCGTAAACCAAACATTTGTTAAGTGTTTACAGTGTGGCTATAACAAAAAGCTTAATGACCAGCTGAAAAGAAAAAAATAGCTTGCAAATTTGGCGAATCTACTGCCATACTTCCGGTATCGATCAACATAATCGCAGCCAGCAGTCTGGTTAACGAGGCTTGACCAGTGTCCGCGGACTGGAATTTGCAAAGGCGAAAGGTCTCGCTTGGCTAGAGAGCTTAATGCATTTCAAAGCAGTTCGTCAGCCGTCGTAAACTGTATGAAGCCTGCTGATTGGTCGATCAGGTCACGTGTTCGTAAGTGCCGAGAAGATTAAAAAAAGATCAATCATTGTTTTTAAGTACGCCCAGCTGTCATGTTGAATGTTGGTTCGCGATGCGCAGAGGTGGATTAGAAAAAAAAAAAAAAAAAAAAAAAAATACAACATCAGAAAGAGTAAGAAAAAGCAGAAGAATGCAGATATCTATTTATTTATTCAATTCAGACATTCATCTGGGGCAAAAGGTCATAGTTTTCCATTTTTTTTTTATTTGTGTTACGTCAGTATCCCAAAGAATGGATATGATGAATTTTAATATTTTTCGCTTGGCCAGCTTAGAAAATGGCGCTGCTACAACGTTTTTACAAAGTTACACAGATGTTGTAAAAACATTTTTGCAGACTCCTCACAATATTTGTCTATATCTCTGAGATGTGGTATTATGATTACTTGCATTATTTACATTATTTGGGGGGATATCCTAAACTTCATTGCCATATTCACAACCTTTCGGCCGTCGTACTCTCCGGCCTTTATGTCTATGTCTCTCTATATATCTGTCTATATCTCTAAGATGAGGTATTATGATTAATCGCATTATTTACATTATTCGGGCTGCTATACTCATCGTCATTGCCATATTCACAACGTTTCGGCCTCTATATCTCTGAGATGAGGTATTATGATTACTTGCATTATTTACATTATTCAGACTGTTATCCTCATCTTCATTGTCATATTCACAACATTTCGGCCGTTTTACGCCGTGGCCTTTTCAGTTGATTGGAATTTCGAACTGAGCCCTTTATTTCGTGCACCGGGGTAGTTTGTTCTAGTTCCACGTGCTATGCCTCTGCCGGATGTCTCAGATATTTTCCCTTTAACTCAACTCTCCAAGTTTTGATTCACCACTGCTGTAGCCTGGCACTGAAATCACAACTCCTCCTTAAGCACACATGGCCCAGTGAATAAGGACGTTGGTTAGATCCAGTGACTAGACCCAAAGAGATAATGTGGATAAGAGTTCGAATAATGTAAATAATGCAAGTTTTCACAATATATCCGCATCGTTGCTTTGTAAAGTTACATTAATAGAAAATGGATAATGAATGCCAGGATGCTATTGGAACGTGCATTCATCATGTAATTCAGTGATACTAAATTAAAAAGAAAACTACGAAAAGAAATGTTATACTTTGTATAGATATTGTTAAATGAGGATAGACTATTCTGATATTTGATGTGTTCTGAACTTTTCAGCTAAAGTAACGGATAGCGGCTCGGATTGAGGAATTGGAGAGCCGTGTTCGAAATCCAGTCAAATCCATTACATTCACTTACGTGCTAATACCCTTGGGAAAGGTATGTACCCTCTTCTTCTCCTCCCAGCTATGGATAAATAGCAGGACAGACCAGGTTTTATAGCCTTGGATGGCAACTGGTCTACCGGAGAAAGAAATGGCAACCTACTGCGAAAAAAAGAAAAATAAAAAACTGCCTCGTCAGTCATGTATCGAAAAGATACATGATCGCCTAAGCGTGTATCACACATGGCACATAACTGACTGACTTCGCAACATTAAACATGTTGCGAAGTACATTACGTTAGTAACCTCGGATTCTTGAAAATTGTTAGTCCTCTGGGGCGTTTACACATCCAAACACATAAATGCTTATAGTGTTACAATTATGTAAAATCTTGTCGTTCTGCTTAAACAAAATAACATAAGCGTTCACGTTTACGATATATATTAAATCAAAACCTGTACTGAAGATATGATTATTCACTGAAATGAACATCATAAATTCGTTGCATAGATAAATATGAATATATGAATTTTATTATTATTCATTTTATGACAACACTCTAAGTGGATGCACATTCTCACCAAAAAGACAAACAAGAGAAAATTGGAGATAAATTCGACAATACTTAAACTCGGGTCCACGCCTCGAATAGTTGTTTTTCGTTGGCATCGTCTTTACCGCTGAGGACATTGAAGATTGACAGCATGTCGTCTGTATGTTTTATAGCGCGATATAAAAGAAGATAAGATGAAAAAGATCCCTCCCCCAGCTAACAAAATACAGTAGTTGCTATGTTTCTGCAACGTTGCAGAGATGTTGTAAAAGATTTCTGTTGACTCCCTCACAACGTGCCAGCAACGATAACTTGTAACTTTACAAATACGTTGCGTTGCAACGTTACATTAACAGAAAATGGATAATTAATTCCAGAAAGATATTACAACTTGCATTTATCATCTAAATTCCCAATTTAAAAAGAAATATACGAAAAGAAATTTCATAATTTCGAAAATAACGAAAACGAAAATTTGTTTTCATATCGTTAAATGAAAAATAATTGTTGTTGATGTCATTTGATCAGTGGGGAAACTTTTAGCTAGAACACGTTATCATAAAGTTGTGACTAAGTCGGTAATGAGCGCTCAGTTTGGGTTCAGTAGAATAGTTCAATGCAATGTTGTAGTATATCTCCGAACTATAACATGCTTTCCGTATTAGCTGAGGGTGTTTACCTGGGTTCGAACATTGATATCACTTTATCTGTTTATGATGACTTTGATGGGTAACAACTGAATTTCAAATTCAGGTAAGGTTTGATTTTAAAAGGAAAAATTTTAAAAGGAAAAATTTTAAAAGGAAAAATTTTAGAGTCAATGCGTATTTACGTTTGTAAGTAATTCTTACGAAATGTTATCTATTTCTTTTATTTTTTATAAGTACTTTTAACACACACGGGCTTCCGCATAAATGGAGAGTGGCTGTAGAGTGACGTCTAGGTTTAAAAAGAAGGATTTGATCTTCGGCAAGATGTGTTGGTGCGTTTAACCAGGCTGTTCTGAAGGAAAAGGGACGTGAGTTCGAATCTCACCGGGAGCTTATCTTGTTTCTGATCATCCGACGTGACGTGATTTTCCCCTGTTTTTTTCAACAAATATTTTCAAGGCAACTGCTCTCCTGAACTTTTTTCCTTGGTACCCCGACTACATGAATTTAAGCGTGCTACAAAATTAGCATCTAGGTCTCACCATTTTACTATAGAACTAGATGCAACCGCCACTTCTATTCTAACAGATTCTTTTCTCGCACTTCCCACCTGTGGAACTTCCTCACGATTTCTTGCTTCCCTGATGACTACAATCTTCAAAAATTTAAATGTAACGTCAATCGCCATATTTTATTTTCTCCAACTCTGTTTTTTTTTGTCTTTTCCCCAATCCTCTCCATTCTCAGTCAAAAGACGAGCATTGTGAGTAGCTACGGTAGGTAGGAAGTTATGGAGAGCCATGATTGCCCAAGTGCCTTAGAGTTATGGCAAATACAAGAAGAAGCATTCAAAATAACTCAGTCTAAACTTTCTTATGAGTCTATTCCTTCTTATCTATCTATCTATCTATCTATCTATCTATCGCAGCATATTCTTCTTATCTAAGTCTATTCTTCTTATCTATCTATCTATCTATCTATCTATTTTAGTCTATTCTTCTTATCTATCTATTTCAGTCTATTCTTATCTCTTTCAGTCTATTCTTTCTATCAATCTATCTATCTATCTATCTATCGCAGTTTATTCTTATCTATCTCAGCATATTCTTCTTGTCTAAGTCTATTCTTCTTATCTATCTATCTATCTATCTATCTATCGCAGTTTATTCTTATCTATCTCAGTATATTCTTCTTATCTAAGTCTATTCTTCTTATCTATCTATCTATCTATCTATTTTAGTCTATTCTTCTTATCTATCTATTTCAGTCTATTCTTATCTCTTTCAGTCTATTCTTTCTATCTATCTATCTATCTATTTTGTACGCAAATTTATGCCTTCAACTATTAATATTTTGTACATACTTGTATACTTTCAGGGCAAACGTATTAGATATATAATTTGTAGATGATAGAATGTATCTCTGGTAATGTCACTAAACTAAAACCAAGATACTATTTACCTATAGATGGGACCCTAAGAGGTGCTTCTACTTCAGGTCAGAGGGGTGGTGGTGGGAATAACAGTAATAAAGTGGCAGCACAGTATGTGGAATCAGTTACTTAATGGAGGGGTAAAAGTTGATTTTTTCTCCAACATCTTTAGCGATGGATTGTATACATGTGTTCCACTTGATGCCTGGATTGTGCATTTAAGTTCCAGTTCCTAGGAGAAGGTGGATATGAAAGAAATGTGCGTCGAAAGAAAGAGGAAGGCTCCTTGTAAGAGGAAGACATTGGGAGACAAAGGTCAAAAAAGTCTAAAGAGAGGAAGAGGGAAGGAGAGAAAGATGGAAAGAGAGAAAGATGCAAAGAGAGCAACAAGGAAAGAGAGAGATGAGAAGACGGTGAGTAACAGGAATAGAAAGAATAGCATGAAAGGGGGGAAGTAAGTGAGATGGAAAGACAGAGAAAGGGGATAGAGTGAAAAAGAAAGGAAGACTTTAGGGAAGAAAGACAAGGAAGATAGAAGAGGGAAGAGTGAAAGAAAGAGAGACGTAAAATGGCATTGAAGAGAGTTAAATTAATTTTCGGGAGGAAATCTAGAGGGTCAAGGTTGAAAACCTGCGGAATATGACAGTGGCCATCGTTCACAGAATTCCTTTATTGTTACTGTTAGTTATACCCATCATTTTCGGTGTGCTCGGAAGAGCCTGGACGACTTGAGCAAAGAAATTGAAGGATTGGAAATTCGAAAAGGAATCGAAACTGTCTAAACAGTAGCAGTATTAAAATCACATGAGGAATACTGGGCGCTAGAACGATGAGGGGACTTCAACAATAGTGAAATATGTCTAATCTATTTAAGTTCCTCTGGGGAGTATAATGCCACATTCTGACCTCCGCTAGGTGTTGCCGTTGTGTGTTCCGTCAGAAGTAGGTTTTAACGGGGGTGAATTTGCCAGCCCACGTCCAGACGGTTTTGAATTCCAAAATTTCCTTCTAGATTGGTTTCCAACTGAGGCTAAAGATCCAGTCTGCTCTGCAATTTAACACGTAGGTAAAAGAGATTAAATTTGGGTAAAAGTGAACGATACGAACTTGGTCGGAATTTGAACCCGGTACGGAGTTTCCACTTTCCACACCGATTAACGCTACGCCACGACCAAGAATACTGCTATTTAGTAATAATAACCGAAAACGACAGACTAATGTGTCAGGATTTTGCGTCCAATTATTGAATCTGGCCAATTCTGTTGAGTCTGACACAATTTTCCCTTTTCAAATGAAAACACTTATTGTCAGCTACTTTTTCTTTCATCTGTTTAAACTCACAACACTTAAAACCTTTTAGTTACACACAGCACCCGGCAACATTAGCGACATCATCACGATTATTATTTCAATCTCAAGTGTTGGGATATCACAGTTACAACTAATATGACATCCTGGAATAAAGTGAGTAGATTTTAATGTGGTTAAATCGCTTGACATGTCTAGTTTTAAAATCTTTGTCTCTTTTTGTCTTCGTCGTTTACAGCTCATAAAAGAGCCACCACCCTTTTGTGTAGACGCTATACAATGTGAGATGACGTAAGCGACACTATGGCACCGCCCTCTGTAAGCAGTACAACTGCTAAGATTACTGCGCCTGCGCGGAAGCTATGAGAGTTTACGAGATGACGTCACCTGCAGTTGCGCGCCTCAGATCAAGTTAATTTCACATTTTTGGTCCGTAATGTGGGTCATACCTATTATTTTCTGATCAAATTTGTTGGCAGAGAAAAGCTAACCTTTGGACCTGACATTTAACAGTCGGATGCCATAATTCCTTTTGTGCTCCCTCCCTTCGTTGCTATTTTCTATCTTTCTATCTTTTCTCTTTTTTATGCAAGATATGGGGTACTCAGAATAAAAGATGCGACAATTAGGTGTTTTTGGATAACAGTCATTTTTCTCGCTCTAATCAGCGCACATCCGTATATCTAAGGTCTTTTGTGCTTACTAAGTGGAATTTTTGTGTTGACACTTGAATACATAAATCTCGTACTTACGTTTGCTCATACGATACACACATATAATTATATATAACATAAATAAATATATAATAAAAACGTATACCTCATAAATATACACATTTAAATGTACATCTATATATAATTGGTTGAAATATACTTGTTTGGAATTTTAGTAAACATTTATTTTAAATAAATATAAAAATAGATTCTGAAACGCAGACACACACGCATATATATATATATATATATATATATATATATATATATATATATATATATATAAGGTCTGATTAAAAATTATCGCGACTGTTGCTATAGTATCGGGTTTAAAATACTCACAGTAAAGTCGCTGATCCCAGCTTGACTTTGAAGACGCTCGCGTATGCACACTAAGTTTTAATGTTCTCGCCCACTTCCGTTGTTTATAGCGGTTTTGGGAAGTAAACTGTGTACAGTATATGTCTATATTTTTGAGATAAGGCAATATGTACACTATTTACATTATTCGGACTATTGTCCTTATCTTTGTCGCCATATTTATTACAACGTTTCGGTCGTTGTACGCCCCGGCCTTCTTCAGGTGGTTGGAAGGTCGAAGATAACTGATAACTGACATCCATTAAACATGGCACGTGGAACTAGAACAGTCTACTCCAGTGAGCGAAATAAAGGGTTCAGTTCGATATTCCAACTACCTGAAGAAGGCTGGAGCGTATAGCGGCCGAAATGTTGTAATAAATTTGGCGACAAAGATGAGGACAATAGTCCGAATAATGTAAATAGTGTGTACAGTATAGTCGACTCACTGCACCAAAGAGCTTCCATCAGTGACCATGACTTGTGCAGCATTTTTTGGCCGAGGAAGATATTCTACAGATCTCGTCCCTTGTGACATTTTCCTCTTAAAAAAAATCAAATCCCAGTCGAAAGGAACATGATTTTAAGACATCAAGGAAATGCAAAAGAATTTTATGCCAAAAGAGTAATTCCAAGAATGCTTTCATCAATGAAAACGACGCTGGATAACTACTCCAAAAGAGATTAAATGCCAAATTGATATGTGCTGTAGTTGTAAAAGATGAACAATATATATATATATATATATATATATATATATATATATATATATATATATATATAGCATGAAACCCCATTGAATATATATATATATACCCCGTATCTCCTTGGTCAAGTATTTGTCCCTAGTTTTCTCCAGTGACGATGAACAGTTGCACTTTCAATGGGGTTTCATGCTTTGAATGTCTATTGGGTTTCAAGTTCCTTCCAGACCACAATTTCTCACCAAACCTCAAGTTCTCTCCAGACCTCAAGATATCATCAGAACTCAATTTTCCTCCAGACCTCTAGATATCTTCAGATCCATTGTTAAAGATGCTGCGAAAAAGTCATTTCCATCTATCTTTCCAGAAAGTACTCGACTCCTTTTGTCCTTCTTTAATAACGACAAGACACAGATTAGACCAAAAATAGAGCATTGATAACATATATAGACTGAAAATACCCAATCATTATTTACCAGTCATCATTGATTTTAAAATCGTTTATACGGTCTTATGAGAAGTACTTATTTTCTACTTTGCGACTTCTTTCCCAAAGGTACAACGTCACAATCGCTTTTGCCATCGCAGATGTTCAGATGAACCCTATTCTTCAGTTCTACCAGTTCAGACCTTTACCGTTAAGACATATTAAAATTAAAAAGTTTGCTGTTTCAACATAATTCCACTATTATGATATTTACACTCCTAAAAGAATTATTTAAATACAGGGTGTCCATAAAGTTCGTATGCACTATAAAAATTATAACTTTATTTCTATTTGCGATAGAAATAATTAGTGAAAACGATTAGAAAGAAGTAAATATATATTTTTAAGGTTTTATTGAAATTTTATTTAAGTTTCCACATGTCCCCCATCATTAGCAATACAAAGGGTAATACGATTTTTCAGTTTACAGAAAACATTTGCCAACTGATTTACAGTAATGCCTGAAATCACATTAGTTATTTTAGCTATACTTAAAACTAGGTACATTAAACTTTATAGCATTTTTTACAGATTATTTCTATCGCAAATACAAATAAAGTTATAAATCTTTTAAAGTGCACACGAACTTTATGGACATCCTGTATTATAACTTTCGTAATGTTTTCTGCCATAGTACAAATTTCAAAGTTGAAATCTGATTGCCGCATTTTTTTATGTAGGATATAAATATAATATTTGATAAGAATTCAACAGCTTTTTCAAACACTATGACACTGATGAAGTGTATATCAACGAAGGGGTGAAACCGGATGAAGTCCGTGCGATTCAATAGGTAAAGGGGTAGTGTAGCTAAGGTAGTGAATCGATGAAATGTGGACAGCATTTAGCATCGTTTAACTGTGAAATAATTGTTAGGACCAGAATGATGGTAACTATTCTAGTTTTGTTGTTATTTACCAAATCCAGTTTTGGTACAAAGTGTCAGGTTCGTTGAGAAGATCGAACTCACTGCTCTGTAGTGATAGTTACCGAAACTAATTCGATAACGATTATCCTACACCAAGGCCTCCAAGATTGAAACTACAACGCAAGCGGCGATTGGGTGCATCGAACCCGGAAACACTCGCATGCTAAGCGAGCTATCTACGAAATGAAGCAATTGTGAAAAATTAGTTTTGGTACAAGAACACCAATATTACGAAACCTAGAGAGGATAAAACTTACTAATCTGTAATAATGACTGACATGACTATCTCGCTAAACATTATCACATGACGAAATGCCTGAGATAGGTTTTGTTTACGGCAGAGTTTGGCTTTAGTGTAATCTCAAGATTTATTTATTTTTAATTCGTTCTACAATGATTTTTATGCATGTCATTCTAAAATTGCTCAACCCTTCTTTCGAGGGATGTGTTCGTTTCTTGAAAAATAACATTGAATGGGCAACAAAACGAGCTGAGTGTGTCTCATGTTCTCACAATGCCAATAAAACGAATCATTTCCAGGATCGAAACACACTGAAAAGGGTCACCTGAATAGAAATCATTAACTATGACCTTTTAGAAAGAGAGAAATCTTTAGATACGGACACAAAGTCACATTAAATTTTCATTTATACTACCCCCCTCCCCCATCAGCGACTTAACAGCTGCACGTCGTCGGGGGACAAACCGACAAACGAATCCTACCCGCATTTCTATACTTGTATATTTTCTCATAAATAAATGCATCAGTTGCTACAGAGAATGCATATTTACACGCAAACTCCGATGTAGAAACATGGAGGTAATTTCAGGGGAAATACACAGGCAGCCTATATAACAAAAATAGTTTACACTGACATTAAAAACAAATCAGATTGAAACATTTGATCCGATTTACAAAAGAAAGGAAAATTTGAAAATTGTCTATAAAATGTACTCAGTCATAGTATCAGAAATATCTATTTTTCACACACTTATATATATATATATATATATATATATATATATATATATATATGTATGTATATATATATATATATATATGTATATATATATATATATATATATATATATATATATATATATATATATATATATATATGTATTGTTTCACACATTCGTATATATATATATGTGTATTGTTTCACACATTCATATATATATATATATATATAGTTTCACAGATTCATATATATATATATATATATGCATATATGTTGTTTCACACATTCATATATATATATATATATATATATATATATATATATATATGTATATATATCTTGTTTCACATATTCATATTCATATATATATATATATATATATATATATATATATATATATATACATATACAGTTAAGATGACAACGAATAGAGTTCGTATTATTTAATTTAAAAGACGGCTCAATAGAAAGTAGAGCAATATTGTTTATTTTAGGATATTACACAGAAAAAAATATCTTTGTAATTTATTTTAAAATACTACATCGAAAACAATATCAATATCGCTACACAATTGCATTCGTGTTTCGACGCATTTCACCAAGCTATTGTAAATTACAATCGCCTGATGAGATGCGTTGTATGCGCATCAAAACACGAAACACGACTGCAATTGTGTAGCGATTTTGACATGTTTTCGATACAATATCCGAAAATAAAGTATATATATATATATATATATATATATATATATATATATATATATATATATATATGGTTCCTGTGCCCTAACTGGTAGTTCACCCTTTACCTAAAGGAAAGTTTTCCATCATCAAAAAAATACAATATAGATTTGATTCCTGTCGGGAAAACATTTATGGTTTTAGCAAGAACTTCTCAATTTTTAATAACAATAACCTGTACACAAACATGTTTACTCACTGAAAATATCATTTTCTTAATAAGATATATATATATATATATATATATATAAAGAGGGTGAGATTTCTGAAGTTAACTCCTTGTTGATCATTTTCGTCACCTAATTTTGAACGTTCGATAAATATAGGCAAAAAAGCGATGATAAGACATTAGAGACATCCTGGGAGTTTTGGGATTTTCATTCATGAAAATTTCGGTATGCAGAAGTTATCAGTCAAAACGTTTGAATGCTATTTACCAGAAAAAAATATCGAATGGACAACTCTAAGTTGATTTTGCAGCATAGTCTAGTGTTTATTTTTGATGGGGCATGGACACACTGCTATGGTCCAGAGATTAAACAATACTTCATGCAGTGGAAGAATTTGGTGTTTCCACGGTTGATTAAATTCGACTCACAAGTCAGAAAAAATGTCCTGACCATGTTTTTTTTAGGAAACGGAAGGTATTATGATGAATGGCTATCTTTAAAAGGGCAAAAACGTTAATGAGAATCCTAGTGCCGATTAGGGTTGTTGAAAGAAAAAAGGGGAATTAAACTTGAAAAAAATTATTCTTATTTGAACATTATTTGATTCTGAATTATTTAATTTGTAACAAGAGAAATAAAATGAAAAAATCAAAACGAGTCAAAACATCTGTACTCTCTATATAAAATTAAGCGACTTCCATTCGTCCGTCACACCCTTTAAAATAACCATACATTGACAGATCGAAATTAAATTTTGGGGAGAATGCAAACAGGTAAGGGGGCACAAAGTAAAGTTGGTTTTACTAGGGTGCGCCGTAAAATAAATTTTTATTAATCTGTTTAGGAAAATGAAAAGTTTTTTATTTAACATAAAAATACTCCGTCTATATTTCTAAGAAGAGGTATTGTAATTTGAACAATCTATCCAGATGGACGAAATAAAGGGTTCAGTTCGAAATTCCAATCACCTGAAGAAGCCTGGAGCGTACAACGACCGAAACGTCGTGAATATGGCAATATAGATGAGAATAACAATCAATGTAAATAATGTAAAAAATACTTCCATCATAAAAACAATTTAATGATTAAAACATCAAATATTTATTGAATAAAAATGCAATATTGTTTTTTGCATATCTTTTCTTTAAGTTTTATATACAAGAATCCAGTTTCCTAGCTTGTCCTGCTTTTGCGAGAAGTATAAACAAATCACAAGGCCAAAAAAGTTATAATTTGGCTCAAGAAAGAAATATTTACGCACGGCCTGTTGTATATTGAATGCTCAAGAGTAAGAAATCCTAAGAATTTATTCTTCGATATTAAAAAGGAAAAGTTTTTTGACAAAGAAATTAGCTTATTGAAATTTCATCGATTGGTATGCGAAACTGAACGAAACGTAGAGTTTGTAAATCTCGACAAAAATGTTAACGATAACTTCAACAATACTGCGGGGATTAAAAAAAAATGATAGTTTTCAAAATGTCTCGCCTCGAAAGGAAAAGTATTGCTATTCGTAGGTAGCCGAGAGTATAGCTGAGTTGAAAGAAGAATGCGTAAACAGATTACTGATTAAAATTAATTACAATTTTTGATAGCAAAATTGGTTAAGTTGTCGCACATGAAAGATGAATTTCAAAGCTGCTTCTTTATTCCGAATCCTGATTTTTTAGTTTAACGGTCGATTGACAAATACACGTTGTGATAAAAAGCAACAAAAACAGTTGAATCTAAGTTTGTCAAAATATATTATAAAACTGCCTCATATTAAAAACAACTTCAGAATATCTTGAACTAAAAGGCACAGGTGCTCTTGAATCTTGAACCTTCGTCGTCTACTCAACTCATTATAAATAGTAACAATCTAAAGGAAAATGTCTCTTAGAAAACACTTACTTTCTTGAAGGTTTTCTCTACAATGTTATTATTATAAATAAACATGTATATAAGTTACCTTTCTCTTTTCGGTAGTATCTCAGAGGTATATATATATATATATATATATATATATATATATATATATATATAAAAGCTTGTTCCATCTCCTCTCTCGCTCTCACTTTGAGGCTTCGGTACGCTAGCATGCCTTGGTGAGCATATCGGTAGCGATTTGCTTCCGGCAACAGTAACAACTGTTCAAAACTGAAGTGCCCGGTTTCCGTTTCTAGATGATTGGTAATAAACAATCTTCTGAAAACTGGCCATTATCATGTTCAGTGAAGCACACTCAGTGCAGTGATATATATATATATATATATATATATATATATATGTATGATATGTATATATGTGTTTGAGTGAGTGTAAATAAATAGAAACAAAAACAGAAACATTAAATGAAATGCTAAAAACAACTCGTGGGCACATGAAAAAGCGGAAGAGTAAAAAATAGGAGTATTTTTTAAAAAGTGCGAGAGAGAGGGAGAGAGACTGAGGCTGTTATTCACTTTCAATTGATTATTAGCACAATAAAATATGAAAATCTGCAGGTATAAATGTGCATTATTTGCTGGCTGCCAATAAAGGCCCACGCGATTGCCAGGAAATTCAAATAATAGACTCGACCGTTTGATGGAAGCGTTGTCATTCTCAAACAGACAAGAAGATCATTGGACAGGTGAAGTGCAACCATTGATAATGAAGGCGGCGCATCAACCCACCACACGCACCACAATATGAAGCGGGGTCTAAATCATATATATTTTTAAAAAGTTTGATACAGTGATATGCACAACCTCTGCATCAGGTGTTCATATCTATCTATCTATCTATCTATCTATCTATCTATCTATCTATCTATCTATCTATCTATCTATCTATCTCCATATGTCTATTTAGATCTATCTCTTTCTCTGTATATCTATATAAATATTAATATCTATCTATCTGTTCATATCTATCTATTCATATCTTTCTATTTATATCTTTTTTTAATAGATTTCGTCCCAAGCAAGGCAGCAAAGCCACTAAGACGCAAGGGTAGAAAGTGGAACAATACGAATGTTCGAAAACAAAAGCAGAACAATCAGGAGCCAGTAGATATCGACTGACATTGCATTTAAATGTTTGAAGATTAAAGTTGGCTGGAAAGCATGGAGCGGGAAGGGGGTTCCACATGCGAGATGTGCGAGAAAAGAAACTGTTAGCATAGAATTTACGGCTAGATCTAGCCCGCTAAACTGTAAATTGAAATCTCGACGCCCGTCTAGTACTGCGCTTAAATTCATAAAATCTCAGTACCATAGCATAGAAAAGCCACAGGGAGGCAAATTTACGACGGTGAGAAAGTGATTGAAGTCGAATTTGGATTTTATCAAGGAGCTCTAGATAATTAGCAGGATCAACGAGGCATATGTGGCAGCAATATTCTAAGAATGCACGAATAGTAGACTTATAGATATGCAGGATAGATTCTGAAAAGAAAAATTGTTTCGCCGCAGTGAATCAGCATTTTTAGCAGTCGACATAGCAATAGATTCAATATAGTCTTTCCACTTCACTTCAGCCGAAGGAAGGCAGAGTGGGGCCTCTAAGATGATTTATAAAAAGAAGTTTAGTTTTGGAGACGTTAAAATATATTAAGATACAAAATTAATGTCAGAACTTCAGAAAATAAACTCTCTCTGTTAATATCTATCGCAGTCTCTTCGCATCTCTTATTCTAGTCTGCTGATATCTATATGTGGATGTGTGGTTGGTGTAGTGGATAGCGACTCGAAATGAGAAACCGGAAAGCCGGGTTCGTTACATTTACTTACGAGTAAAGACGCTTGGAAAATATCTGAATCCATCTCCTCCCAACTGCGGGTTAAATTGTAGGAATTGTATCTGGAGAAATAATCGCTATTCTAAAAAACTGTTAATGAAATATTCAATTGCAAATGAAGATAAATTCTTTCAATCCAAAATATGTTTGCGTATTAAAAATCCACAAATATTTGATATAAACTGAGAATAAATCAATGAATTTATCTTCCTTGGTATTTACGATGTATCTCAGACTGTTAGCATTTATTATCTATCAGTGTGTGTATATCTATCTATCTATCTATCTATCTATCTATCTATCTATCTATCTATCTATCTATCTATCTATCTTAGTCTGCAAGCATCTATTATGTAAGTCTCTCAATTATATATAGTACTTTTGTTACCAATCTATCGATCAAGCTACGTAGAACTTTTGATATCTATCTATCTATCTATCTATCTATCTATCTATCTATCTATCTATCTATCTCCATGTCAGTAATAGCGATTGTTGTATTGTATAAATCAGAACATCCATTTATGAATCTATAAGGACATATGTACCAGGAGATGAATAATATTTTATAGTCATCCGTATTTCTCTTTTATTTCAGCTGAAAATAGGAAAAATTATGAATTATGCCAGGTGCCGGAATGAATAGAAAAAAAAAATGTACTAAAAACAAAAATCAAGAAAAGCTCTACAAGAACTGAAAAATAAACAAAATAAGAAAAAAGTAAAAAGACCAAAAGACAGACACCTACGTTAACAGTAACCAAAAAGGGCTCTATGCCTGCCCTATTAGGATAAAGTAAAAACGTTCGGTTGCTTATATATATATATATATATATATATATATATATATATATATATATATATAAGGCGTGCGATGTGCACATTTTTAATTTCGCGCGTGCGCGTTGTTTTTAATTTTGTTCGATTGCACAGTATAGTAGGGTCAGTTGGGCACCGCCTGTACATAGAAGAGCATCATGACGTAATTCACTCGGCCAGAAACTTTGAAACGGCATGCTGCACCGCCTAGCATTCCTGCCGTAAGTTCCAATACGAACATTTAAGTTTGGGTGCCAATCTGAGGACAGTGCAGAGGATTCAGAAAGAGTTGGGTGAGTCTAATGGCGATTACGGAGCTGTTTGGGGGTGATCACTAGTGATGCCGAAATTATACTTCTATACGGCTTCCTACAGGGCCTCAAACTCAATACGGAGGCCTACATCACGTGCCTTAAGGAGGTAGTGCTGAGCTGCGTCAAGCGGGTCTTCTGCTGGAAGACCCTATGTCTGGCAACTGGACTCTACACCATGCCACACAAACAGGAGAACCCAGTTATGGCTGTCAGAAATTTCTGCAACCAGATCACCCTTTACATTTGGCTACCTAACTCCCCAGACTGCAGCCCCCTTGATTATTATGTTCCTTGTTCTAAGGTTTCGTCTCACGTGAGCCATCTTCAGAGTGGTTAAATGGACATTTAAACAAAGATATTCACTATCAAATATGATATTCCGTTATGTTGACATAGAAGATTGCGATGCGACGATAACGGCCGCAGAATAGCAGACAGTTCGTAAATTCACGAATGCGGTTCTATGACGTCGTACCACGCGAGAGGCCGAAATATTAACAATAGAACCATATGTTTAGATGCAGTGTAATGTTTTGTAACAAGTTTGAAATGTAATTTTGTTGAGTGTGGTTTGCTTTTTCTTTTTTCTTTTAATGTAGATGGCCTCCAGTATCTGTAGGTTCTTTTTACTGTGTGTATGTGTGAGTATTGTTGTGTTATCAACTAATATCTGTCTAATATTATGTACATGTCTATGGTTTCCTAAAAAAATTTTTAATAGATTTAAGATCAGAAAAGTGACAGGTAAGTCTACAGGAGGGCGTGGTTGTAGTAAAACCAATATATGTAATGGGTTTATTATTACTATCAGAGATACAATTTCTGAACGGGAATGTAAATTAATACACTACATTGGTTTTTGTAGAGGATTTAGTTGCATAGTTATAGGGTTATTAGAGACTATGAGGTCAATTGATTTAATTTTTTTTATAATATATGATGAACGTAACTTTTTTTTATTATTATTAATGGGTTTAACATTTCTACCTATTATGTTTTTGAGTGTTGTTTCATCGTGTCTGTAATTTTTATCCATTTGGTTACAATAGTATAAGTTAGTAGTATTATGTTTATTTTGAGATACACTATTATTATTAATATTATCAATTTTGTTAGTAGTATTATTAAGTTTATTGAGTTACATTTTAATTTGTTGATCAATGACGGAATTAGGAAATCCATTATTAGCAAGTGTTTGTTTAATGTTATATAATTCTTTATAGAATTCTGGTTTGGGAAGAAAATATCATTTGTGTTTGTTGGATTAAGTTTTTTATAACGGCTAACTTATATCATTCGGGCATTCACTAGTATAATTAAGAAGATATGAGTTAATGCTTGTGGCTTTCCTATAAAGAGAAGTAGTAAATTTATGTGTGCTGGAATCAATAAATAGATCAAAGAATGGAATTATATTATTAAGTCCAAGTTCTAGCGTAAATTTGAGGACGCAGTGACTTTCAAATTTGTTTTTAAGTTGTATAATTTGATCAATATGTTTTGCTAAAACAAAAATGTCATCTATGTATCTTACATATATAGGGTGTTTATTAGTGTCATTAAGTATTTTATTTTCTAAATGAATCATATAATAATTAGAGAAAAACTGGGCTTAAAGGAGTTCCCATTTCAATACCGTCTATTTGAGTATAAATATTCCCTCGAGGGTCACGAAAAGGTACTTGAGTGGTATATGTCAATAATAATTTTTTTTTAAATAGAGGGTTTAATATTGATGGGGGAGAGAGTAGTGTGATTGTATACATCGTGGATAATGACGTCAATAGTTTCATGGACGGAGACATTAGTAAATAAATTTTGTACATTCAAGGATGCGATTATTTGGTTGTTTGGTTTTACAGCATTTACGACCTGTGTCTGCTATTCCGCGACCGTTATCGTCACATAGCAATCTTCTACGTCATCATAACAGGATATCATTTTTGATGGTGAATATCTGTGTTTAAATGTCCATATATCCACTCTGAAGATGGCTCACGTGAGCCGAAAGCTGAGATCAAGGAACAGCATAATAAAAAATATCCAAATGCTGGACAATTTTTGTCTTCATTTTCGCCCGAAATTAAAACAATTATGCGAAGTTTAGAACGGCTCATGATCAAACATAATAGACATTCGTTGTCTGTTATATTTAACAATACATGTCTGAATATATATATATATATATATATATATATATATATATATATATATATATATAATATTAGTGGTAAATATACGCATACATATGTAAAAATATATATAAATATATATACATACATGCATACACATACATATATAGTTCGTATAAAAAAAAAAATCCAAGA
This sequence comes from Acanthosepion lycidas, assembly GCA_963932145.1. NCBI lineage: Eukaryota > Metazoa > Mollusca > Cephalopoda > Sepiida > Sepiidae > Acanthosepion > Acanthosepion lycidas. The sequence goes on from OZ010572.1 coordinate 138,117,213, forward strand.
GGATAGAACCTAGGTAGAACTCAATGTCCATGACAGAGTAAGGATATAATAAAATATTATTAGTGTTTAAGCCTTTTTATTATATATATATATATATATATATATATATATATATATATATATATATATATATATATAACAGATAATGAAATTATTCGTACTTCTATATAGCACTTCATCGAATGCGAGTTTCATATGACTAGTAATCCTCAGATGGAAATCTATCTATCTATCTATCTATCTATCTATCTATCTATCTATCTATCTATCTATCTATGCGGTGGTATAGTGGTATAATTTTACATTCTAAATATCGTAAAAAGTTTGATCAAATATCAATTTCAAGGACACATGACCCAGTAGATAAAAGCGTTGGTTGAATCTATTGACTTGACCCACAGAGATATGAGTTAAATACTTGGCTACAGTATAGGTGAACAAAAACTTGGAGAGTTTAGTTAAAAGGGAGATAACTGACACCGAGATATCCCGAAGGGGCATGGCACGTAGAACTTAAACAATGGATGAAATAAAAGGTTCGGTTCGAAATTCTAATCACCCGAAGAAGGCCGGAGCGTACAACGGTCGAAACGTCGTGAATATGGCAACAAAGACGAGGAGAACAGTTCGAACAATGTAAATAGTTTAAATAAACGAAATGTTGTCATTGAAAAAAGAAAGTAAGATATTCAAAGACTAAAATTCAGAATAACTTCCTCGATAAAAGCAATATAAACTGGTCTAGCAGTTGTAAACCAGAAAAAGGCGAAGTCTCAGAGCGGAGATGTGGCTTTTCTAGAGAACAACAGGTTTAAAGCAACAGAAACAAATCGTAGGAAAATGACAGAGGTTGGCGCGAAATTGGAAAAAACTGTAGAATCTAAATCCTTTCATTGTAAGCAAAGCAATACAATGATGCAAGGGATTATAAAGAGTGGAAGAAACTGAGAAGACAGTATAAGAGGAAGTTTCAAGAAAATAAACGATAAGGAATGATATTGCATTCACATCTTTGAAGGTCGTAGTTGATAGGGAACCAGGGAGCTGGAATAGACCTCTACAATAATTGGCAACACTGGGATCAATTAGAAATTTGAAAAAGAACTGAACCTTCCTAGACTCCCTTCTTTTATATCACTTATCCTTCTAGGAGGTGGGTAATAATGTTTCTCCATCACTTCCTTTCCTTTGTAGTTCAAACAGAGTTATCCAGAGTCACCCCCAATTTACACAAGGTAGGTTACTCGTTGTTTCCTTTTTTTCCATCTAGCCTTTAAGATGACTTGTGATTCTCAAATTCTCCAAGTCTTCTTTCCTCATAAACTGTCACAGACATTTCAATTGTCTTACCTAGACCGTGTACTCCGTAAAAATCGAACACTTTGCAGCTGTAATAGCTACAATAAGTAATGAATGTTCCAAGTATTATTTCATATTTTCATTGAACTTAAATTAGGCTGACACAAGGCCACGTGTAGGAAGCGAAAAAATAACCGAAGAAGATCATAGCTGGCATAATCCATCAGCTTGTCTTGGTTATGTGGTAACTTGACGTTATTAAAGATAGTCATATAACCATTTACATAGGTGTGGAGAAGAAAGTAACCAAGTACACATCACACATGACCCGGTCAACTATATACAAGTCACGTGCTGATATGGAGTCGATTAGGAAACGTATATTTAACAGAGTTGTTTTATTATGCATTATTATGTAAGCTCCGATTGTAGGCCACTTCTTCAAAGTAGTATTTTCATGTATTGCTAGGCATTATTATGTAGGAAACATATGTATAACAGTATTGTATTATTATGTATTATCTCTCTATATAAAACAGAGGATGTTTGTGTGTCTGTGTGATACCTTTTCACTCGAGATACATCCAACCGATTTTGGTCAAATTTGGTACATATGCTGTACAATATAAGAGATAGATTCTTAGCGTAAAAAATTGATAATTTAAAAAAAAATCAATAATCGATAAAGCCGATCATATAATATATAATATATCTATAAATTCAAAATTTCCTCCGATTTCGTTCAAATTCGGTATGTAGGTTACTTACATCATGACAAGCTCAATGATACCTCAATTTTATTTCTACGCCACTGTATTTAGCGAAAAACAGCAAAAAACGAAAAATCGATTTCAACACAAATCGATTTTAACACAAATTTTAAACGAAAAACTCCCTTGACTTTCAAGCAATCTAATACAATCTTCACTCAATTGTAGCCAACAATAAGTTGATTGTTTAACAGTCATTTAACTTGATAGTTGAGTCTACCCATATAATGAAAACCCACGTAAATAGCGGAAAATGGTGATTTTTACTGGTTTCTTTTTTTATTTTTCGTTGATATTTCAACCATTTTTCATCAAACTTAACAATTGCTTTATAAATGTATCCTCTTTTACATCTCTGGTAGCACATTGACAAATTGAATTTCAAAAACTCCAAAATAATTGTGGTCTGAAGTGGGTCTTCATGTTGCCTGTTTTACTAACTTTGATTGAATAAATGCAGACGACTTCTGTTATATCAGTAACTGCATTAATTTAATATGTTTTCTTAATTAAAGTACTTTAAAGTAATTGAAGACAGATAGACTCTGTTACATCTAAACATTTTGCTGTTTTTGTTCCATTCTAATTGAATGCTTTTTCTGATCGACCAGCTGGGTATGCCTGCTAGTATATATAACCGAGTTGTATTATAATATGCAATCCCTATAGTATTATTAAACACAGGGCATTGTTTTATATTACAACATGAACACTCAATAGATATCTCCAGACGGATTGCAGTTGAACTCCTTCATTTTGTATCTTGAGAAAAGTCATAAATCAACAATAAAACAAAAAATCGACAATGAGATTAGACGGAGTGTTAAAATCATAAGTTAGTCTAAATATTGCCTTTGTTTTTCCTTTGTTGTTGATACGGTAAGCCAGTCGTTACTGATACATTATTGACTGTGGTATATCACTAAACGAGAGGGCAGGTCAGATCGCCACGAATTTTGCATGACAGTATCATTACGTACGATTCGAGGACAGTGTAATGGAACAATCATAACACTTTAACATTGCGATCAGCAATCACTTTGACGTCCCCACCTCATTGAAAGCGTTGGGATCAATCAACTGGATACTTTTATTCGCGTCTTCGTGACACAGACAACAAATTCCTACGAAAAGTTTCTGCAACAGATTTCTTCATGTGTCAAGGAAGATAAGTTTAACAAAGCTCCCGTCATAAAACCAACCAACCAATTTTCATCGTCGTCGTCATCCTCGTCCTGTGGTCGGGTGTGTTAGTAGGGTGGGGTTGCGCTGGTGAGCACAAAACCAATTCCCTCTACATATCTGGCTTGAAAGGCGAATAGTTATTTATTGATGTATAGCGTATCTTCGGCAATAAGACCTGACGAAACCTATCCCTTTCCAAGTAAATTCATAGCCAATGTCTTTCAACTTGAATGCTAGCCTTGGTCACAGACACATGGCGTCTTATTCAGTCGAGAGAACCATCCATCCTGACCGTTTAGTTGCCGATGAGCTGGCTACAATAGCAGGTACTACTGTATTACATGTTACCAGTAAAACGTTTTGACTTAACTGGTATAAATAGATGCATTACAATATATTAGTTTATGTTTCATATAGAGAATGCGCCTCTGCCGTGAATATGTTTCTTTATAATCCTTTCACCCCAGACAAGGAGAAAAGTAACTAAGGCGCAAGGGTGTTAGTGAGAGTGAAAGAGGAGAGAGCGGGAATAACAAAAAAAAACCCCCAAAAAACAAAAAAACAAACAAAACAAAACACAAGGGTTTACGGAGACAGATGATGATGACTGCTTTTGCATTTACATTTTTGAAGATCGTAGATGACCGGAAAGCAAAAAGCCGGAAGAGAGTTCCACAGGCGAGAAATGGTAGTAAGGAAACTATTAGCGTAGAACGTACGGTTACGTATAGCGACTCCAACTGTTAAATGGTGAGACCTAGCTACCAATGTAGTACTGCGCTTAAATTCGTGAAGTCGAGGTACCAAAGAGGAAAACTGACCAGTACAATTATCATGAGAGTATTCATAGAAAAGGCACAGGGAAGCTACGTTACAGGAATGGGAAAATGATTGAATACGAGATGCCAGGTCAGGAGCTTTGACATTGTTCATTCTTCTTTGGTTTCTGTCATGAAATATCTAGATATATATGAGACATGCATTTATATTTCATACATAAGTATTCTGATATAGTGATTTTCCAAGCATAGCTAACCATTACACCGCGTCGAAGTGCTCGGCCATAACATATAGTGATTTTCCAAGCGTAGTTTAGATGTGACACAAGACCGAAAGTGTGGAGCACCCAGTGAGGATCGAACTCACTACTCAGTCTGTTACGGGGCCTTACCCATAATAACATAATGGACTATTCCATACGTAACAAATACTGCGCTTCAAGAGGAAGCAGGAGTTCAGTCCGAAGTCGTGCGACCGGCTGATCGGCTGATCGGTTGAACTCTCAGCCTTCGGGCAGGGAGGAACCCGAACGAGGCTACGCCGAAGGGCGGAGTCTCTTTCGGGGTGGTATACCGACCCTGAACCCGTTTATACGGGTTCAAAGGGCATATTTTTAGCCGAGCCCACGGGCTCGGAAATCCCACGTTAAACCGGCCTTGTGCCACATGATGCCCTCGTGGGGGGGGTGACTAAATACCGTTCAGTCCGAAGTCGGGCGACCGGCTGATCGGCTGAACTCTCTTCCTTCGGGCAGGGAGGAACCCGAACGAGGCTACGCCGAAGGGCGGAGTCTCTTTCGGGGAGGTAAACCGACCCTGAACCCGGGGTGACTAAATACCGTTCAGTCTGAAGTCTGGAGTGAGGTCTGTCAGAAGTCCGTCAGGTGTCTGTCAGTCAGTCAGAGCGAGCGAGTTAGTCGAATCAGAGGCAGTCCGAAACAGAGTCGCGTTCAAACAATTACTACAAGACATTGGAATAGTGATACTGGTCGAGACTACATTGTTCTCCCTACTAAATCTGGTTGTTCGTACTAACCCTTTCTACTTCTCTGTATATATTCCTGTTTGTAATATATCTGTGTTATTCCATATCCGTGTTCGAGTTCTTCTTTATTGGTTCTACCTTGGACTATCACCGTGGTACAAGGAACCGGACCATAACACAGTCATAACTGCTAACCATCACACCACGTCGAAGTGCCCATAACATATAGTGATTTTCCAAGCGTATCTTAGATGTGGCACAAGGCCGAAAGTAGGGGGCACCCAGTGAAGATCGAACTCACTACTCAGTCGTAATTGTTCTAAGGAGACAAGCTTGCTAACCATTACATCTCGAGGTGCCCAAGTTTTTTGATATATATGTAGCAACAAGATTTAACGAAGGACGGTCATGGCTAGCATAATGAATAGACACGTCAATTTCAGTTGTAATCTATAAAAGTGAACACGCTACAGTGAAAATAACTATAACAAGTAACAACTGTTCCAAGGCGCTGAACTTGAAAAATGTTGGCACAAGGTACGTATAGGGAGCAACTACCAAGGGATGATAAAAATAATGGCTGGCATGACCCATAGAGACATCTGTGACCAATTGTATACGCATCGTGGAGGACGTGGTGTAATGGCTAGCAAGCTTGTCTTGTACACTATTTACATTATTAGAGCTATTGTCCTCATATTTGTCGCCATATTTATTACAACGTTTCGGCCGTTGTACGCCCCGGCCTTCTTCAGGTGGTTGGAATGTCGAACTGAACCATTTAATGGATGTCAGTTATCAGTTATCTCCTGTTAATTTTCCCTCTGAAAGTTCTCCACTGCCTTAACCAGGTATTGAACTCACACTCTTTGGGTCCTGTCACTGGATTTAACCAATGCCTTTATCCACTGTGCCATGTGTCCTTGTAATAAATATGGCAACAAAGATGAGGACAATAGTCCGAATAATGTAAATAGTGTACATAATACCTCATCACAAAAATATAGACAGATACTGAAGCTTGTCTTGCTAGATGAATTACGACTGAGTAGTGAGTTCGAACCTCACTGAGGTCTCTACACATTCTGTCCTGTGCAACATATAGAGTATGTTAACAAAATCATTTAAAGGCACTTCGAGGTGGTATAATGGTTAGCGAGCTTGTCTCGCTAGATAAATTAGAACTGAGCAGTGAGTTCGATCTTCACTGAGTGCTCCATACTTTCGGCTTTGTGCCACATCTAACGAACGCTGAGCAAATCGCTATATACGTATCGCAGACCATGTAACCAAGTCGCGCATAACTCGCTCGACTAGGTACACGTAATGTGCTGATGTGGATTTGACTAGGAAAAGTATACATAAAGATAACAAGATTATAAAACACATGCATTATTTTATATTGCCCCATGAACGCCTAACAAAAATGCCCGGAATGATGTTAGTTGAAGCCTTTCATTTTGTATCTTGAGAGAAGTTATTAAATAAACACTAAAACGAAAACCAGCAATGTGATTTGATGGAGTTTTAATAGAATAAGTCAATCCGAAGTTTTCGTTTAGCTTTCTTTTATATAACCACATCGAATAAATGTTGATGTGGAGCTGACTAGGAAACGAATATACATACATACATACATACATACACACACACACATATATATATATATATATATATATATATATATATATATATATATATATGTATATATATATATATATATATATATATATATATATATATATATATATATCCAAGTATAGGATTGGTGTATACGGAATAAATTCCAATAACCAAAAAATACTATAAATAAACTAATGGATGTCAGTTATTAGTTATCTCCTGTTAATTCCCCTCTCCAAGTTCTCCACTGCCTTAACCAGGTTTTGAACTCCCATCTTTGGGTCCTGCCATTGGATCTAACGCCTTTATTCAGTGTGTCATGTGTCCTTGAGACATGGCACGTGGAACTAGAACAGTCTACCCCAGTGAGCGAAATAAAGCGTTCAGTTCGACATTCCGAGCAACTGAAGAAGGCCAAAACGTTGTGATAAGTATGGCAACAACGATGAGGATGATAGTCCGAATTATGTAAATAGTGGGTTTTCTGTATAGGCTGGCGACTAAAAGTCGAAGTTTTCTCGACTAACACATCTAATATTATTTTCAACTTCCATCGTAAATTGTAAGGTAAGGTAAGGTTATTTAAATGTTGAAAAAATCTATTCGGCTCGCGCTATGTGATGAAAAAGAAGAGACGGTATCATCACCATAGCGCCCTTAACAATATGGTTTAAGAACCTTATTAAACTTGTTTCTCATAGAAACGTAAAAAAATATTGTCCATAAGAGTTCCCAGAGGACTACTCATCGATACTCCATCGATCTCCCGCTACATAGTATCATTGAAGTTGAACGTGACATCATCAGCTCAATAAAAACGTTCTCGGGGAAGGAAGGAGGTTGAAAGGGGCGTCGATATAAATAGTCAGAACAAATGTCAATAGTTTCACCTAAGAGTACATTAGTAAACAGGCTGGAAATATCGAATGACACAATATATTCAGTGTCAATAGATTAATTTACGTATGTATGACGCAAATTGAAAAGAGTCTGGAATACAATATTCTAAATAAAATTTCAGAACGAGATCAAGCATTTCAAGAAGTTATCTTGTTAACTCCATGTTGGGCAGAGTCAACCATAGACATAATTGGTCTTTTATATTTCAAGGAATCATTCATACAAAAAGTAGATTAGTAAAGTTAATGATATAAAATGGCGAAATCCTTTCGCGAACAAAATTTTAAAGTTGCATTAAACCACGAATCACTCGATGAATGTTATGATCCTTGTTTTTAATAATTATAAGCTGTATAAGGTCTTTTTTTAATATGCAAGTACTTTCAACTGTACATTCAGTCATCCTCAGGCATTGAAAATATTTTGTTCTTAGTAAAATCCGGTATCATACGAGACGAAAAAATTAAATGCGAATCGAAATATGTTTTTGTTTTAAATGATAGCGGATTTTACTAAAAACAAAATATTTTCCATGCCTGAGGATGACTGAATGTACAGTTGAAAGTATTTGCATATTAAAAAAAGACATTATACAGCTTATAATTACTAAAAACAAGGATCATAACATTCATCGAGTGATTCATAATGCAACTTTAAAATTTTGTTCGCGAAAGGATTTCGCCATTTTATATCATTAATTTTACTAATCTACAATGATAAAATCGGTTAATAATTCTTTATAACTATTTATATTGGGACTCATGAATGCAATTACAAGTAATCCATAATAATATTTAAAATTTTGAAATTATATTTATTTTTGGCATATGAATTTTTTGAAACTGTTTCAAAATCTTTGATTTTCTTTCAATCATTCCACCTCACCGGCTATCCTCTTCCGCCTCACCGGCTATCCTCTTCCGCCTCACCGGCTACCCTCTTCTGCTGCAACTATGAGGCGCACCGTACCGTTTGGGAACCAATGGATTACGACCATCAAGAAACGGCCCAGATGGTAAATAAAAAAATAAGCTTCAGGGAAGATACAAACTTGCATTTCTTTGACATCAGGAAGGCAGCGTTTTTTTTTAAAGACAACTTATCACCCATCTGAGCTTGTAGTTTATTTATCAACCCCAACGTTTACTTAAAGTCGTAGTCTGAGTCGTTACAATGAAAAGCGGTTGAAACGAAAAATACTAATCTCTATTTGTAACGAAATTTGTTAACAGTTCAGGTTTAAACGATTAAAAAAACAATTTTACTTTGACAAGATGTTTTAACTTAGTCATTGAATAAATTCACAAAACTAATTTTTTCATACCTGCACACATTTTTTTGCAGAAATGATCAATGTACGTATGACAGTCTCTTCGCATCTAGGTCAATTCGTTCATATTTATAACTGCCCTTATCTTAATGTATCTCTCCAATTTTCGCTGCTTTTAATATACAAGGGCCAACTCGTAATGAGAGAGTCTCGATTTGTAAAATTACTGGGACTCCCGAGCAACTTCTTCCCGCAAACCACTGCCCTGTGGAACCGACTCCCAACAGGATATTTCCCAGATCACTACAATCTTAACCTTTTCAAGGCTCGGCTTAAGCGTTAGCTCCCACTTCTTTACACACAAATGGACTCCTAACGTAACTCTCTACACCGACTGGTCCCCGGACTTTGTAAAGGGTGAACCTTACTGTATAAAGAAAAAAAAAAAAAAAACTTTGTAAGAAAAAAGTTGTCTACCTTCGGCATCCCTGTGAATTTCGAGGAGAAATACAGTGGTATGATTTTTTCATGTGAGAGAAATTCTATTTTTTATTGTTTTAAGAACTGAAAACAGAAAGATGCGAAAATGTTCTGAAACTGAGAAAAAAGTTGAATTTGCTTTGTTCGTGTTATAGTAATTTAGAAGATTGTCTTCGGTTTTTGTCTGAAAACATGAATCAAAATAATCAACAGAATTAGTAAAAAGTAAACGGAAACAGTGGTTCCCGGACCTTTGTAAAGGGGGAACCTTACTGTAAAAAAAAGAAAAAAAAAAAAAAAGAAAAAAAAAAGAAACAACAACAAAAGAACATCAACAAAAAACTATAATATAGTTTCCACAATTCTCCTTCTAAGTAGTCTCTTTTCGGGTTATTAGTATACTGAGTCACCAATAACAGGCAGCATAAAAGATTAGTGGAAAATTCGCTTTGCAGACATTGTCCAAAGTCAAAAACATTTGCATAGCACTATGAATTTGGTATTGTGTGTGTGTACTTCGATTAGTAGGGCACAAATTTAAAAACATGGGCACACAGTGAGAAACTGAATTCATTACAGAATCCATACTACAATAGTGAAAATCACAGTGTTTCAAATCTCTAAAAATAAAATCATATGAAACAAGATAAAACAAACATACAAAACTCATAACTCAAAAATCATTACAGAGATTATCACAAAGACATTCTTCTAATTTCTTTCTTTCATGATAACGACTGAAGCCAGTCAAACGATTGGAATCCTAACAAGAACAAACAACAAACTGCGAAGAGTTCCTTTTCATCTTCACCATCAAGAGATTGAAACGCATCCGCAAACACACACGCACACACAAAAAAAAAAACATTAAAAATCTAATTGACCTAACTTGATTCTTATCATTAGCAAAGTCATTTGGGAATGAAGTAATGAATTTTTATTTATTAATCCAACATATGTTTATCACTTGAAACGTTATTTTTTAGTGCATACCCATATTTGAGTAGACACCACGTTTATTTTACTGGGTATATTTATTTTTGTCTACCGGCCTAAATAATCGAGAAATGTTATTAAAGATAAATATGCGCCATCTGGCAGCATTTGAACCCTCACTAGATTCGACGTGCGATCGGCGTGGCCACACATACATATTATATATATATATATATATATATATATATGTATGTATGTATAATATATACTTTATAATATTTAGAAATCGTCTTTCGCAATAAATAAATAAATAAACAGAAATCAAGGCTGTATCCGAACTTTCGACTCGCACAAGTGATTTTCAGAGGTGTGAAAAAGTCAAGTGAAGGAAAGAAAATATCAGTTCAAATTCCAACCAACTTTTCACTTCACACTAGTTACTTAACTTTTCCTCACCCTTCTGAATCTCGGCCTCTGCCTTGATTTTAGATTTTGTCTCTGCAGGATCCCTATTTATGAAAGGGCATTTGCAGTTTAGAAAACAAAACAAAACAAAGATGGATAAATTCAATAGAGATAAAATGTCCTTTTCCATAAAATTTATTGAGAAGAAAAACTGCTTCCTAATTATAAGATGTGTGTGCGTTTGTGTGTGTGTTTTAGAAAAGCTATTTTGAATATTTAGAGAATTGTTTATGGGTCGAAAAACACTCAACCGTGCAGATATTCATCTGTCTATAAGTCGCAACTGAGCATGTGTACCGTGTGGCAGTCGAATTAATCATGAAAATGTGTTTACAATTTATTTCTCATATAAATATATGCAGTAAATTCTGCCAACTCTAGTTGTTTGGGTAATACCAATTTTATTGTGAAAACATTTGACTTGCATAACAAAATGCAACATTTAACAATCTGCCATATTTGTATCTGTCTGTCAACGTTGTTTATATTTCTAAAATGCCAGATTAAGTAATTGTGAGAAAAATTGGAGAAAATCAATTTAAAAATTTCGAAAAAAAGCATTAGC
>OZ010572.1:138133469-138210969 GCA_963932145.1 Acanthosepion lycidas
TTAAATTTAAACGCAGTATTAGCCTAGCGACGGGGTCTCAGCAATTTACAATTCTACATATCTATAAGTCTGCCATATGGTCCAATCCTCTTGCTATTTATCTATAGCCTCTTGATAAAATCCCAAAAGAATCATCATTATTATTGATCCTAATGTGACGTCTCAGCTTCAGTCATGTTCAAACCGCCGTAAGGTTACCTCCCTTTGCATTTTCTCTAAATACTTTTATAATAATGATTAGGATCAGCTCTTCGCTACCGGTACCTAAACTCTTTGAATTGAAGCGCAGTACTAGCCTGGCAACAAGGCCTCATCAATTTACAGTTGAGTTTGCTGGATGTAACCGTAAGTTCTATGCTAAAAGTTTCTTTTCTGGCACTTCTCGCTTGTGAAACTCTCTTCCGTCATCATGCTTTTCCAACCAACTGTAATTTTAAAAAACTTAGATGCAATGTCAATAGATATCAACTGTCTTCCTGATTACTCTGTATTTGTTCTCGTTCCTTAGCAACGCATATTTTTTTTGGGAAACTTTCGCTTGAAGATGGGACAGAGCTTACTTTAATTCAATTTAATTCAAATAATTATATTGAAGTTTTCGGCTCTTGGTTTGAAACATGAGAACTCTTATGTAGCGTGTTGGAATCATATTTTTAAATAAATAATTATATTATGCTCTACTTATGCTCTACTATTTTAAAAAAAATACTAAAAAAAATACTAAAGAACTTTAGATTATTTACCTAACCAGTTCTTTCCTATATATATATATATATATATATATATATATATATATATATATATATATAATGCATGTTTCATTAAATAATATAGACTAGTTTTGTCTATTTATTTTAAGAAAGACGCGATTTTCGCTTCCGCGTCTCGTATACACGAGTTAGTTGTTGCTTTGAAATTTTTCATGCAACAAAAACAGACTTGGTTGATATACTGAAATGTAATTGTCATCTTTGATAATGGCTTATGTAATCCGAAAGCTTAGATCGGATTTAAACATGTATCAATATGGTGATTTCCTTTCGTCTTTCAATGATAATGTTATTAAGCTTATCACACAATATGAAAGGAACTTACTTAAAATAAATAGACAAAATTTGTCTATATTATTTAATGAAACATATATTAATGAAAAATTGCTATCTAAATATATATATATATATATATATATATATATATATATATATATATGAGGATTTTTTTCGGCCCGATCAAGAAACTTTCCCGTCACCTCCTACTCTCCTCAAAAAAGACGAAGAGATTCTTGAAACAATGCTGAATTTCTTTGCAGGATCAATTGCACTCCGCGTTTCACTTTCCCGATTTATTGCTTGCCAAAATGAAGAATCCGCCTCCATGATCTCGACCAGTTGAAAATATTGTTTCAATTAAGTTTCATTACTATTTCTTTTGTTGACTGTCTTCTCGTCATATTTATAAAAAGTATCAAACCGCATAGATTATGTGGCTATTTCACTTTTTAACGAGTAGGTGTAGAACATCCGTGGATACAACAGCATTTGTATTGGCCTTTCTTATTTCTTCTCTAACCGCTCCCGGTCATGGTAGCATTTTCATACGAACTTGAGACGGTGATCGACCAGTTACACCCTGACAAATCACACAACACAACAAATGTAAGCATAACATGAAGAGTCACGGTGTGTTTGGACGTAGTTTATTTATTTCACAATCCAAATGTACAATCGACACACAGAAAAAGCTCGTTCTACCAAAATTACAAGTCTTTGTATGGATTTTTCCCAAAAGTCAAGTAGAATTTGGAGATTAGACAACATTTCCTTTTTTTGGGGATAATTCTTCCACGTTTGTTTGCCGAATCTACATTAATCCATATAAATTACTTCCGGAAAACTTTGAAAGTGAAAGGAAGAAAGATTTCGTTGAAATAAATTTAAAATTTCGTAGGTCAATTATTCTCACCCAAATCATATGTTATTAACAATTCTATACCGGACGTCAGCATTCAGTTATCAAAATCCGACATTTTTATCAATATGGGGCTGTTCAAATAGACACTGTTGAAATTTCTCGGGCACATAATGAAAGAGAGCTTGGAGTAATTAACACTCACGCTACATATTGAATGCAAGAGAGAGAGAGAGAGAGAGAGAGAGAGAGAGAGAGAGAGAGAGAGGGAGGGAGGCGGAAAATAGCGAATAATTTTGTGTAAACTATTGGCAGAAAAGTAATGAAAGAATTTTAAATTAAATAGCGTTTTCATTTTATCTAATAAATAATTGCTCCAGGTTTCTTTTATATATAAAAGTCACTCTTGAAAAAAAGTTCACAATGGACGAAGAAAAAATATTCGTCGAAATTTATTTTTAATTCCATCGACTAATTATTCTCACCTAAAGAATACATTATATGTCATGTTTTAACAGATGACGCAAATTGCGACAGTGAAATGCGAAGGTGAATTGGAATAGCGAAAGATACCGTTCAAAAGCTAAGTATAGTATTAAGCAATAGGAAAATTTCGCCAGAAACAAGGAAAACGTGCTGAACTATTATGTAATGTCAGTCAACTTATTTGGTACTGTGTGCTTGTCAATCGCCTCACAAACGTTTGAGGCGACATGCGGTTCTACAGAAGGATGATGAGAATAACATGGATTGAACATGCAAGTAAAAACTTGAAGGTTGGACACGTGACCCTTTATTTCATCGAACGAAATGACCATTTACTTCAGTCGAGGAAGCTATCTGCCTAGCATTGCCGTGTCATCAGCACACCGACTGCATCTATAGGTGTGTAGCCCAGTTGAACTCATTTTGCTGGATGATCTTTGACTCTACAAGAAAGTTCATCCGCTCTTTGAGAGGTGTGAATTTTAATCCTACTGGGTGTTTCATCACTTTTCTCTCCAGAAGAACCTAGTTTAGTTGTCTCTGATCCGACTGTACGATAAGTAGATTTTTCTCTTGTCATTTTAATATGCATCATTAGAGGTAGATAACGATAGCAAACCTCATTTAAAGTCATCACTGATCCTCTGATTTAGATCTCTTGTCTATTTAGCAAAATCTAAGAGCAGATTACTTTCAGAATATTCTTCTCAGCATTCTTAATTTTATTCCTACTGTTGTCCTTATGGTTCTAATGCCTGCATGCGCCATCAATGTAACCATAATGGACTTAAAGGTGTTCCATCTATTGTTCAGTTCGTAAATATGTCTTCGTAAATGGCAGGCAGGTGTTTGCCTTTAGCTACTATTTCGTGCCGAGAGGAATTTTATGTGCGACCGGACAGTCTTTGTGTCTTGTATTTATGAGAAGTACATACTCAGTTGGTCAGTCTAATTCCCGTTCCCTGCCCCTTGCAATTTGTTTATGGTTGGAGGTTATTCGATAATGAAACGAGTTCAGGGTGCGTGGTGGTATTCGGCTCTGGGGTTGAACAATCTAGGATTGGGATGGAAGGTTGTAAATTGAGTGAGGATCTACCCAGGAGGAATTTCATGATAATTACATCTACCTCAAAGAATCACACACCCACACACACCCACACACGCACACGCACACACACACACACGCACACACACACACACGCACACAAACGTACACACACACACACGCACGCGCACACACACGCGCACGCGCACACACACACGCACATACACACGCACACGCACACACGCGCGCACACAACACGCACACAACAACAACAACAGTTATTTAAAATAGACGCGTACGCAGAACGGTGTAATCATTGGCGCCTTCATATAAACTATGGAAGCCGACCTTCATATAAACTATGGAAACCGACCTTCATATAAACTATGGAAGATCGCCTACTTTTGCAACATAATTAGATAGCTTATAATGCTACCCAATTTACTAGTGATCTTCTTGGCTGCTCGAATATTGTGTCCTTATGCCAGACTAAACCAAACATTAATGCGTGAGTTGCGTATGAGGTAATGGCTAGCGATCTTGTCTTGCAGACCATTACTACGATGTAGCGAGTTCATTTCTCACTGTGCCTTAAAATTATCTAAGATTAATTAATATCTTTTTAATACTACTTTTTACACAATAGAAAATCAAAAAGCTTCTCGAGGCAGAGGTTATTGAATGAAATTATTGTAAGGCCTTAAGATAATTACATAAGAAATGCATATTATGAGGATGTGCAAGATAGATAATGCTTGATTCGTTAATTGAAGACGGTAAGATTGAAAGGATCGAAAGTATCCATAGAGTAACAGAGAAAGAAGCTTCTTCCTTACTAATGAAATACGAGAAGAATCAGGATAAGATGACCCTGTGTACGTGGCATGGCGAGTTCTAGCTGCGATTGTCTGAATTGATGGAACTCATAAATGTAACTCTTCTGATCATTTGCTATAAAAATAGTGAGATAGCAGTGAGAAGCTAGCAACATTTTGTCTGTGCAGAAAGTGGTTGTAGGGTGGAAAATAATTAATCACCCACAAAGCCATGTAATAGCTTTTGAATTCTTTACGAGTATAATTCAGAGATTACACTGCAATCTTTTATTAAAAGGAGAACATTAGCAAAATTTTTGTATTTAGCAAACCAGACTGTCATATGTTTCTGTTCTCAAATGAAACATACACTAATTCTAAAACTCTTGCGTTCACTTCACATTACAAACGTTGGGAAAGGCATGGATTCGTCTCTCCCTGTCAGCTATAGTTAAAATAATAATTCGGTCTTGGTTCTCTAGTCTCGGTAAATCTACCATTCCAGGACAAATTTGGATTCAAAGATATGGAGAAAGCAACGGGAGATCAGTTCCCTAAATTTCTCCACGCTAGCTATAGCAATTCAAAATTTACATATATTATAAAAAAGAATGTTCAAATTCCGCTGGAGAGCTCGTATTTTTTGTAATAAGATTTCTCATATATTCAGGCCAGAAGACGAAAATAAATAAATATACTGTTTGATAAATAAACGGAGCGTTTACTCAAATACGGGTAGCGACTAACAATAAAGTTTAAAGTGACACAATTTAAATATAAAACCTATTACATCTTTAGAAAATTGCTTTGTTTATGTTTGCTTACGAAACTGAGCAGATATGAAAATTTCGAGAGTCGATGACGAAAAGACTTTCGATTAAAGTCACTATTTAGCATTGAGAAATATTAAGACTATAATAGGTTTGTTCACTAGTATAAAATGTTTAACATGGCAGGAAAATTATCATCGACTTATGGAACAACTTAAAACCAGGTTGTGTATAAAATTTCAATTATAGACTGAGAGAGTGCGAAACGGCAAAGAACTATCAAGAGGAAAATTATTGAAATCTTATAGATTGAGAGATCAAAGATTGTTTAAAACCGTATCATTTGGCAATGTTCAGATATTTATTTATTGAAGAATACGTTTTTTTAAAATCAATATGAAGATATAAAACAGGCATTAGGAAGCTGAACCAATATACAATTAGGATATTGAAGCAATGCATAATCAGTGTTTATCATGAATGAGTAACCTTGTCAATTTTGTGAATATGAAGAGAAACGGCATGCAAAAAAAACAAAACAAAAAAAAAACAAAAAAAATCTAAGTAAAAAAACAACCCCCCCCCCAAAAAAACCCAACTAAACAAAAAAAAAAAAAAAAAAAAAAAAACTGCATAGAATGCGCTTCAAGAGGTTGAAGAACAAAGAGTTTCACGAAGAACGATAAAAAAAAAAGGAAGAATTACTATGTTGAAAATACATTAAAAAAGCTATAATATTGAAATTTTGGAAGTGTAAAAAACCATTAAAAAAAAAGAAACAAAACAAACTATATTTTGTCAGAAAAAAGCAATTATTGCTTGGATAATTCAATGAGTCGAGAGGGAATTAATAGAGCTATAATGCCACGTGGAAGATTGTGGGGAGAGTGTGAAAAAAAGGAGGCGGGAAGGAGAAGTAATAAGGCAGCGGTCGGAGGAGAACGATAGAGAGAAGAGAATTAAAGATGGAAATGCAATAAAATAAAATAAAATAAAAAAATGGTTAGAAAAAGGAAAAAAGAAAGCAAAGATCTGAAAAGAGAAAAAGAAGAAAACTGGATGTTGAAATAAAAATAGACGAAGGGAAAAACGAGTGGAAAAAGAGAAAAATTTAAAAAAAAAGGTAAAAAGTGGGAAATATATAAAAATAGAAAATGAAGTAAGAAAAAAGATGTAGCAATAAGAGAGAGAGAGAGAGAGAGAGAGAGAGAGAGAGAGAGAGAGAGAGAGAGGGAGAGAGAGATAGATAGATAGAGTAAGATAGAGATATATAAAGAAAGAGAAACAGAGAGATAGATAAGAAGAAAGGGTGAGGAAGAATAGGAAATAGAAAAGGGAGCTGAAAATAAATAAAAAGAGCTAAGGAAATTTTAAATATAAAGATATTTCATATAAAGAACAACAAAGGCAAAAGATCACACAGTTATCCATAGATACATAGATAGATAGAATGAGATATAAAGAGAAAGAGTGAAATAGATAGATAAAAAGAAAGAGACAGAGATAGAGAGATAGAGAGATAGAGTGAGTGAGATAAAGAGAGAGAAAGAGAAACAGATAGCGATAGATAGAGACAGAGATAGAGTGAAAGAAAAAGAGATAGAGAGAAATAGAAAGAGATAGTTGGCTAGATAGATTAAGACAGACAGAGATGAAGCGAAAGAGAGAGAGAGAGATAAAGAGAAAGAGAGAGAGATAAAGAGAAAGAGACAGAGACAGAGAGCAAAAAATAATTGGTAAGTTTTTATATTGGCGTTGATTATGTGGAATTAGTAATGGCTGACTAGAAATATTTGAAAAAAATGACATTTATTTACATCATCTCATGAAACAAAATCAATATATACGGGGTCTGATCAGAAAGTATTTCCATTTAAAATTCTTTTTCACTTATGTCACGTGTCCATTCTGAACGGGAGCAAATAATGTTTACACTTAATATTAAAAATGTTACTATTCGTCCTTGCATGGAGTATTGCTGCCTTATATGGTCTGGTGCCCCTTCTGTTTGCCTCGGGGTTCTTGATAAGATCCAGAGACGGATAAGCAATGTAATTGGCTCTGATCTGGCATCTCGTCTGCAGTCGCTCTCTCACAGACGTGCCGTCGCCTCTCTCTGTCTTTTTTTTACAAATACTTTCATGGTAACTGCTCCGATGAGCTGCTTTCGCTGGTTTCCAGACTTCATGAATTCAAGCGTCCTACGAGGCAGACATCTCACTCTTTCACTGCCGAAACTGTTAAATGTAGCCGTCTCTTCTACACTAATAGCTTCATATCTCGCACCTCTCGCCTGTGGAACTCCCTTCCCTTTTCCCGTTTCCCTGATAGCTATAATCTCCAACTATTCAAATGTATTGTCAACCGACATCTCCAGTTGCCTTGATCTATTCACTATCCTTCTCCTCATCCTTTCCTCTATCACTCTCATCTGCTCTCGCTCTAAATCCTCTGTAACCCCTTGCGTGCTAGTGGCTTCCCGCCTTGCTTGGGGTGAAATGCTTAAAAAAAATGAAATTAATAATTAAAGCCGTTATTTTTATTAGAATAACAGTATAAAGTAAAGGAGAATGAATTAACTATGATTAAGAAAAAAATGATTTAACTAAAAGGTAGCCATATAGTTTGTTCGAAATATATTATAATTTTTGTCAGTGCTTTTTCATTGGCCCGGAATTGACGAATCAGCAATTAGCGAGAAGGCGAGAATTTCTGGTAAAAAAGTAGTTTTTCCTTTCAATATTTTTCAGCAAGAATTTTCGTTTGGATAGGGACATTTGAGTCTGGAATTACTAAGGTTGGAGAGTCTCTCTCACTTACTTCTCCCTCTTCATCACTGACAAATAGTCGGCAAAACCTTCCTAATGGAGGTGATAAAAGTAACTAATACAGACCATGTGCATTGTGCTATTCAATACTACAAAAATAAAAGAGAACTTTCTCCTGATGAAAAGTCAGCTGATGTCACTTTCTGTAAGAAACAGACGGAGACATTCGTGTATTTGCCCGAAGACTGCAGCGACACAAGCGACTCGGAAAATTACGTAACAAAATACAGTGTGCCACAAGGTCTCCAAATAGGTCTTCTCAGAGTTTAATTTAGTTTTCTTCTCCTAAATTGGTTGCCAATCAACACCAGAAAGACTATTTAACTCATATATGAAGTTAGGGAAGAAGTGACAGATTCATAACTTTCCCAAGAGTATATATGCGAAAATAAACAAAATAAACTCGGTCGGAATTCTAAATCCTGAAGATTTCTATTTTCAAGTCGATACCCATTCATAATATCGGCCCTCCTGTATGGTAGTAAATACGGGATAATCTCATTACAAATGAAAAAGAGACTTGAATCAACAGCAAGCAATGTGGTTTTACAGAAGGATACTGAGAACACCTTGGATTGAACATATAATAATGAAGGCGTTTTCAGGAAAATGTAAACGAAAAGGGCACATACTCAGAATCATAAAGAGACAGTGGACATTTCTAAGGCACATCATGAGGAAGGAGTACTTGGAGAATTTGACACTCACAGGACATATTAAAAAAAGAAGGATAGGAGTAAGTAATGGAAATACGAGCTTGTGTATATGGTTTTCAGAACAGGAGATTAGGTGACATGACAAAAGGACAAA
Source organism: Acanthosepion lycidas (assembly GCA_963932145.1). Classification (NCBI taxonomy): domain Eukaryota; kingdom Metazoa; phylum Mollusca; class Cephalopoda; order Sepiida; family Sepiidae; genus Acanthosepion; species Acanthosepion lycidas. The sequence continues at coordinate 138,142,132 of OZ010572.1, forward strand.
CTTTAAGGGCTACAAAAATAGGAAGTTGTAGGGAGCCCTTATCGCCCACGTCTTGGAGGGACGTGGCACAGAGAAAAAGACGATCTATCCATCCATATTTATGTATGAGTATTTAAGAAAACCCTTCTTCCTTGTTTCCTTTTTGTTTAGTCTTCGGTTTCTTCGATATTCTCTCTAACTACGACTTTCCTAATGTTTTGAATAAAGACATTACAACTGAGATACATTTTATAAACAAATTAGAACCTAATATTTACTTAAAAACATTATCAATAATTTAAAAAAGTATTTTTTTTTATTTTTCCTATAATAAAATTCGAAAAATGACATCCAGTAATGGCAATGGCCTGTTTGACCGTTTCCCTATAAAGAAACTTTCGCTTCTCATTGACAGGAAAGTTTGCGTTACTATCGGATGGAATTGATAAAGTATTATATTTTCATTGCACTAGGCTTCTCAAATCTATTGTTACCGCTCTTTCTCGTATTTATGGGAGTTTCTTTCCTAATCTTTTGTTTAAGACAGTGTGGAAAGTCAACGTCTTCCTTATACCATTATTTTCATAATTTAGTATAGAAAAGAAGGAAATTGGAGATGTTGTGCTCGGGCAAAGATTGGTTTGTTTTTTTACGGCTTATCAATCTTATCAACTAATTTAGAATAATATTTTAGATTGTAAACATTTTTGGAGATAATAATAATTTACTGATACAAGCTCAACTAATTAACCCATAGCTGGGGGGAAGAGGTAAATTCATACCTATACCAAGGGTATTGGCGCGTAGATGAATATAACTAACCCGACTGGAATTGGAACTTGACTCTCCGATTTCCAATTCGGAGCCGTTATCCATTACATCCAAGCTTACAGCACGTCCAAGCTTACAGCAACTGGAATTCCCAAGCGGCCACCCATCTAGGTACAGACCAGGCTAGACATTGCTTAACATCGTATGAAAAAACGGTGTTTCAACCTGATATGGCCGTAAGCAGGCTCGGGGTAGTTTTGTTCAATACTGCAAGATGCTATGAAGTAAATTCTTCTTTTTTATGTGTTGTGTCCCGTCAGTAGGTAGGCGATCATGACTCTTCACAACTTCCTCTCCCTCACAGCACTTAATAAACTTTGACTTTCTGTTATTCTTCCTAAACCCTCTTCTACCATCCACTCAAGTTCACTAAGTATGCCATGCGTTGTCTTCCGCTGTCCCTCTTGCTCCTCTATCTGTCCCGTGAGTATCAGATTTTCCAAGCCCTCGTTCCTCATTATATGCTCCAGAAGCCTCAACTGTCGTTACTGATGTTAAATATTAGTTACCTTTTTTCTTTTCCGTTTTCTCGTCGTTGCTCATATGTTTAGTCCACAGTATCCTCAGTATTCTTGTGTAGAACCACATTTCTGTTGCTTCAAGTCTCCTCTTCATCTTTGAGGAGATATTAGCCTGAAAACGCGAGTCATATTCTTAAATAGCCTCGTTAGATCAATGGATGTCATGCATTGTGTTAGAAATACCTACATATATTAAGAATGTTAATTCGTTAAATTTGTAGTTATTTCCTTAAATGTTATCATTTTGGGGGAAAAAGAAATGACGCTTAACCACCAAAATCCTCCTCCTTTTTCGCGTCATGTCCCTTCAGGATGTTGACGATCATGGCTCTCCACAATTTCCTGTACTTTGTAGCTCTTAATAATTTTTTCTTTTTGTTTTCTCTCCTAAAACTTTTTACATTTACTCAAGCTCGCTAGGTAATGTTATGTGTTGATTTCCTATGTCTCTCTTGCCTTCAAATTGTCCTATGAGTATCAAATTTTCCAGGCCCTCTTTTCTCATTATATGCCCAACTGACAATTCCTGATGTTAAGTATAAGTGTCCTTTTTGTTTACATTTTATCTAAAACTTCGTGGTTGCACACATATTCCATTCATGGTATTCTCAGTATCCTTCTGTAGAACCACACTTCTGTTGCTTCAAGTTTCTTTTTTTATCTGTGAGGAGAGTATTCAACATTCACTGCTATATAAAAGGACTGTTATTACATAACAATTCAGTACTCTTTTCTTTGTTTCAAATATTGACCTGAGAATTTGAGTCATGTTCTTAAATAGCCTCGTTAGATCTAAATTTGCATGTTATATAATACATAATAAGGAAAAGGAGAAAAATGACTTTAACAGATCCCACGCGTCCGCGCGCGCGCGTGTGTGTTATCAAAGCTAAGCTTAGTTTTCTGCCTAGTGTATATCGATTTCACTTGTTTGCGCTCTAATACTTATTAACGTACTTGAAGGTGATGATGTGGATTGAAGTCAATCTGCTAACTGATCTGCCACAATAGATGACTAAGCATTGTTTGACGGTGTACCTTCATGTAAACTAATCAATTCAAATTATCCTATAAATTATTAGATCGACAGCATAACCTGATACGTCAATTGGGATTAATTATCAGTGTACACACGTTCCACAATTAACATGCTGCTGGTTGTTAATTATACGGTACGCACAATAGTGAGTAATCCGTAGCTTCTTGGAAGCGGTGGTTTCATGCCTTCTCTGATGTTTAGTCTGATGTTTGGGATTTTTCCCAATTAATGGTGATTCTTCGGGCCTTTCATCTTGGTGAGTTTAGTTTGTGGTATGCATCATGTTGTACACATTAGCTACCCTCATTTGTAAAAGCACGAATTAGCCGATGGGGTACAAAATGTTAATTTCATGATGAACAGTTGCTGACTACCAGAAGATTGCGTGCAAACGGATGCAACTAGTAGTAATTGTCGGCAATTGTACACCGGAAAATAAGGAAAAAAAAAAAAAAAAAAACTAACACACATACGCACATATATATATATTAGGTTGGTGCAAAAATAATATCGTTTTTTGATGTAGTTTTTAACGTCAAAAACGATATTATTTTTGCACCAACCTAATATATATATATATGTGTGTGTGTGTGTGTGTGTGTGTGTTTGTACACACTCATTGATAAATACACACACAGACACATACATATAACAACATACTATTTAATATTTACCCAATTGTATGGAAAGAGTGCTCAATATCTGATACAGAGCAATTATACATATATGCAGTGTATATATATATCATGGCTGCCAGTTACTTGCTTCAATTCGATCTTCAGACTAACAGTGTGAAATTGACACTCACTATGCACCAGTGATTCCTATGTCCACACGGACATTTAAAACGCGTGTGCGGGCACACACACACACACACACACACACACATATATATATATATATATGATATGACATATATATATATGAAATATATTTTCCTGTTTTTATTGTAATCTATAATATATATATATATATATATATATATATATATATATATATGTATATATGTTGACTCTTAACGTATAACACGAATTCGTAAATAAATCACGAAATTATAATTCAAGCGAAGGCCTTTTCACACTGAAAATCAGCCTGTAATCTATTTTCGTCCTAGAATTGAACTTCGACCACACGCAGTGGTAGAAATTGCCTATTTTAACAATGATTCACAAAATATGGAAGCGATCCCTAAAAGGGTGTATCACAGTCGTTAGTGAACTAATTCTCATTTGTTTTTCCTATCGAGTTCCTATTTCATTGAGTCATCCAGATGTTACACCGTGTGGTGCAATACATAGAGAATGGAATACCTGAACGCTAAACTCGGACAAAAGGTGAGCGAATATCTCGTGAAGCAATTCCCTTAGGTAGGCACTTTAGTCTTGGATGGATGCCCCGCTGATGTAACCTTACGAAAAATTAAACAATAGAAATAATTTCAGAAGCTTCGTCCTAAAACGATAGACAAGCTTGTCTCGCAGATCGCAACTGCCGTGGAAAGTAATGTACACTCCTTAAAAAGCGCCCAGGAAATGTTTCCCTACTTGACTGGATCCCAGGTAATGTGCCCTTCTTGACTGGATCCCAGGCAATGGTCTCTCCCTGACAGGTGCCCTGCTAATGTACTCTCACTAACTGGATTCCAGGTAATACGATCTCTCTGACAGAATCCCAGGCAATTTGCCCCCCTTGACTGGATCCCAGATAATGTGCCGTCTCTTACTATCTCCCAGTTAATGTACACTGCCTGACAAAATTGCAGATAATGTGCTCTCCTCGACAGGATCTCAGGTAATGTACCCTCTCTGACTTGATCCCGGGTAATGTGCACTTCCTAACTTTGTCCCAGATAATGTACTCTCCCTGGCTGGATACCAGGTAATGTACTCTCCCTGGCTGTAGCCCAGGTAATATGCTCTCTCTGACAGGATCTCAGATAATATGCCCTCCCTATCAGACAAACTCCCAAGGACAATGTATATAAGTTAAAATATCAGAAAAAAAATCATTTTTTTCTTATTCATGCATTTTACTGATGTAGAATACGAAAACGAGTTGGGTGTTGCGATCAAAATCTGCAAAAATAAGATGAAGGGAAAAATATTAAAAATTGAAAACGTTTTAATATTTTTGCAGTGTTACAGATTCTTGGGATGCAGTAGTTGTAGTGAAATTCAAGCAGTGATATTTTTTTTATTTTAGGCACTTTTTTGTATGCATATGGGGTTAGGGGATGTAAGAGAGATTCTGTCGAGCTCATCTCCTTAGCAGCCTTTGATACCATTCCTTTTCTCAATAAGTGAGCTGGTCTCCGTGTATGCACCGCCCGCTCAGGCATGACGGGTCTGAAACCAAAGAGCTTCTGTTGCTTTGATTACTCGCCCGCAACCTCATTTAGTGGTCCTTGGGCCTTCTATTAGGTGAACGATAATAAAAAGAATGATTTAGTCAAGAATTTGACATGTTCCAGAACAGTTCAGTTTTTGATATTCATAGTTCTATGTAATATAGTCTTTCATTATTTTTCTCATTTCATGCATATTCAAAACATGGCAGTGAGTAAGGAACGATTTCCTCAAAGATGAAGAGGAGATGTGAAGCCACAGAAATGTAGTTCTACAGAAGGATGCTGAGGATACCATGGACCGTACATATGAGCAACGACGAAGTTTTGGAGAAAATGTAAACAAAAAGGAAACTAATACTTAACACCAGGAAGAGAGAGTTGAAGTTTCTGGAGAACATAATGAGGCAAGAGGGCTTGGAAAATCTGATATTCACAGGGCAGATAAAGGGCTAGACCGACATAGGAAAACAATGCATAACTTACTTAGTGAGCTGGAGTAAATGAATGGCGGAACAGAGATTAGTAAAAAATAACAGAACGACAAAGTTTATTAAGTGCTGCAAGGATCTGGGAATTGTGGAGAACCATGTTAAAATTTCGACCCGGATCGTTTATTTAGTCCACTATATGTTCTAGTTCCCAATGGCGTTGGTTGAAGTAATCCAGTGACTTGATCCAAGGAGTTGTGAGTTCAATACCTGGCCACAGCAGAGGTGAATAAAAACTTGGATAGTTGAGTTATTAAAGGGAAATAACTGAAACTGAAATATCCAGGAAAAGGCATGGCACGTGGAACTAGAACGATATATCCCTGTGAACTAAATAAAGGGTTCTATTCGAAATTCCGTCGTATATCATCTGAAGAAGGCCGGAGCGTAAAACGCCCGAAACGTCGTTATTATAACAACAAAGACGAGTATAAGAGTCTGAACAATGTAAATAGTGTAAATAGTTATAATAGCGCATCTCAGAAATGTGAATACGACAAGAAAGATGAAGACAACAGTCCGAACAATGTAAATAGTGTATCAATTATTGGTTTATAAAAATCGAGTATTTAAAAAAAATTGTTATAATAAAGCCGCTAAGAAAAGTTAGTGTTAGGAAATATGAGAAAAAATATTAAGGAATGAGAACAATTAAATAAAAAGAGTTAAAAAGACAATAGATTACGATTGTCATTGCATTTAAATCATTGAAGATCAAACTAGACTGGGGAGCAAGAAGCCGGAAGAGAGTTTCACAGAGAAAATGTGATAAAAGAAACTATTAGCATAGAACTTTAAAAAAATCTGTAACCATTTGAGTTGTAAAATGCTGAAATCTTGCCATCAATCCAGTAATGCGTTTGAATTCATGAAGTCTGAGTACCATAGAAGAAATTAATATCTATTTAAAAAAATACAAAAATGTGGCACAAGACCATAAGAGTTCAGTTCGATATTCCAACCACCGAAGAAGGCCGGAGCGTACAACGGCCGAAACGTTGTAATAAACATAGCGACAAAAATGAGGACAATAGTCCGAATAAGGTAAATAGTGGATATTATCTTTGTAATTTTGCTTTATTTTTTACTCTTTTAAATTTATCAATGATCAACTTAGGGAAAAGTTGATGGAAATGTTTAGCATGTAAGAGAACTTATACAATCTTTTTCGATAATAATGTTCAACATATTTTCTCTTCTTCACGCTATATTTAAATTTTGAACAGCTAAGAAATTGTACAAGATTAATTATCTTCAAGATAAAGTTGATGGCAAGTATTCTAATGTGAAGATGCTATCTATTCATCAACCATCGGATCGAATTTCTAATATGTCAGTCCGTTTCTGAAACGCATTGTGTGAATTCATTTCACACTAACGACTTTTAAAGAATAATTTTTCGGTTTTTAACCTTTTTTTTTTTATAAATTTTTACTCTTTCCTTTTCGTCTCTTTAATTTTACATCGTTTTCATTGCCATTTACAACTATTGCTTTCTTTTTAAGTACTTTTCTTTCTTTAGGCCATCAGTAGTTTTCTGTCTAATTTTTTACAAGTTACTTTTCCTTCTTCGTTTTTGGCTTTTCTTTCTCTGACTTAAAATCTTTCCTTTTTAGCTCTCTTTTTTCTCTTCTTATTCTTTTATTCAATTTTTCTACTTCCTTTTTCTCCTCTCTCTCACATCTGTTCCTTTCTCTTCCTGTAATCTCAGAGCTCTCTCCGTTTTCTCTCCTCCTGGTTATCCGCCTCATCCCTTTACACTTCAAATCGTTTTCTTACTCTTACATCATTTTTTCCCGCCTAAATTTTCAGCTGTGAAATGGGTTCGCGAACTCCTTTCACATAGAATTATCGCGGCAAGTCAAATCAGCGTGAAGTGGTTCCATCGTCCATTTTGGTGACGGTGTCTGCCAGATCTTGGAATCGTCATGCTGCGTTCATTGGCGCCAGAAACGAACTCATGTCAACAATTTGACAATTGGTGCGAAATTACTGGCATTTGAGCGTGGAATCTTCTACGCATGTGCAGGCTTGACAGTGATTATGAGCAGATAAAGTATGCGAAGTTCGCATACCACCATTAGCGTACATAAGTGTCGGCTGTTTATGAATGGAAAAGCGCAGATGCGAAATTTTTCATCAATTTGCAACGAATGCTTTTCACTGAAAGCTCCATCATAACTTTTTTTTTCTTGAGGATCTACTCTTGCTGTATTTCGACAAAAAGGATTTGATGAGTTCTATCTAATATAATAAACCGTTATTTAGAAATGTTAGCTGAGCATGAAAGTGGATCATAAGAATGGAAATGAGAAACAAAAAAATATGACACACCAGTAAATTAGTATTTTAAATTCTAGCTTTTAACATACACACACACACACACACACACACACACACACACACACACACACACACACACACACATATATATATATATATATATATATATATTCCTAAGGAGTCAGGAAAAACTAGCTATTGCTACCCATAAGGAACCTAAAAATTTATTAAACCAAAAATCGGAAATTCTTAGTAGATGTAGGCGCAGCAAGTGCTAGTTATTAAAATAGGGTTTTTTTTTCGTCGGTGGCTGATGAATAAATTAGCATACCCCTTGTTGTTTGCCTTATTTTTTGTCACGGGGTTATGGTTATATTTGGTTTTATCAATAAATACTGTTCCGTCATTTTCCTTTTTAGCCGGCTCTACCCTGAAGATCCGTTTAGGTGAAACCTAGGTAGGTTTGCCTGGCTCCTTAGGATTATCTTAGATTTTGCTTTACTTAGTGTATTGAGTACTTTACGTAGTTGTCTTTTTACTCGTTTTGGGTTTTTTTTCTTTGGACTTGGAGCTTAAAACATTTGACGATTGTATTCGCCTTGTTTTAATGTTCTTGGTTCTTTCTTTTTTATTTCCTATTTTTCCTCGGGGACCGATTTGTTTTACTGCAAGTTGAGCTATCCGAGGTTTTTCCAAACGAGTACCACCATATATATATATATATATATATATATGTACACACACTCATTAGACGATATAACAAGGGGTGGGCGGTTAAAATATTTATATTGATGCATGTTTCATTAAATAATATAGACAAGTTTTGTCTATTTATTTTAAGTAAATTCCTTTCATATTGACTGATAAGATTAATAACATTATCATTGAAAGATGAAAGAAAATCACCATATTGATACATGTTTTTTATTTTTTAATCCTATCTAAGCTTTCGGCTTACATAAGCCATTATCAAAGAGGAGTTTCGCTTCCGCGTCTCGTATACACGAGTTTGTCGTTGCTTGGAAATCTTCCATACAACAAAAACAGACTATCATTATTGTCTTGTCCGTGTATTGTTTAATATATTGAAAGGTAATTGTCATCTTCGATAACACCCATCACCTCAGAACATGTGCCAAGAGAAAAGACTTCGTGTCCCGTAACCCATGTACTGTAGCAGTGATTTCTCTTGGGAATGATATACTGACGGAGCCGATCCCGCTTAAGACCAGACTTTTAATTTTCATAGATTGCTTATCACCGCAAACCCGGTCTGTTTTGTTATCCACCAATAGCAGAAGGAAAGGGAATTAATGCCTTTTGTAAAGAAAACTGGGATGAGCGAGATTTCAAGTCGGTACGTCGAATTCATCTTCCGCGCTGATAACCCTAATCCTCACCTCAGTCAAAAGAACATATTTGCTAAATTGAGATTAGTCTGAATGAATTGAATTAGTTACTGGGAATATAGTTTGGTAAACATCGTTGTACAGTTTTGGGGATAAGAATAGCATAGTTAGTTACACATCTAATAGCCTGTACTGATTTAACCTGTTAAACATTGGTATGATTTGGTTTGGTTTGTTTTGTTTTACGGCATATCAACCTCACTTAATGCCGACAAAATTTCCATTTTTTTTTTTCAAAAATGTATAGCTGGTAATTTTTTCAGAAATGTATAGCTGGTAATATTTTATTTAAAAAATATATAGTTTGGTTTGTTTTGTGGGTTATTTAATGCTGACAAGATTTTTTTTATTTCTGGTAATATTTTCTTTTTTCAAATATTTATTGATGATACTAATTTTTTTTTACAAAGTATTTCTGGTGTTAAAATCTATTTTTACACTTTCATAGTGTTTTGAGTCAGGTTGTGGAGTCAATTATTTGCCCATAGCTGGGACCCTAACAGCTGCTACCAACCCGGGTCAGGATGGACCTGGTAACACTAGCAATTAAGAGGTGGTTCCATGCTCCTGAAAACCTCCTGATCAGAGGCCTTGCTGTTGGACGTAATTTATCGTGTTACTCATGACGCGGATGCAGTTTGTCGGCATAACCAGGAACGCTATTGGTAGGAGGTGTTTGAATGTTGTAAGATAATAGACAACATCGTGTATTCGGAAAGAATACACGATGTACGGGAAAAACGTGCAGTAAGTAAAACAAAAAGAATATATACAAAAATATGTTGAAAATTATAAGACAGTATCTTGATGTCTTCGAAATGTCCCAATCAATATCAATTGTCCGCTGACATTTGGTGAGTTAATGTGAATATCTTTTTGGCAAGGCAGAATGAATTACCAAGGTTCGGACGGTGTAGCGAACGCCAAACGGATAGGTTATTTCATTTCGAAGACATTTGACATCCTACGATATCCTGTATCACTTATGTACGAGCTGATTTTAGGTATTACTGTAGCGGAGGTACGATGGAGTAATGGATAGCGACTCGGATTGAGGAATCAGAGAGCCGAGTTCGAACTCCAGTCACAATCCGTTACATTCACTTAGGTGCTAATGCCCTTGGAAAAGGTATGAATCCTCTTTTCCTCCTCCATCTCTAAAGCTTATTTCATAGAAACATCTCAAAAGAACAGAAATTAAAGATAGTAGCAAGAACAAGAGGATTCATAGCTTTCCCAAGGGTATTAGCACGTAAGCGAATGTAATGGATTTGATTGGAATTCGGAATTGCATTCAAATCCATTACATCCACTTACATGCTGATATCCTTAGGAAAGGTATGAATCTTCTTCTCATCACCAAATAGCAGGACAGACCGGGTTTTATAGTTTTGGATGGCAACTGGTCTACCGCAGAAGGAAATGGCAACCTACTGCAGGAAAAAATGCCTTGTCAGTTATGTATCAAAAGATATATAATCGCCTAAGCGTGTTTCACGCATGGCACATAACTGACTGTCTACTGTAGTGACTGACTACAGGTGATTTAATGACTAGAATTGTCCGCGGTAATAGACAAATATTATTGGTGCGTGTTGTTGCTGGTAACCGTTAGTGAACCTAATCTAAAAGAGAATAGGTTCTTCTCATTCCGTTAAACTCGTCTTGTCCTTATTTAATTCTGGTCAGTTATTTCTCGTTCGGTTCCCACAAGTACACACTGCTCGGCCCAGGGATTGAACTCAGCATTACTATGTCACCGAATTCTGTAAATCTGGTAAAGGGCATCATAAAAAACCGGCCCACGAACAGAAGATGATGTCAGAAAAGGCACACGCTGTTTAACATTATTTAGTTTGCCATGTGACCAATTGAATAGGCTAAACCAGCCATTTCCGAATTTAAATTATTTAAAGAAAAATCAAAGAATGATATTAAAGTAATGAAAAAAGTAAACTGAGGGCGTTAACAAAAAAAAAAAAAGAAAGAAAAAAATTTGAAATTCACTTACGCAACATTAAAAGCAAAGGTAAAAAAATGAATGTCTAAAAGAATTTCAAGCTTAATTATTTCATCCAAATGGGAGAAAATCATTATTAAAATATAAACACACACACATCCAAAATCAATTACAGACACTATTTCATCACATAAACATAAAACTGGAACCACAATAGTGATTTTTCAAGCGTAGCTTAGATGTGGCACAAGGACGAAAGTAGGGGGCATCCAGTGAAGATCGAACACTACTCAGCAGTAAATGTTCAAACGAGACAAACTTGCTAACCATTACACTGCCTCGAGCTTCACACAGAGATTTTCCAAGCGTAGCTTAGATGTGGTACAAAGCCGAAAGTATAGGGCATCCAGTGAGGATCGAACTCACTACTCAGTCGTAATTCTTCTAGCGAGACAAGCATGCTATCCATTACACTGCTTCGAGGTGCCCAACTTGAACCACAATATGATAAGAACGTAGGTGTAAATATATACTCATTGAAATCGGTACCGACAGATTTTACCACTTTGAAAACTATTGCAGCAACAACAAAATGCACAAAGAATACTATAAGAGAGCAAAGTCAGATTCAGATTCGAATTTTCTCAGCATTATAATTTCGTCTAAACTCGGTTCCTCAAATGCACCTGAGCAGAATTTATAAATATATTCTGAAGCGTAGAACTGACGATCGTCATGCAATTTTGACGTCTATATTCACATGGTATTTATAAGGACACTCTTTCAACATTTACTATTTCTAGGACAGAGCGCATAATGTGGTCCGCAATTGAATGAGACCTGTACGCCTGAGCCATTGGTAAATATGACGAGTTACTTCCTGCTAACACAATCCTTCCAAACAGTTTTGTTTATCTATTTTAACAATCAATATGTATGAGGGACGATCCGAAACAAATATCTCCTATTTGAACAATGGCGGATGGAGAAGATTTTCATCGACATAACTATTAACGGAATCACCACGATCGACTACGCGTTTTTGAGGGGTTCTTCATATCGTGGGTTTACATCAGTGTAGGGTCGCGTGGAAAGTGACAGGGATTTAAAATATGTTACATCACAATATCTAATATCCATGATAACATTAAACCACGCAGAGGAATAAAACTATAAACACAATATAATAAGAACGAATGTGTACGCATAAACAGCGAAAGCAGTAGGAAAAGGTCTTACTGTTTTGAAAACTATTGCACCAACAATGAATGCGCAACGAACAGGTAAGAAGAGAGCAATGTAAGATTCAAATGAAGAGGCAAAACAGTCATCATTTACTCAGTATTATAATTTCGTCTTGACTATGTTCGTCGGCTAGAGGCACTTGAGAAGAATTTATGAATATATTCAGAAGCGTGAAGCTGACAGTTGTCACTCAGTTGTTGATTTCTATGTCCACACTGTCTGTATTTATAAAGGCTCTAAAAACAAACCTAATCTCAATTTTCGGACTATTTTCAGCAGAGTCAAGATTTTAAAGCATATCGCGAAATATCTACTAGACTCTACTCTATTACATTATATATATATATATATATATATATATATATATATATATATATATATGTAATCAAATATATGGATATAGATCCGACAGTATGAAGAAAAATATACGGAAAAAACAAACAAAAATCCTAATATGCAATTATGCTGTTTTAATGTTAATATAATGTATTTTAGGAATACGTTTTCACAACATCGCCTACGTGACGCCGACGTGATCATATTGAAACGGAACGCTGTTATCTGTTTTGATTAGTCTTACTCTTATGTCCATCGTCTTTTCATGTTGAATTAAATATAGTCTAATGTTAATTATGTTTTATGAATATGTCCTGAAGATGGTCTACTAGACCAAAACGTCCGACGTTGACATTATATTAACATTAAAACAGCATAATTGCATATTAGGATTTTTGTTTGTATTTTCCGTATATTTTTCTTCATATATATATATATATAATAAAGGGGTTAAAATAACTTAGATAACCGCACACAACCTTGGTTTCGACCGTCAAGTCTCTTCAGGTAGCGGGCAATATGACTTATTGCCCGCCACTTGGAGAGACCTGACAGTCAAAACCAAGGATGTGTGCGGTTATATAAGGTCTTTTTACACGTTTATTATATTTACTTACCCTGCAGGTTTTTTCTTACCTTTTTGAAAACTATTACACCCACAAAGAATCCGCAACGAACAGGTAAGAAGAGTGCAATGTAAGATTCAAATGAAGATGCAAAACACTCATCATTTACTCTGTACTATAATTTCGTCTTGACTAGGTTCGTCGGTTAGAGACATTTGAGAAGAATTTATAAATATATACTGTAGCGTGAAGCTGACAGTCGTGTACAATTATGTCCTGCTCACGAAGACTTTTCGGATATGATTTCGCAGTCACGGTTCCATAAACAAAAATTGCCATCTTTTATATTTTGGCAATAGCCGATATTTTAACTCAAGCTTGGCTTACGGCCACATCATGCTGAAACACCGGTTCCCGTATGATCACCAAAGTTAAACACTATCGAACATGGCCAGTACCTAGATGGGTGACCCCTTAGGTGTTTTAAGCTTAGATGCGCGGGTGGTATAATTGTTTGGGATTCTTAATCGGAGATCCGAGTTCCAGTTCCCTTTGGGAATGTTATATTCACTTTACGCACAAATACACTTGAGAAATTTCTGTGTAAAATGAGTCCTATGTTGGATCTGAGGAGACATTCTACAGCCACCGCACAGTACGGTAGGAGAGTTCAGGGGATGGACACCTGGATTTTCTTTGGGTTTTCTTCTCTTTTATTGGGGTGCTCATCGACATTTACTTCTATGTGAAATGAGTCCTATGTTGGATATGAAGAGACCTTTCACACCAACCTCATGGTAGGGTAGGAGAGTTCAGAGAATGGACACTTCTGGCTTTTCTTTGGACTCCTATCTCTTCTTCTATTGGGGATGCTCATCGACATTTACTTCTGTGTGAAATGAATCCGATGTTGGATCTGAAGAGAAATCCGAAGTCACAACGTCATACGCTAGGACTGTTCAGAGGATAGAGAGTTGTAGCTTTTCTTTGGGATCTCTTCCTCTCTTCTATTTGTCATCTGGTATTTTCGAAGGATGTTGTCTTTCGTTGATTGCTCTTCCTCAATTGGTTCTTTCTACGGCTTCCATCTTCCGACTGACAAGCTCGATTTCTCTACCCCAGCAAGGTGTTTTTGAGCTGATCCTCACGTTGTGCTCCACGTGGTCTCTTCTTAGATGCGAGCCTCGAGAAGAGGATTTGTTTGGATAGGCGGATATCTGCCATTCGAGCAACGTGTCCGGCCCATCAAAGTCGGTAACGAGTCATGATGGTTTCTAGGCTCTCCATCTCTGCGCAGAGAACTTCGTCGTTCGTGATCCGGTTCACCCTGTTTGTATTTATAAAGACTCAATCACCGATAACGTCAACTCTTCCCCTGTAAATATATAAAGCTTTTTACTATAATTTTACACTATAATTTTATTTCTATATATTTCAGCGCTTAACAGCAGTGGCCAGTCGATAAGCCGAGGTAAAAGATCAATTTTTTAATGTATGACGGTTCTTCCCATTTGACAGATTGGCGCTACGCTCTCTTACTACTAATTTCCATCCTCCATCAGTTATATCTAACAAATTATCACTATCAGAGTAAATATAATGGTAACTATATGGAAAGAGTAATTTAGTACTATTACAAATATGATATATACGCGTGAGAACATACGCATTTCATTGTATATAATAAATAATTATATGGGAAATATACTAAGAGTTATGTAATATATCTAAAGTAAGGAATTCATTAAGCTAATGGTTTTTGGAGATTATTTTAATTTTAAAAGGAATTTACAAAATGTAGATAATTTTAATTGCAAACATAAACAATGTACTCAATCTCAATTTTCGTACTATTTTCAGCAGTCAAAGTTTTAAATTATATCGCGAAATGTCTACTAACCTCTATTCTCTCTCTATTATATATATATATATATATATATATATATATAATAAGGGGGTGAAAAGACCTTATATAACCGCACACAACCTTGGTTTCAACCGTCAAGTCTCTTCAAGTAGCGGGCAATAAGACATTGCCCGCCCTTTGGAAAGACCTGACAGTCGAACCCAAGAATGTGTGCGGTTATATAAGGTCTTTTTGCACCATTATTATGTTTACTTACCCTGCAGGTTTTTTTTCTTACCGTTTTGAAAACTATTACACCCACAAGAAGAGAATAATGTAAGATTCAAATGAAGATGCAAAACAGTCATCATTTACTCAGTATTATAATTTCGCCTTGACTAGGTTCGTCGGCTAGAGGCACTTGAGAAGAATTTATGAATATATTCTGAAACGTGAAGCTGACAGTTGTCACTCAGTTGTTGATTCCTATGTCCACACTGTCTGTATTTATAAAGGCTCTAAAAACTAACTTAATCTCAATTTTCGTACTATTTTCAGCAGAGTCAATGTTTTAAATCATTTCGCTAAATTTCTAATAGCCTCTATTCTATTACAATATATATATATATATATATATATATATATATATATATATATATATATATATATATATATATATATATATATATATTAATAAAAAGAAAGAACAGTAAGATATATAATCCGGTGTTCTTATAGATATTTTTATTTTTACAAAATAGTGCTCAATGTAAATTTACAGAGCATTAATATTATAAATTAATAGACTTAAAATATGGTTTTTCGCGAAAAACCATATTTTAAGTCTATTAATTTATAATATTATATATATATATATATATATATATATAAATATATATATATATATATATATATATATATATATATATATATAATAAAGGGGTTAAAAGACATTATATAACCGTGCACAACCTTGGTTTTGACCTTCATTTCTCTTCAGGTAGCATACAATAAGACTTATTTTTCAGTTTTAATATACTTGTTAGTGATACTGTTTAGACAAAACTTTGGATCAATCCAGAATATAACCCTTACCTATAGAAAGAG
The DNA here is from genome assembly GCA_963932145.1 of Acanthosepion lycidas. Taxonomy (NCBI): domain Eukaryota; kingdom Metazoa; phylum Mollusca; class Cephalopoda; order Sepiida; family Sepiidae; genus Acanthosepion; species Acanthosepion lycidas. The sequence goes on from OZ010572.1 coordinate 138,158,089, forward strand.
ATTGTTTGATAGATTTAATTTTTACGTCTTATCAACCCTTTATGGGTTGTTTAAAGCCGAAATGTTGCATCGAATTGAAGGAGGTCATTTACAGTACCCCATGTTCCCAAGAGGTTTATAGTAAGAGAACCAGTTTGGAAGTCCGACATGAGACAGGTTGAAACATTTTCTGATTTTTCATTTTCTTAAAAGAAAGTAAGAAATGTCATTCAATTCTCAACCAACTTCACTCAAAATTCTTATGTCACTATCATAGTGGTAGCATAGGAAATGCGAGTTCAATCCATGGGTCGGACAGTACGGCTCAGATTCAGTGGAAATAGGACGAGTAATAACTGAGCAGTTATAAAAAAAAAAATGAAAAAACTCTATATCCCTAGATACGGAACGCGAAAAACTCTTGTCATATTCAGGCGGGAGCTGCCTAGTCTTCACTTCGATAGATTTCAAAAGCGTCGCCGAGTCCTTTTGGGAAATGAATTATTTTCCAAATCTCCAACTTCTTTCTCACAGGCGAGATTTGGTGAGCCTCTCGATACTCTATCGTTACTACCATGGAAAGTGCCCGGATGAACTACATTGCTTGGTTCCGCCAGTTCTAAACTTCACGGAAAGAACCCGCTATGCATTTATGTAGTAGCAGACTCTGTCCAAATTCCCTCCGTATTCCATGGGTGAGAAGTCAGTTTTACCTGAACAGCTTCTTCACGCGAATCACTTTTCTGTGGAACCAACTCTTAAGATGATATTTCACTGATCTTTACAATCTTAACCGGTTCAAGTCTAGGGTTAAACGTTATCTCTCTCTCTCCTATCCGTATATACTGCCTCTTAACGGAACCCTCTACCACGAGTGGCTCACGGGCCTAATGTGAAAAAACTCTACGCCCGTAGGTTAACAAGACCGACAGACGGCTGATGAAGGCTGAAGAACAGTCAAAATGTTGAGATAATAACAAAGATGAAGACATTAGTTTGACTGTGAATAATGTAAAAATAGAAATCCCTCACCCAAGAAATGGACACAGATAATGTTGTGTGCACTTCATTCTGTTTAGTAAGCTGACAATAACAGCGTGGTTCTTTTCTCGTTCGCACTGAATTAATTGAAATGCAATCTATAGCATTCCCGCCATCCGCAGTTGATAAAGACAAATCAGCGATCGGACATTAGTCGGTCGGGCGTAAGTCACCGTATGACGGTGTCAAATGTTTGGAATGTCTCGGGAGTTAATCACGGCACATCTAGGACCCGTGGCGCATACTTTGAGACATTTGAAGATTAAACAATGCACAACTAAAATTTCATCCCAAAATTTATCTACTATTGCATATCCACTCAAGAACACACACACACATATATATAAAGTGAACGTTGAAGTCAAAACTCAGGCTAAACGCAATCATATCTCTGGTATTGAGCACTTTATCCGTTAAATATAGCATACCTCAAAACTATATTTCTTATATATATATATATATATATATATATATATATATATATATATATATATATATAAGTGAACATTGAAGTCAACATTTAGAGGCGACAGGCAGTTTCATGCTAGATGTGTGCCTGCCGATTGTGTCTAGCATGAAACAGCCTGTCACCTCTAAGTGTTGACTTTAATGTTCACTTTTATATTTACACACGCTCTATCACTGATATTGAGCACTTTATCCCATATAGCACACCTTAAGAGTATATTTCTTTATATGTATATATATAAGGGAGAAAGTTGTTTCAACCGTAGAAGCCGCAAGCATTTTTGGTTAAAATGTGGATTTTTAAAACTCTAATCTTTTTTGTCTTCTGTGTGTAGTAGTAATCCAGATTCTCTTGGACTTGTGGAGAAAATATTCTTCTACTTAAGGGGTAATAAAATAATTAGGATGGTCAGAGAAATGGGAAGGAATGAGGTCTTTGTTCTTATCTTTTTATGACCTCTGTATCTTTTTAAACCAACCTCCACTTTTATGTATTGTGTGTGTGTTTTTGCTAGTATGTGTATACATATTCCTTCTCCATACATATATAGTGTTTTATTATAAGTAATTAATATATATATATATATATATATATATATATATATATATATATATATATATATATATATATATATATATATACACTTCGCATGGTGTGTAGGGTTCATGTATGTGAACGTGTACGTGTGGTCCGGTGTTTATTTTTGTCAGTATGTGTGTATATATTCGTTTTCCTTAGATATGTGTGTGTGTAGTTCGACTAGTGTGTTTGGCCACTATGTGTGTATGGTGTACGTTTATGTGTGTGGGGCTCTGATTTGTTTAGTGCTGGTTTAAATTTGTCTATAAAGTTTTGTCGATGTGTTGTGAAACAAAGAGTTTTCCGTTTGGTAATTTAATGTTGCTTTTATGAAGGGAAAATAATAATAAAAAGAAAAATGCCAACACTTAATATGATTAACTGCGAACACGGCCACAATGTGCTGTGTTCGGAAAATAAAATATTCCTATACACTCAACGCATACCCCCAGTTAAAGTGCAAAAAATAAAAACATCCTTGATAATGTCTAAAAGTATAGCCGAAAGCGCTCAGAATTATAGAACATTTGGACAGTTTCTATACTGTGTCCAAAAAAGAAAAAACTTGTTCGAACACAAGAAAAATAAAATAAAAAGCTTAATTGTAGTACCTTGTCTGTCGTCTTTAATGAAACACACACACACACACACACACACACACACACATATATATATATATATATATATATATATATATATAATTATTTAAAAATATGATTCCAACGCTACATAAGAGTTCTCATGTTTCAAAACAACAGCTGAAAACTTCAATATAATTATTTGAATTAATTTAATTCAAATAATTATATTGAAATTTTCGGCTGTTGTTTTGAAACATGAGAACTCTTATGCAGCGTTGAAATCATATTTTTAAATAAGTAATTATATTTATGCTCTACTTTTGTATTGAAATATTAAAGAACTTTAGATTATTTACCTAACGATGTCTTTCCTATTTTCTATATGTTTTTACACACACACACAGACACACACGCGCACACACACGCACACACACATATATAAGACTTTCACCATAATAACGTGCATTTTGTCCATAATACAGGTTATTATATAAAATGTGCTAATTTCGCTTTAGATAGGGAAAATGAAATCCCGCTTACTACCAAATCATAAGTTTTGATTAAATGTTTTGTAATTATTGTTACTTTTAATCAGTATTTTGCTCGCGTCCATTCAAACAGACACCTTCTTATCCCATATATCTAATTTATGATTATAAAAATATACTTTTGGATTGTAAAAATTTCATTGAAAAAAGCTGGAACATGTTTCATCCAAAATTAAGAAAAAACGAACTTTAAATAAAATGGTCACAACATATGGAAAGAAAAAGACGTCATTCTCAACAGTAAGTCACTGGTTAAGACAGTGGTTAAAAATAATATAAATAATAATAACTCCTCATCCCAGAAGTTGAGACAGAAATTACGTATCAACTTTAATATCTTTAGGAAACTGGCAATAACATAATTGCGTCATCATCGTTAATAGAACTGCAATGGCTGAAATTCACGCCATTCGAACTTAATTAGTTTGAAAATCTTATACGGACGCTAATAAGTGAAACGAAAGTTTAAGAGTTATTAACACAAAGAAGACAGCTTAAAATATTTGGAATCCTTTCTTAGTCAGGCTCTTAATATTTCGGTACGCCTTGGAGTAATTCTTTAGAAATTAATTCATAATAAGAATACATTAAAATTATTATTAAGCAAATTCTTCAAAAGTTTCATCCACTTTAAAAGTTACAAGAATATAAACAGTAGATACGTAAAATATGCAAAATTGATTCGAAAGGCATCTACTCATCTTAATGGTTTTAAATCAGATTTTAATATCACTTGAAGTTCCATGCAAGAAAATCGATTCTTAATTCATTTAAAATGGAATTCAGCCTTAAATATTTTGCAAAACAGTAAAGGGAAAGGAAGAAACACAAAAGCCAAACCTTTTACTAATGATTCGCGAAGTACTGAAGCCACTTACCTGAAAAGAAAAGAAAAAACATTAGAGTATTTATCATGTTGACAGAATTAGAGAAAGTACAATTATATAATTAAGGAAGAAATTGTATAGAAATAATGATATGTTAAGTGATGTTATAGTTAATAATGGACGATGGCGGATTTTGTAGAGAGGAATCTTATGATATTCTATTTAAACGAAATAAGATTTACAAAGACAAGTAGATTTGAACACCCTTCAAAGAACCGTATGTCAGTATTTCATTTGCTATTATAATTTATACTTATATATTTAAATTAATCAATTATATTATGAGCTGGTGTATATATAGAAATTATTTTTAACCTGGCAATTTTTAATTACTTCAAACGTTATTTTAGTGGACATTTGTAAAAATAAGGCGTTTATTTCATATACACGGTGTGATGGGAAAATTTTCGCCATTTCAATTTCGCCATGGGTGTTGTTTGTTTTTGATTTTGTCGACTATACAATATAGTAGGGATTGTTGGGCACTGTATGTGAGAAAAAGATCACCATAACTCAATTCATTCCACCAGAAATTTGGAAACGGCATTCTGTACTGCTTGGTATTCGCACCAGAAGCTCCAATACGAACATTCCAGAGTGTTTGGGTGTCAATCTGAGGACGGTGCTGAAAGAGTTGCATGACGCTCATGGTGATTACGAAGGTACAGCAGCTCGAAAAACTCATTCTGATCGTTCAGAGTTCTTTTCTTAACTCCCGAATTTGTTGGTGAGGGCCTCAGATTCAACACCGTGGTCTAGATCAAGTACCTTGAGGAAGTATTTCTGCTGGAAGACCCTATGGAAACAGGACTCTGCACCATGCGACACAAGCAGGAAAATCCCAGTCATGGCTGTCTCTGCTACCACACCACCTCTTATATCTGGCCACCTAACTTCCCAGACTGCAACCTTCTTGATTATTATGTGTCGGTCGCAGTTGAGCGAGAGACCAAAAAAACTCCTTGTAACACCAATGTTGAACTGAAGGTAAGGATTATGGCAGAATTCATCAACTTAAACAAGGAGACCCTCCAGAACAGTTGCAAGAGACAGTCGTCCGGCAATTTTATTGAATAAATTTACTCTTTCAAGATATTTGGGTAAATATATCTGTTAAAATGAGATGTCAGTGTTATTTTCATTTTTGCGTAATTTAGACGACAACTTATCCATCGCACCTTGTATATATTTTATATAATTTTATCAGCATTTGTGCGTGCATCCCTCCATGCACACACATACCGACATACACGCACACATCACACACACACACACACACACACACACACATACACACACACACATATATATATATAAAATGCAAAAAGAAACAAAACTCAAATATTGCAGCCTTTGTCGTTTTAAATTTTCATGTAGACCACTGATTTCTTATACGGTTGTCGCACAGTCCTGAAGAGGTTCAAGGGACAAGTTACTCAGTTCTAAAAAGAATTCTATATTTATTCTCAAGATACTCAATTCCATATTTTTAAAAGGTATTTTGACAGATTTTTAATTTTCACTATATTTGAAACAAAATTCATTTTAGCATGCCTGTAAAATCACTGTCCCTTATATCAATAACGAATCAGGTAAAGCAAGAAAGAAATTGGATCTATATTGAAAGAAAACTTACTGAAAATTTCTGTGTATTTTCATTGCTATTAGAAAAAAAAAACGTTTTTGATAAATCAGTCAAAAAGGAAAGTGAAAGTAGGAATTTGTTCTGGAGTCGTGTACTTTGGCTAAAGTTTCCATCGATAATTCCAGTATAACTTTCTGTTTGTGATATTTCTGAACATATATGGAAGTGTATATTACTATCGATCAGAAGATATTTATTAGTGTTGGCTTCTCTTATGACTTGGCTAACTAGACAATTTCGAAACCACACTGCCCCAACGCATACTACATAAACTTATTCACAAAAGAACACTAATACTTTTTTTAAAAAATAAAATTACATCCATAGAAACCATATCTATTCAAAATCACATTTTTATAATCAGCATTGCAGAAGGCAATGCGGAAGTAATCTGTTACCAGTAATCAGACGCTGAAGGGAGATTTGTCAATATTTCAAAATTTACATTTTCAATGTTTATATAATCACTAGATAATTATATTAGGGACATCTTTAGTTGCTTCAGCGTCATTAAGAAATGTATAAACTTTAATATTTCTATGTCATTGTTCTTTGCTTTGAAATGTGTCAGTGATCTTGGTGTTGAAATGTAAGAGTGAAGTCGCTTTAGGCATTGTCAGTCATTATGAACACACACAGGTTTCAATTCATTTAAACAACTGAGTGTTCCAATCTAGAAAAAAAAAAAGAAAGCGAAAGATATCTTTCTTACTACAAGTTCATATTTACTTGGTCAAAATTTGAAAAACCCTGTGCAACAAATTTTGACCCCGCCTCACCGCTCCGAAATAGTTTTTATTGATTTGCATTTACCATAATTTGAGTCAGTCTCTTTCAAACACGGGCATCCACAAAAAAGATATTTTTTTAAATATTTCACCCCAAGAAAAGTCACAGTGCCACCGAACACGGAAGGTTACAATGAGTGAAAGAAAATGAGAAGACTTTAGTGATGAGATATGAAGAAAAGAACAATAAAAGAACAGGATTCGGGAAGACAGAAGATGGCGATTGTCGTTGCACTTAAATATTTGAAGATTGTAGTTGACAGGGAAGAAAAAAATCGGAATGAAGTTCCACAGGTGAGCAGAACGAGAAAAGAAACTGTTAGATTAGAACTGACGGTTGCATTTAGCTAGTTCAAGAGTAAAGCAGTGAGACCTAATTGACAATCAAGTAGCCCGCTTAAATTCATACAGATGAGGCACTAAGGGAAAAAGGTCATCAGAACAGTTGCGATGAAAATATTTAAAGAAAAGACAGAGGGAATTCACCTCACGGTGGTGAGAAACTGACTGAAATCGAGATGCCAGGTTAGGATCGATTATACTGCAAATCTTCTTTTAATTTTATCAAGAATCTTGAGATATACACCAGTAAAAAAATCGGATTAAAGATGCAGCAATTAACTCTTTAGAAATTTATTTTTTACGATTTGGATAGGAAATCGAGCAGAAATGAGCATTCGAGAAAAAACTGAATGAGATTTGTGCCGTAGAGCACATTCTCTTCAGTAAATCTTCTCAAGTGCGTAGGTTGGTAGATTTAATACACATTCTTTAAAATAAAAAACATGGCGTATTTTTCAAACACGGCTTTGTTTAGTTGATAGGGCAGCAGTTGAAGTTTTAATAGTTCCCCTCTTGTCTATTTGTACTGGATTTTACTAAAACATTCCTCAAAACCTATGTCATCAATTGAATTTAATATTCAAAGTATAATATTAAACTCATGAATATTCACTGACGTAGGAAGGTTTTTTCCGTCCATTTCCCATTTTCCTTTTGATCTTATAGCATATGAAGAAAATTTCATTCTTCGAGTCAATTTCACATGAATTGTTCACGTTTCTGAATATATTATCCACACGATGACGTCACCAAAACTTACATTTTTTTTTTTATTCGCTTCAAGAAAGTTATCTGACAATGGTGTTTGATACACTGAATATCCACAACTTTCGGTATTAAAGAATAATGAATAACAACGTGTTTTTTCCTTACTCTTTAAAATACTTTAAATTCATGCTTTCCCTGACGCCCTTTTCTTTCTCGACGAAGCATTCTCATTAATTGCCAGTAACAGTCAAACTAAAGTGTTGGTACGAAGCCAGAGGATTTTAATCTTACCATCGACTTCCTCGGAGACATTTTTTTCAGCGATCGTTGTGGGGTTTACAGACGTTCTATCAATTCTTATTCTTTTCATATGCTTCTCTATTTAATTAAAATGTTTCGAACTTATTATATTTTCTCCTGGCATCACTTTCGTCTCTTTTTCTATTGAACCATTCGGTTTTTTTTCTCTTTCTTTTTCTGTTGATTCATTCGGTCTTTTTTTCTTTTCCTTTTTCTGTTGATTCATTCGGTCTTTTTTTCTTTTTCTTTTTCTGTGGATTCATTCGGTCTTTTTTTCTTTTTCTTTTTCTGTTGATTTATTCGTTTTTTTTTCTTTTTCTTTTTCTGTTGATTCATTGGGTCTTTTTTTCTTTTCTGTTGATTCATTGGGTCTTTTTTTCTTTTCTGTTGATTCATTGGGTCTTTTTTTCTTTTTCTTTATCTGTTGATTCATTGAGTCTTTTTTCTTTTTCTTTTTCTGTGGATTCATTCGGTCTTTTTTCTCTTTCTTTTTCTGTTGATTCATTCGGTCTTTTTTTCTTTTTCTTTTTCTGTTGATTCATTCAGTCTTTTTTTCTTTTTCTCTTTCTTTGTTGATTTATTCGGTCTTTTTTTCTTTTTCTGTTGATTCATTCGGTCTTTTTTTCTCTTTCTTTTTCTGTTGATTTATTCGGTCTTTTTTTCTTTTTCTCTTTCTTTGTTGATTCATTCGGTCTTTTTTTCTTTTCCTTTTTCTATTGATTCATTCGGTCTTTTCTTCTTTTTCTTTTAATACATTCGGTCTTTTTTTCTTTTTCTGATGATTCATAACGTCATCTATCTATTTATCTTTCTTCTTTCTTTCATTTAACCACATTTTTCTTTCTATTTTAACTCTTTCATCTAACTGACTTTCTTTATTCTTTCTTTTACCTAACCACCTCTTTCTGTCTTTTTTTTAACTTTCTTTTATTTAACTACCTTTCTTTTTTTATCTAACTTTCCTGTTTTCTTTCTTTCATTTAACCTTTGTTTTTTTTCTTTCTTTCTTTTATCTAAACTCCTTGTTTTCTTTCATCCAAACATCTGTCTTTCTTTCTTTTTTTCATCTAACCTCCCTTCTTGCTTTCCTTTTTCTTGATTTCATTGTACGTTTGTTTCTTTCGGCATTTTTTCTTCTAAGTACTTTTCTTTGTGGTTGTTCTGATTATTTTATTTTATTAAATTTGAGTTTTTTTCTACATCTCTGCAAACCTATCTTTCCATCCAGCCACCATTTTGTTTTTTAGCGGTTTCCTTTTTTCCTTCTTCCTTTCTTCGTACGCACATGTCTATATTCACATAGAATTACGCATCTGCATCAATTCACCAATTGAACAAAGGTAACATTACAATCTTAATCTATGGAAGAAATAACAAATAACAATTCGTCTCCACTTTTGTTTACACTATGAACTCTCGATTCCCGCCTCCTCACAACGGAAAAGATTGCATCTTAAACTTCTAAGAAGATTAGGAATTTGAAACCATAGAAGAATTCTCAAACAAATCACACAATCTGGAAATCATTTTGCATTTCATCTTACTAGACAATCAGAGTTCAAGGCTAAATGACTATTATTTCAACTGTACTTGATTGCACAAGACGGTTGCTTTGTCTGAATATTTCTCAAGCATTTTTAATAAGTGAATCTTCACACGTTAGAGACACTACTTTTCATAATCACACAAGGAAAAGAATAGAATTTACTAGTCAATACTTTCATGGGAAAGACATCTTTAGATTGTCAGATTTGGCAATGCAAACCGCGTTGTATGTTTATAGAGATTATCTGTTCTTGGGGCGGACGAGAGTAATGGTTTGCTTGTTTGTTTAACGGCATATCAACACATTATGGGTCATTTAATGCCGAAATTTAATTTTTCTTTGGAGCTTTGAAGTAATATGTTACTCTGCTTTAACAATTGTATACAAAAAATAGCTTGCTAGTATTTGTACTATAAATATGTATTTTTATACCTTCACAGTGTTTCAATTTTAGTTTGGGCGTTTAATATTTACCCATAGCTGCCACCCCTAGTCAGGGTGGGCCTGGGAACAAGAGTAATTAAGAGATGGTTCCACGCTCCTCAAAACCTTCCGGTCAGAGGCTTTGCTGCTGGATATTGTTAATCGTCATACCCCGGACGCCAAGAGTCATGGTTAATAATTGTCTAGTATCCGTTCCTATTCTCTAAAAAAAAAAAAACGTTTTGAAAGAACTCGAACGTACAAATCTATGATCTAATAGAAACTATATCGATCTTTACGTAAATTTTGCTAAGACAGATTATTAATCCTTTCGAAATGGGAATTATAATAAGATGTTCGATTTTTTAGCATTTTAATGGGCCATAAAATAATTAATAGAAGATTGCTTTTGTTAAAATGCGAAGAAAGATTTTTTATTGATGCTCACGGCATTTATTATAGCTTAGAAGGATATAGTGATTTTCTAAGCGCAGCTTAGGTGTGGCACAAGGCCGAAAGTAGGGGGTACCCAGTGAGGATCAAACTCACTACTCAGTCGTAATTGTTTTAGCGAAACAAGCTTGCTAACCATTACACCGACTCGAGATGCCCTAGCTTAGAAGGATATATATATATATATATATATATATATATATATATATATATATATATATATATATATATATATTATTCAAAACTGAGTTGTAGGCATAGTGAACTCAACAGTTGATTATTTCAGAAAAAAATTAAATATCGGTTCCAAATAAGGAGAGTTATAAATATTTGCATTGGGTTTTCTTAATCTGATCCGAGTATGAGACATGAAGCGGTAACAGAAATGACATTGAGATAAAAAAAAAATACGAGTCCCGTAACCTATTAGGGTCTTAGGTAAGCTAGCCTGTCGGAGCCTATATATTTTACGATGTTTTGAATTCAGAGTCTTTAAACTGGTTGTTGCCTCGAGGGTAGAGAAGCTAGTCAGTCCTGCTATTACCCCCATAGATACCCAGTGGATAAACACTGTGCACAATGAGTCGTCCTTTTTTTTTTAAGTAGGAGGCTACTTTAGTATGATTCTGCTTCTTTAAGTGTCATGTTTCTTGAAGACTTAGACGATCATTTCTCTACACACAATTCTTTTTAACCCATTACCTGCCATGAGCCCCATTTGGGGATCTGTTAAAATTAAACTCACTACATGTTATTCCTTGTATTTACATTGAATCGCTTACATACATTGCATTTGCAAAGGTATATTTTACAACACTTAGCCTTTAAAGTTTTTTATTATTAGCCGTAAGAAAATACTTTCTGTCGTAATTTTACATTTCACGAGTAGAAAAATAATGACTATTTTGAAAGTATGTTTTTATTATTTCTAATCAATATTATTTTTGATGTTTTATACACCGATATATTTGATGTTCTAGTTTCTATAAAAACGACAATGGTAACTACTGAAGTTAAACATAAGGGATAGATAAACTCCTAAGAAACCTGTCTGGGCCAAAAATGCAAATTAATTGGAAGTTAATGGGTTAATATCTACAAACTGGACGTTGCTCGAAAAGTTCTTTGCACACATAATGGCATGGTTTCCCATTGCCGTCTTCTTTTGTTTTTGTTTTACGGCAAATCAACAACTCAATGTGTTATTTAATGCCGACAAGATTTTTATTGCTGGTAATATTTTTCTGCAAAAATGTATGGTCGGTAATATTTTTTCCCCAAAAATCTATTGCTGGTAATAATTTTTTCTTCAAAATTTCATTACTGGTAATCATTTAAATAAAAATGTATTACTAGTATTAAAACCTAATTTTCACACTTTCATAGTGTTTTGACTCCAGTTTGGGGTTAACTATTTTCCCAAAGCTGGGACCCTAAGAGATGCTACTACCCTGGGTTAGGGTGGATTTGGGAATACTAGCAATTCAGAAGTGGTTCCATGCTCCTCAAAACCTCCTGATCAGAGGACTTGCTGTTGGATGTAGTTTATCGCCATCCCCAGAACGGGCCGTCTTCGTGTTTTTGAATTTAAAGTTTACTTCCTCGATAGCTTGTCAAACAAGCTCATGAGTTCGATTTGAACTGTTATTTTACTCACAGATAGAAAAAAATGATGGATTCATGCCTTTTTGAAGGGTATTCATACGAAACGAAGACAGAGTTTTTCAATCAGAATTTGAACTCGGCTTTTTCATTTCATTCTTTGTGTTGTTAATCCATAAGAACCCCCGTTTATCCTTCATTGAGTGTAACAGAGATTGTTAAAACTATTATCTTTTCGAACTTATCAAATCTTAATAAAACAGATATTTTACAAGTACGTGAATTCACCATGTTGCGATCATGAGATGCAAAATATTAATTTAAAATGTATGTAACTTTAAATGAAATAAAATGAATCATATTTATTCCAGTATTTTGGGTTTATTTCATAAAATCTAATATGAAGACGACAGAAATATATACGAAAAAGTAGAAAAAAACAAAGAGAAAAGTGGGAATATGAGAGAAGCTAAAAATAAAAATCATAGTGAGGTATAATTTGGGTTCTTGATATTTATCAAATTTTTACTGTAGTTGTGTTGCATTAATGGGTTTCCATATTGTAATATATCACGTAAAATACATTTCCTACTTTTATTGTCCGCGGGCGGAAAGAATGTCGGCGTTCCTTTTTTCTTTTTCCTTTAAAAATTAAAATTGAAAATCATTTTCTTTAGCAGAAATTTCTTTCTTTGCGCTTTTTCTGATGTTCTGATTGTGCGCAGTAGAAAGGGAATATATATCTCTGCTATGTGCGACTGTTTGTAGATAAATGATGCTATTTCGTTACCAGCACGACCATGTATTGACTTATGAATGTCCAGGGGGACGCTGCAGGCCATTCTTGGCTCTAATGATCCGTTTGAAACGGGGGAAATAGATGAATTTTATTCCTATGATAATTCGGCCCTCAACACCACAGGCAGCAAGCCAAGTGTGGGCATTTACTGCAGATGTTGAAATCTTCGGCAGTTTTATTGCATTCGGCTTTGAAACTACCAAATCAGATATTCATAGTAAAATTGCCTCTATAATAAACTCTGAACTTATTCCTGCCACAAACGAACTTTTGTAGCTCAGAAATTGAATTTAAGTATGTGTCTGGCCAGGGCCACGTACAGTTTTGAATTTAAAGTCCTTGCCAACTACAGCTAGAATTCCGAGTATGCACTGCTATTTAACCCATAGCTTGGACATGAAGAGATGGATTCACATCGTTGTCAAAGTTTATTTTGAGAAAGTGACTGAAATTCGGACTCTGTTAACCGAGTTCTCAATCCAAACCTCTAAACACTACCTGCACATCAAATTCTGTTTCTAAACATAATTTTTTTCTATTTTTTACCAACTTTAATCTAACTCAACTTTAAATTCAAATTTGTGAGCTACATGAAAAAGTTCGTTTGTGGTAGGAATATGTTCAGATTTTATGGTAGATGCAATTTAACTCATGAATATCTGAGTTGGTGGTTTCAAAGCCGAATGCAATAAAATTGCTGAAGAATGCAACATCTACACTAAATGCCTACATATGGCTTGCTGTCTGTGCTGTTGGGTTCCGAATTATCAAAGAAATAAAATTCATCTATTTCCCCCTTTTCAAACGGATCATTAGAGCCAAGAATGGCCTGCAGCGTCCCCTCTGGACATTCATAAATCAATACTTGGTTGTGCTGGTAACGAAATAGGATCATTTATTTACGAACAGTCGCACATATCAGAGATATATTCTGTCTCTACTGCCCACAATCTAAAAAGGGCTAAGAAAGAAACTGATTTTCAACTTTAATTTTTAAGAGAAAATTTAAAAAAGCTTTCATTTTTTCCGCTCACGAACAATAAAAGTACGAAATGCAACACAACTGCACTATATCAAAACGTCAAATTCGACCACACTACGATTTCTATTTTTAGCTTCTCTCATATTCCCAACTTTTTGCTTTTGTCTACTTTATATATATATATATATATATATATATATATATATATATATATATATATATATCTGTGTAATTCAACAACTTCAGCATGACTGCTCTTTTCCAAGCTTGTCCGTGTACTCAGAACCATTTGTGTTTCTTCAACATACAAAGATAAGAAATTACATCCATTTGCAATGTGTTTTCAGGTCGAAACAACTCTGATGATTACCTATCATTTGATGCTGTTTATCGTGAGTATAGGTGTTAGAACACAGTCATCGTTTCTTTAAAAGAATGAAAACATGAGATATGAGGAATAATATATCTGTTAGATTCATATATTTTATGGTGAAATTTTCCAGTGCCATATTATGCACAATGTTCATAAGATTCTTAAATATGAAAAAGCGGAATCATGCTGAAAAAGGAAATAGTGGTTGACCGAAAAACTAATCATTTAAGGGTACTTGCACCAGATCTTTCAATATTTGTCTATATTTCTCAGATGGGTATTGTAATTTTGTGATGTCAACAAACACTCGTTGCTACTTTTGTAATGCCAACGAATACTCGTTATCACTTTCGTAATACTCGTTGTAGTAGAGACTTTGTAATCGCAGATACCACTATAGTACGTTGTTGAACAATGCTGGTGTCAGACGCCTTCGAATATCACTCGCACTAATAGTACTTGCTCGATAATATTCGTTCGAATAGTAACCCGTGTAGTGATCCGAATAGAGGAATAGTATAGTGAATAAAGTAGAGAATAGCGGTCCATATAGTAATAGAGGATAGACTAGAAATGCGGATCAGAATAGTAGCAGAGGACAGAATAGAAATAGCGATCGTTAGTCGTCAGCTATTTCCTACATATATGCGTTTCCTCTATGGCCACGTTGTCTACTTTATTCAATAATGGGATCGCATGTGTTTGCTCACTGGCGATCTATATTCAAACTCAAGTGTCGGCAGCGATATTTTATTTCTATATAACAGTAACTATACTAATTACATTGTTCTGACTGTTGTCCTCGTCTTTATTGTCATATTCACGACGTTTCGACCATTGTACGCTCCGGCTTTCTTTGTCTATCGGGGTAGATTGTTCTAGTTTCACGTGCCATGCCTTTTTTGAATATCTCAGTTTCAGCTATTTCCCTTTACTAACTCAATTCTCCAAGTTTTGTTCATCTCTGCTGTGATCAGGTATTGAACTCACAACTCTTTAGTCACTGGATTACTTCAGCCAACGCTTTTACCTATTGGGCCATGTGTTTTGGGGAGACATTTTTTTAAATTTTTGATAGTAAGTCACTGATATCAAACTGCCCAATAGAGAAACAATCGAAGAAACTAAATTGTTTTTTGATCAATTCATCTCAAGCAAGGTGATAACGTCACTAAGATGCAAGGGGCTACTGGGAGTGAATGAGAACGAGAAGACTTTAGAAGGAACTAGAAACCAAATCCTAAACAGGAAAGAAGGGTAAACCTGTACTCTTGTTCAAAAGACCTGGGAGGAATGATGTAGAACAATAGAGATAATGACGGAATCAAATACTTGGAGTTTTATCTCCAGTTCAATGGTTGGCGATTCTCATATGTTCTTCAGTTGCCAGAACTTGTCGAAGCCTATTGCTTATTGCCGTTTACTTATGGATTTGCGTCAAACTAAGTTAATTTTAATAAATCTAGAATTTAGACTCTCGACCTAAAGCAACAGTACTCATCTAGTCTTCCAAGTGGTTTGTTTGAAATTAACTAGTCGGTTTGCCAGAGACTAAGAAATATTTATATATATAGTGGAAGAAAGACGTATTATCGCGACACCATGAAACAAAAAAGAGAAATTATTAATACTAAAGTGGGTTCAGTGGGCATTGAATGGTCGACATCTTTGGCGATGGCCCGAATTAAAGCCATTGTTGACGGAATTCGTTGCCGAGTATTTAGGTGTTTATAGACATTTCCTTCTGTGTGAAATGAGTCATCTGTTCGATCTGAAGAGACCTTCTACAGCCACCGCATATTAGTGTAGGAACGTTTAGGAGGTGGATACCTCTGGCTTTTTTAAATCTCTTCCTCTCTTCTACTGGGGTGGTCATCGACCTTTACTTCTGTGTAAAATGATTTCTATGTAAGATCTGAAGAGATGTTCCGCATGGTAGGGTCGGAGGGTTCAAGGGATGGAGAGCTCTGGCTTTTCTTTTGGCTTTCTTATTATCTTCTGTTTGTCTTCTCTTATTTTTTTCGTGGACTGCTGTTCTCCAATATGTTCTTTCTAAAACTTCTGCCTTCCAGTTGACCGAATTGATTTTTTTGTTAAGCAAGGAAGTTTTGAGTTGATCCTTGAATCGACAACGTGGGGCTCCATGTTATCTCTTGCCTGATGCGAGCTCCGAGAAGAGAATTTGTTTGGGTAGGCGGATGTCTGGCATTCGGGCAAGGGGTCCGGTACATCATTGCCGGTGGTGAATCATGATGGTTTTCTAGGCTTTCCATCTTTGAGCGGTGTAGAACTTCGTTGTTTAAGACCCGGTCCTGTCAAGGGGTGTTAGAAGAAGAAACATCATTGAGCATGAAAGCCTTGGCTGCGAACTGTTTGAGATGGACCATAGGTCGCCACTCCATTGCACGCATGCACACACACTTCAGCTGACACAATCTGCTGCGGTAAACCAGGGCTTGACAGGTAGGTTCATGGTAACAGCTTTCACTGAGTTGCCGACTCGTACGTAGAACGTCGCCTTGACCGCCTACACATCGGATCGTGCCTAGTTTCTTTCCTTCCCAGAATCCTTACCGCTATGGGTGACCCTACCAGGAGACGGGGCCTCCGAAGGCATAGCATTCAGGTTTCTTGAGACGCGCAAGCTCCTTCACTGTACTAAAGCATGCTTAGTAAACAAGGACAACCGGCTGAGGCACACCTCATGAAGCCGGCTTAACTGGTTTAGCGACCATACAAGAATAGTATCAACATAACCTTATCAACCGAACACCTACATGCATTCTTTATGTAGACACTGACGTATATGTGTCCTTAGATAATCAAAAGTGGCCATTCAGCTGCCAAAAATGTCGTTAAAACAAGCAATCGAAACTCCCCGCCCAAAGAAAACAGCCGTACTGAGCATCCTTTTTCAAAAATAACGATTTTGGCAGATTTAGCAAACAGAAGCCGCAGATTAATTGACTAGTTTGGGCAGGAGGATTTTCAAATTGTAAACAACACTCTGACATGGCTGACCGCAAAGGGATATTTTACACTTGCTAGGAAAAAAACCCTAGATTATTCAGTAACAGACCACGAAAGATTTGGCACAAAAATCCGAGGATGCATTGGAATAGAGCAAAATATCTTCTAAAATCTAAAAAACGTATTAAGAAACACGAAAAAAATTGTTAGAATGAGGGACAATAAATCTAAAATCCTATGTAATATCAATCCTTATACAGCAATGGATGCTGGGCAGTTGATTCTCGTACAAAGAGAAGATCTGAGATAAAAGAAATGTCGCTTTACAGAAGAATAAGTATAACGGGCCATGTTAGACAACGAGGAAGACTTAAGGAAAAGAAAAACACAATGGGTACTTACACTTAGAAACAAAACAAGACAGTTGAAAAGTTTTGATCATGTAATAAAGAAAGAGAGCTTAGAAAATTTGACACAGGACATACTGAAGACAAGAGGTACAGATAGAAACATCCTTAACAATTTTTGTTTAGGTTTTAGAAGGTATCAAGCGTCAAGATTTACTTGTCGAACTCTCTGCTTTCGGTCAGAGAAGAACACAGACGAGGCTTTGCCGAAGGGCAGAGACTCGTCTGGGGAGGTAGACAAAGCCGACTCCGTGTATGTCGGTCTACGGGGAAATTTTGCCTGAGCCTACGAGCTCGGATTGCCCCACATAAAAGCTGGCTCCATCATGCCTCGTGCGCATGTCAGGTAAATACTGGCGTACTCCTCTATTCCATACGTAGATAAGAGCTACATAGTATAGGAAGTTGTGAAGGGACATGATCGCCAAAGTCCTAAAGGGACACGGCACATAAAAAAATAAGAACATGCGATAAAGATGAAATAAAGTGAATCTATGACGTAACTTATGCATCAATGCTTTTACAACGTTACTGTTACTTCGCTCAAATTTAGGTAATCGATTATTGGATGACAGTGACTGACATTTCTCTGGCATCGGGAGAAGTGACATTTCAGTTTATAAAACACAAAAAGCAATCGCTCCTTGAAGCTAGATATTTAGGTGTATGAGAGAAATGTTTAGCGTAATAAGAGCTCTGTATCTTTTATCTCATTGAAAGAAAACATATATGACATATTATATGAGTCAGTATGAGGAGCTGTTTTACTCTACCAACGATGGTTGGTCTGGCAAAAAACTACAGTTAACGTGGAGAGCTGATCGCGTACATATGTGCCAGAAGTTATCCAGTTACATCGGTATCTTTGTTTTTGTGCATCAGAGATGGCAGTATAGAAGATACAGCTTGGTGGAACTGGACTTTCGTAAATTTCCATCTTCGGAAGAAAAAAAGAGTGTGAATGATGTGGTCAGCTCGAAAATTCTGAAGTAGGTTGTGTTGTATAAGAGTAAGTGTCATTGCCGACACTGTGGTTTGAAACTAGGTCGCCAGTGAGTAACACAGGCGATTCCATTATTAAGTAGATCACGTGATCATAAAGAAAGTGAATAAATAAGAAGTAGCGTAATGACTATATGTCCACTGGTCACTCTTCTTGTCTATCCACTATTGCTATACGTTCACTCTCTATACTCTACTGATATACGCATGACGATTCTCTTCTCTTCTGATCATTATACTATTTGGCGATTACTACTTGAACAAGTATTACTAGTGCGGATGTTATTGGAAGGCGTTACTACTAGTACCGGCGTCTACAAAGTCTCGAATATAACGAGAATTTTTGAAAGTGATAACGAGATTTCACTTGATATTTTTTTTAAGCGTTTCACCCTAAGCAAGGCGAGAAGCCACTAGGACACAAGGGGTTACATAAAATTTAGAGCAAGATCAGATAGGAGTGATAGAGGAAAGGATGAGGAGAAGAGCAGTGGATAGCTCAAGGCAATTGGAGATGTCGATTGACATTACATTTGAATAGCTGGAGATTATAGATCTCAGGGAAAAAGCAATAGGGAAGGGAGTTCCACAGGCGAGTGGTGCGAGACATGAAGCTATTGGAGTAGAAGAGACGGCTACATTTAGGAGTTTCGACAGTGAAGGGGTGAGAGCGGGATGCCAGGCTTGTAGGGCGCTTGAACTCATGAAGTCTGGGAACCAGCGAATGCAGCTTCTCGGAGCAATTGCCATGAAAGTATTTGTAAAACAGACAGAGAG
Organism: Acanthosepion lycidas; assembly: GCA_963932145.1. Taxonomy (NCBI): domain Eukaryota; kingdom Metazoa; phylum Mollusca; class Cephalopoda; order Sepiida; family Sepiidae; genus Acanthosepion; species Acanthosepion lycidas. Next base: position 138,177,290 of record OZ010572.1, read on the forward strand.
AGGCGACGTCGCGTCTGTGAGAAAGTAACTGTAGACGAGATGCCAGATCAGGGCCAATTATATTGCATATGCGCCTCTTGAGCCTATCAAGAACCCCGAGGCAAACAGAAGGGGCACCAGACCATATATGGCAGCAATACTCCATGCAAGTGCGAATTGTTGATTTGTAGATCTGGAGGATCGATTCCGGGGAGAAAAATTTCCTGGCGCGGCACAGGGAGCCAGCTTTCCTTGTGGTGGACGAAGCAATTGACTCAATTTATTTGTTCCATCTCAGGTCAGCCGTCAACATGAGACCGAGCAGCCGCAGAGAGGTACTCTCGAGAAGTTGAGCGTCAGACATTCTAATAGAGTGCAGGGAAGGATCTCTCTGGTGATAGCAAAAGTGACAAGCGAAGCCGTCCAACATCACAAAAGGTTGACATATCAGTTTCTATTAATTAATGTGGTTCATTGTGTTACGTTTTCATAATCAATCGAACTATATATATATATATATATATATATATATATATATATATATATATATATATATATAACGTTTTTGGTTGCAATGTGACCTATCTCGTGACCTTCATCAGGCAAAGCATGGAGATTTCGGCATATTATTAAAAAATAATTAATTTTTTTCTTATGTTTTTCGATGTTAAATATTCTCGATATGAGACATTCCCTTTTTTTTGTGTGTTAGTGAGCCAAATGTCTTTCTGCTTGAATCCACAGAAAAAGAAAAGAGATTTAAATAAAGAAGATTTCATTATCCCTTCAAGGAAACCGTTTTGGTCAGCACTTTATCAAAAGGTGGACCTTGGCGAATAGAAGAAATAATGTCGACACAAGTGCAGAAATAGTGAACGAGGAGGGGAAACTGTAACACGATTAAAATAGATTTTAATTGTAAACAAATTGGCGATTAAAAACAAATAAAGAAAGGGTTATCTATCTATCTATCTATCTATCTATCTATATATATATATATATATATATATATTATATATATATATATCTCAGGTGGCCTCATGCTTGCGTTTAGAATGAAAAGGTCTGTCGCCGCTGAGTGCTGACTTCATATATATATATATATATATATATATATATATATATAAACACAAGTACAGGGTTGGTAGAGATGAAATAAAATTTCGATAACCAAAAACATTGTTCTTAAAAGAGTGGCCAATACCGAGTAGATCAAATACTATTTATTCAATATTATAACCTATGCGTGTTATACCATCAAGAGTGATGTTATATCATGCATGTGTTATAATGTTATATATATATATATATATATATATATATATATATATATATATATATATATATATATATATTGTATATTTGGTGGGGGTAGCAATCCTTCTTTTATTCAACTTTCATTAAAAACGATTGACAAGATATTGCGGTTAAAATTTTTATTTTATTTTCCTTGTGTTCTTAGAATTTTCTGGACATAAAATATGTAGAAATGATTTAATCCATACATTCATTTCAAAATCATCCTTGACAATGCCTAATAGTATAGTCAAAAGGTCTCGGCCATACAAAACATTCGGACAATTTCTACATAATTCATGTCCAGAAAAGAAGAAAATTATAGGAACACAAGAAAAATTAATTGAAAGTATTAAATAAAAACTTAACCGTCATACCTTGTCAGTTGTTTTAATGAAACTTTATATATATATATATATATATATATATATATATATATATATATATATATATATATATATATATATATAGGAATAAACGTTTTTTGTTATTCTAGCAACTTGTATCCACTAAATTAAAACTTACTTACATATATATATTTTTTTTATATATATATACATTGAACATTAATATCATCTATCTATCTGTATATCTATATATCTATCAATCTATATATATATATATATATATATATATATATATATATATATATATATATATAAGTGTGTGTGTGTTTGTGTATGTGTGCATAGAAATTCATCTGTTGATTTACTGATCATTAGATAGAGAATGACAAAAAACGAAGTGTGTAATAAGTCACTGAGCGAAAAAATTGAAGGAGATGTTGATAGCGAAATATTTATATCGTTGGTTCAGAGAGTGAGAGATGAAGAGAGAAAGTTCGGATAGATTGAAAGACAGAGGGAAGGTGTATCTGCATTGATTCATAGATATATAGATAGAGCAACAAAAAAGAAAGACGTATTGCGTTATGGAGATAGCGAGGGAGCCAGAGAGAGATTAGTTGATTAATAGACAAAAGCAGGGGAGTGAAGAGAGAGATAGAGAGAAAGAGAGAGAGAAAGTCGATCGGTTAGTTGATTGGTAGAAAGTCAAATATAAGTTTGGGGATATACAAATCGAGAGAGGTAGCGCGAACTAGATTGAAGGAGGTCGATCAATCGATCTTTTCGTAGGTGAAAAAGATAGAAATACCAATGAGATAGGAAGAGAAAAATATATCGATCGATCGACTGATTGTTAGAGACGAACAGAGGCAGAAGTATAAGAGAAATGTATTCATACATCAAATAAAAAAAAAGTTCACAGGAGAAAAAGAGTTAAAAACTATTGAAGAATCGGTAGGACATGCAAAACAAATTAAAAGTCGTAATGCATTATGGGAGATTATCGTTATACAATCTTGGAAAAACATATTTTTCTTGCAAGAATATTATTGCATTAGCGACCTTCTGTCCATTATATCTTCTGCAAAAAACCCTGAAGTAGAAATTTCACAATTAATTGCATCTCATCTTTTTCTTTGCTAAATTCGAAACTGATTGGAATCAGTAAAAGTTTTGTCATTTTTTTTATGACAAAATTCCAACACTTTGAAATTTGTGTCTCTAGGATATTAAAAATAAATGGCAAAAGAAGATCAGAAGAGCCGATAAAAATAGAAAAGAAAACTTTCTGTCTTCTAATTAAGGATCCCTCTCGGTGACTAACAATTTTATAAAGAAAAATATAATATTAAATATCTTTAACATAAACACGCAAAAAGACGCGAACATTAAATTTCTAATACATTGAAATATGCAACTTTAGTTGCCATGACTTTTTTTTTTTACATATCTCCTGGCTATTGCAAGAGATGAGATTACAGCAAGTATATTCAATACTTCTACCCTCTCAGGTTTCTTTCTATTGTTGAGATGGTTTCAAACCTTACATGGATTTTTCATTCTTCCCGGGCATTTACATGACTCATCAGGAATGAGCTGATCCAAAATACTCACCAGTCATGATGATTGGGTACACTTTTAATGAGGCTGCTTACTTTGAGCGTCTTTTGGGACTCAAGTTCTCTCGAGACCGCAGGTAGAATTTATATATACGACAAAGAGTTTAGAAAAATGCTCGTCTCCTTATACTGCTCTAGAAGGTGTCCCGATTCTACATGCTATTCTTTATCTTAACAAGAGTCAAACTAGGTAAAAATACAGAGTGTTTCTGCCATATTTCTGCTGGAGCTATCCTATCGTCTCCCCCCCCCCCAAACTTAACAAAGTTCGAAAGCGGACTTGTCGGTCTTATTTTAGAGTTTTACTTTTATTTTAAAAGTTTGTATTAAGCGTGATATTCTTTATTTAACATACCGTTTCTTTTCTCAAATTTCTCGCTTACTGTTGAAATGGCTAGATATAAGTTCTATGCTAAGAGTTTCTTCTCTCGAACTTTTCGCTTGTGGAACTCTTTTTCGGTTTCTTGCTTTCTAGTCAAGGTTTATCTTTAAAAAATTTAAATACAATGTCAATCGTTATCTTCTGAATTCTTAATTCCTGTTCTTTTATTATTCTCGCTTCTTAATGATGCTTTTCTTTTTCTTATACTCTTTCACACTCAGTAACCCCCACCCCTGCGTTTTAGTGGCTTTGTTGCTTTGCCAGGAGTGAAATGATTAAAAGAAAAAAAAATATATATATATACTTTTCTTTGTCTACGATGACTACATTTGGTCTTCACGCTTGGAGTGCGTTATTCATTTGCATTCCAAAGTCTATAGAATCTACCGTTATCGTAAACACCTTTTCGCTGGATATGCCACTAATGTATATAGTTTCTACTACTACTACTACTACTACAGCAACAGCAACAGCAACAACAACAACAACAACAACAACAGCAACAGTAACAACAGACTGAGAAAATTCCATAGTACAGCTTTAGGATTTGGAAATAAAATAAGTACACTCATACCTCGTTTTAACAGATAAAAGTGTGTGGGGAGAGGCGACGGTCCGTAATGCAGATTTGCCGTAGTTACCGACATTAACTATGTAGTGATTAATATAAACAATTACATTACGAAAGAAAAAGGAATAATATTGTAGATTTAGACAGACACACAATCCAGTCTAACCCTGTAAAATACATGAATACTGTAAACAGGCAATATTTTTTGCTACTATTAAATTCACCAATTTTGGGGCTTTTCTACTCTACTTTTAGACGACGTGTTTATAGAAATGATAAATATAATACGACTTGAACAAAGTGGCATATAAAAAAGGGGCAGATCAACAGAGCAATAAGCTACACGTGTGGTTACACTGATGTAAACAAAGGGACGGTTGGCCAAATAGCGGTTAGCTCGTGAAGTAACGGCTTGTTTCCAGTGTTACCACAACATCGTAGCCCGCGAAACTTACAAACTGAGTCGGCTGCTTAAGATTTTGTCTGTTGCTTCCGATATCAGTTAATGGGAGGGTCTGTAATACTGAGGTCTGAGTATATTTTATATATTTAAATAGTGAAAATGTTTGTCAGATTTCATTATTTCCTAATAATGATGACTGTAAAACTTCTTTACTTTTTTTTATTTTTTTTATTTTAGATTTTCCCGAAAATAAAATTCCATATAAAAATATTCACCTTCTAGTACAAAAGCCTTGTCTCTGTTTGGCTTTATTACTTTACGGTAAAATTGTCAGTGCTTCTGGCAAGAAAATTTTCAAGCCTTCCAAAACGCTGTCATTTGGCATCATAGTTATTGAATATCGCAAAGAACAATTGCTCCTCCCAAAATGAAACACTGAGCGGTCCACGAACTTGTACCATTAGATCTAATGCATTTTGTAAAAGAGCGTACCTATTAATGTTCTTTAAGGATATCAGAGAGATGTTAAAAACAAAAACAAAAAAAACAAAACAAAAACAAAGAAATAAAATTAACGCGTACGTCCAAATAGTAAAGCACTTAATAATGATAATTCCCCATCTAAAAAATCCAGTAAAACCCACAGTATTCGTAGTTTCATTATACCAAAGGAAAACACATAAATATTTCAGCTGTGAGGCAAGCCACTTTAGTTTATGATATCCCAAAATGCATTGCTTTCTTTTCATGTTTTATCAAGGTAAATACAACGTACTTCAGGAAAAAGAACAATTCTTATTTGTGCTTGAAGCATTTACGAAGCTTCGGATCGAACCCATTGATGTTGGAGGAGGCATTCAAATGTTGACTTAGCCGAAATAAGCTAGTCTGACGCAAAGGCACAAGTATCAGGCATTAACTAGAATCGAAATCACCTTTTCAGGTCTAGTCTTCAAAAATTTGATAACGATTGTTTCAAGGGGAAGTCTTAGCGTGAAATACATTTGACAGAAGATTACAAGTATGCAGTAAGATTGAAACTCACTACAGTCGTAAAAGTCTAGAAGACTAGCTCCTAAGAATTGGTCTTCTGAGTAACACCGAAACTCTCTCACTCACAGATCGCGATAGTTGCACGGATTTTGCTGTATCTTTATCGCCAGTCTTCACGGACATTCATTGATCCTGGCGGGTCATCTGCTTTGCATCCTGTATCTTTGTGTAATTGTTGAATGTATAGGGTGTCCCCAAAAATTTGACATCATTTCGCAGGCCAATAATTTTGGCAATTCTTTTTGAAATAACCTCAAATTTTCACAGAATTTATAGAAACAGATGAAGATTTTATATTTAATGTTTTATTTTTGTTATCTCAATGAGAATCTGCCAGAGTGATAGATAGGGTGTGGTCGAGATGAAGACAGTTTTCTAATGAAATAGCCACCCCTCTTACCGGACCTGTCCCCGTGTGATTTCTTTTTATGTAGATATGTGAAGAGACTGGTCTATGCCCCCTATCTCTGCTAGCACTGGGGAACTCAAGCCGACAATTACTTCAACACTGAATAATTTTACCATGGACATAGTACAGCGTGTTTGGCAAGAGCTTAACTACCGATTTGACGTGTGCCGTCTCTCAGGCGGTGCACATATTGAATCCGTCTCATAATAAAGTTATGATGTTCAACACTTAAACTGTTCAATTTTATTGAGCTAGACTTAGTAGTTTTAACTAGTTGTTTTTAAAATGATGTCAAATTCTTGGGACACCTTATACTTTTGAAAGGGCGACCTAGATCGATAATTTGGAATAAAAAAAGCAGCATTTCTTATTTCTCCAAAAACACCCTATAAATTTTGTTCATCTTTATCAGATAATTTATGAAATGGGATCTACAAGTATATATTTCCTTTCGTTGGTCGCTATCTAAAAGATTGAGAGCAGTACGTAGCATTCTGGTCTGTTTGTAATATCTAATTTATTTTCCGTGATTTCTTAATTACAGCCTTGAAAATTTTTTCGTTAGATACATCCTTGTGCAAATTAATTCAAACAAAACGAATAATTCCATTATTATTTCCTGTTTATCGTATTTTTCCAATGAACATGACCCAGTGTACATGTTAGTACTTTGTATGTTCATTCCACGAAGTCTTTCTTTGCAGATTGACCATAGATTCTCGAACGGATTTAAACCAGGAGAGTTTCCGAGGCAGTCTATAGTACTTTGATTTGCTTACTGGTAAGGCTCCCAGTGTGTTCGTGCAGCGTTACAATTTTCGTACGCTTCTTTGGAGTAACATCCATCACATGATACATGACTGACGAGGCAGATTTTTTGCCATTTCATTCTGCGGTAGACCAGTAGCCATCCAATGCTATAGAACCCGGTCCTGCTATTTACCCATAGCTGGTGGGAGAAGAAGAGGATTCATACCTTTCCCAAGGGTATTAGCACGTAAGTAAATGTAGTGGATTCGACTGGAATTCGAACTCGGCTCTCTGATACCTCAACCCGAGCCGCTATCCATTACTCCACCATGCCTTAAACTCACTACTGTAGTAATTGCCTGCGATTCCAGATTATTGAACATTGTTCTTCTGATATGTTCTTGTTTCTTACACTTATCTTCGTCTGCTATAAGACAGAGAGGGTAGCCCATAGGGATTGAACTCATTACAATCATTTTTTAAAATTTCTAATACCATTTCGAGGCATTGTTTTTTGTTTTTTTTAAATAAGCTCTGCATTTGGTAAATATCGAAACGCAATATTAACTATCGCAAATTCACCTTACCACAGGACACAAAGCGATTAGGTTGATAGCAATTTTTCTAAGTGTTGCTACGATGTGGCACAAGACAGAAAGTATGGGGCCCCTGCCGAGGATCGAACTCACTTTTCAGTTGTAATTGATTTTGCTAGACAAACTTCGCAGCCTTTAAACTACGTCGAAGTGCTCTACGTTTTTCTTAGCGTAGCTTAAGTGTGGCACAAGGCCGAAAGTGTGAAGCACCCAATGACGATCGAACTCATTATTCAAGGGGACTAGTCTTGATGCTTTCGGATGTAAAATTTAGGCCATGAAAAAAATCGCTTTAAGCAAAAGAGATCACAATTATTGCCCAGTCAAAAGTTAGCGAAACATTTAAGTAAACCAGTTAAACAAGACAACTTCTGCAGAACTTTTATTTGTTTTAGGCTGTGCAAATCATTGCGTGGGACTTTCTTCATTATTTTCTAGTTTTGAGTCAGTAAAAAACAACTTGATATTCTGACGCTAGGATTCATTTGAAGTTGCATCGAGGGATGCGTACAATGCATAACTAGCAGGTTTCTCGACTGTAGTGTTATAAAGTTAAATGTTATCTAAGTCTGGTCCAAGGCCATAAATGCCGGGCGCCCAGTGAGGATCAAATTTACTGTAGAAGTAATATGTCAGACAGGTTTGCCACAATTCTACAAAGCATTTCCATGTGCCGCATGGAAAATAAAATATATAGATATAAAATAAAAGACAAATGACTAAAGAAAAATAACTTTTGTTCATCAAAATATATTATCTCGATTATGTTATTGGAAGAACTGTTAATGAAAACTTTTAAATTTTATTTAAAGCCATCATGTGCCTGATATTGCTCACTTCTGCAAATTATAAAATCAACCAAGATCTCTGTGTATTTAAAAGAGATTCATTGATTTTTTACGGGTCATTAACCCCTTTTTGGGCTATGTAAGGCCGAGACATACTTTGGATTGTACAAATAATATTTTAGTGAGTGAATGTTACATTAACAATTTTCTTTAAGAATGAAAATGGGTTTTTCCTGATACAAGTCCTACTATTTAACCCATAGCTGGGGGAAAAGAGCTGGATTCATATATTTCCTAAAGTTATTTGTGCGTAAGTGAATGTATTGAACACGACTGGAATTCGAACTCCTCGATTTCTCATTATGAGCCAGACGCCACATCCATGAATTGAAATGAAATTGAACTAAGAAGGAAGGAAGATGTTTTTCAAGTGTGGCAGTATGACTAATCGAATATCAATTCCTTTTCTACACTTACATTAAAGTGTAACATCAAGATTTTACTATTGAAAGGACAAGTAAAAAGACGTCTTAATTTCTAAGCAGTGAAAACAGTTTTGTAACTTCGGTTTAAAGATTCCAACGATCGCGCTAAATAAGTGGTTGATACAGCTCATTGCTGCAAATCCTAATCTCAACCTAGATTTATATGGATTGAATGAACGAGCAAAGATAAGAAGTGATCCATTTTTTTTTCATCCTCACTAACGACACATTCCAGAAATGAGTTTTTTTTTTATGGCTGCACGTCAACAACGATAGACAGATGTAAGTTTTGATTTTTTGTCAATTTACGTTGAATATATTTCTTTGATTTTTTTTTTAAAAACCTTTCTTGTCGCAGCCAAAGGTTTAGAAACATTCCTCGGAAAACTTTTAAGAATTACTGAAAAATCTCGAAATGAGTTTTTATTTCAGAAGATTTATGATTGTCGCTAAAGATGTTCGAGAAATCTTTCTTGGAATCATCTACTCTGCGGAGGGAAGATTTTTTTTAAACGATTGTCAGATTTTTCGCTCGTTAGCAGTTCTTTCTTCCAGTGCCAAATTGATGTCTCGCGCTGTTTCAGCCATATTGAGTCTTGATTTAAACTCAGCAAAGAATATTATTTATGCTTGTTTCATGGAAAAATTAGGCAACAAAAGTTAAATAAATAGACGGACAAAAACAAGATGGCAAATTAGACCTGCTTTATATACATCATGTTCGAACAAGAACTGACTGTAGTACAACTTTATATATAATGTAAGGCTTTATAATCTATGTAGCTGTTCATTGGCTGAGATAGTTCAGCCATGCCGTTTTCTTACGTCCTTGCGCGAAAAAATCCCTAACCTTCGTTTCAATGAGAAATGTCGATTCCCACGGAACATGAACAATAAGATCACGTGACGACTTATAAAAAATACCCCAAATGCCTATACTGCTAATTTTATTCTTGTCTATATCTCTGAGATGAGGCATTATGATTATTTACATTATTCGGACTGTTATCCTCATCTTCATCGCCATGACAATGAAGATGAGAATAACAGTCCGAATAATGTAAATAATATAAGTAATTTTATTTTTATTTTAAGCTTTTGGATGTGCAGGTGGTGTAATGATTAGAGACTCGGAACTCTAAATCGGCGAACCGAGTTCGAATTTTTGTCGAGATTGTCACATCTATTTTAAAGTAAGTACTCTTTGGAAACGCAAAAATCCTCCACTCAGCTATAGATTAAATATCACAACAGACTGCACTCGTTATCCGTGACTAGCAACCAGTATAGGAGAAGGAAAACTCTGAATTTAAAAAAAAGCAAAAACATATGTGGTCTTGGTGGGACACATGCTTGAAATGTAATTAAGTTCTGCCCAATATGGTTTAAGTATAAATCACATGTGGGTGTTGAAATAAAAATAGGGCCTAAGCAGATGGACATTGTTAAGAAACAAGCGGTTATTTCGAAGATGAGATATCACATTGATTTGAAGTGAGCTTTCAAGATGAAGAACGTCTAATGGTAATTTTAACTTTTGACAGTATTAGATTTTGATGGCTCGGGAAAAAAGGTTAAATTTTATGTTTTTCAACGATCAAATTTCTGTTAAAGGTTTGCCTTAAACTAACACCACAAACTAAGTTTCTAGTTGGTGAAAAAAAAAAAAAAAAAAAAATAGGGAAAATGCAACTGAATTTGTTATTTTTATCCTACCATACATAAAAAATTACTAACGTTAGCTTTTGGTGGGAATTAGCGTAAAGTCAAATGGTGAATTCCTTTTGCTTCTTGTGGTTGATATTTAAGCAGGTTATTGGCACAAGATTTTCTTACCTACTACAATAATCATAGCAACAAGTAAATTCATGTTTTTGTAAAATCTGTAAATGTACATGGTATGAAATCTGTTATCTTCACTCTGGGTTTATATCGTAATTTACTAAGCGTAGCTTACATGTTGCACAAGGCCGAAAGTATATAGTATACAATGCTCAGTCGTAAGTGATCTAGAGAGACAAGATTGCTAAGCATTACATCACGTACACACGCTCTGAGATTATATATATATATATGTGTGTGTGTGTGTGTGCGCGCACGCTCTTAGTTTATATATATATATATATATATATATATATATATGTGTGTGTGTGTGTGTGTGCACGCTCTGAGTTTATATATACATATGTATATATGTGCGCACGCTCTGAGTTTATATATATATATATATATATATATATATATATATATATATATATATATATATATAAAGAAAGAACAGTAAGATATATAATCCGGTGTTCTTATAGATATTTTTTTAACTCAGAGCGCGCGCGCGCACACACATATATATATATATATATATATATATATATATATATATATATATATATATATGTGTGTGTGTGTGTGTGTGTGTACAAACAAATGATTATGACCAAAATGAAGAACGTCTCGAAGGTGGAGAGCCAGCAGTGTTTTGCAAAAAAAAAAAAAAAAAAAATATCATTTTGATAACTGTATCTGTTGTAACTGCCATGAAACTAAAAGTTAAGAAATGATTTCCGTTTGGTCCCTGTGTTTTTCTATTCATGTCTATTTATATCTGTCTATCGATCTATCTGGAATGTGCATGTGGTCTAACGGTTATCGGCGTGGAAAGTGGCACCGACGGGCCGAGTATTTCAGCATAGACTGTTGCGGTCATTTTCGAACTAACGCACTTGATAAAGGCAAGAATCCATTAATTCTTCTTCGATTAAAGGTTTAGTAAAAGGTTTAGCTTCGGGTGGCATACGGTTTAGAAGTAAAACTCAATTCAAAACCATGAAGAAAGCCACAATTCACAGACAATAACGATAAGTAATTTGCAGAGAGCCCTGATTGCGTATGTCCCTTATTTAATGAGGGTGTGTAGCACGCGGTGTGGTGAAGTTATAGCATACTTGTAGTGGGAGGCAGACGTCGCTTTGTCTTCTTCTGAATGTCCTATCACTCCACCTGACTAACGAAGGTAACTTTTTATTATATATATATATATATATATATATATATATATATATATATATATATATATATAAATTTCTGCATGTTTCTCCAATGTATTGTGAGGAAAAGAACTGGCAACTTATTTTATATATGCCTGCTTCAGAAATATTATTGCTATTAGTGTTTGAGGAGCTGATTATATCCATAATGGTTTTGGAAGTGTTTGTGATTGTTTAGATGGGATAGGTTGTTCTGGATAGTGGACGTGATGGAGTTGGTCGGTTGTATTATGCATCTGTTCTCATAAAATGTTTATTACGATGATGTTGTTATTTTTGTTGTGGTTGTATATTTTGTATGCCTTTCTTCTTGCGTTGTGAATGAAATGATATAGGCATTTTAGGATTATGAATGTGTTTTCTATGTATGTTGATTCTTTAAGTAAATATTGGGGACTGCCTATTCTTAATGCTCTCAAATAGAAACCTATAATAATTTCAGATTTAATTTTAGAAGTGTGTTTTGAGATACCTTATATATATATATATATATATATATATATATATATATTCTATCAGACTCGATGAATTAATTAAATATAATTATCAAATCCTCCTAATAATTACTATCTATGTATATCATCGCTTGAACCGTCTTCTAATGCTCTAGAGTGGTCGGCTTGGTGAGAATAGTCGTGGCTCCAGGGAGCACAGTCCTATGGTTACAGAGAACTCAGTAGAGTTCCACCACGGAATATGTGAGCGAGCGGCGCTATATTGAGTCTGATTTGCAATCTCTTCGTCACCGAGTTCCGTTGGAACAGTTGGTATGATGTTTGCTTGACAACCTAACTGTCAGGGTTTCCATTCTCGGTAGTGGATGCGCACTACTGATGAGTCCCAAATATAGAATGAAACGCCAGTCCAGTGCTTTTTGCATTCTGTTGAGGTTTCTATCAGACTCGATGAATTAATTAAATATAAATATCAAATCCTCCTAATAATATATATGTTAGTCTTTCAATCCTGTAATTATGAGTTTAGCTAATGTAATATTTTTCAGTTCATGTGGCTATTTTTGATGAATAAAACGTTTCTCTGATTGCATTGATGTATTTCAAATACAATTCATATTATGAGTTTATGCAACAAATTTAGTATAATTTTAATTTCAACGAATAATTATATTTTCAGTTCAAGTTTTGACTTAGTGCATATTGTAACGGAGATTTCTGGTCATGTTATTTTTTCAGCAGTACGACAATATTTTACATATATGTAATGCGATTAACAATTTTTTTATTGGAGTGTGTAAACAAGCAAATCTGATGGAACTAACGCAAGGTTAAATGTATGTAATGCTATGAAGGATAATTGGTTGACTAGATGTAAGGAGAAAATTAAATAACAATAAATATATTGACTGACTTTTGTTAAGACTGACAAGGGATTTTTGTTGCTACTGTGTAGTAATAAGGGATTGAGATTCTCAAAGACTAATTCAGTTTCTAGTATTTATCAGTTATCATAATCCGAGTAACGGAACTATCTTTATCAAGATATCTAAATTTACGGCCACATGACGTTGAAAGACCGGTTCCCACAGGATAATCAAGGTTAAGCAACGTCGATCTTGGTCAGTACCTTGATGGGTTACCGCTTGAGAATACCACGTGCTGTAAGCTTGGCGCGAGTGGTGTAATGAATATTGGAATTGTTATTCGGAGAGATGAATTCCAATATCCGTTGGGTTGGTTTTATTCAGTTACGCGCATATAACCTTGAGAAAGATATGTAAAACCTCTTCTCCCACGGCTATGGATTAATTAATGAAACTTGTATAACTAAACCATTATTATCTAAAAAATACTTTCTAGCTTTAAATAATATCGTTGATAAGCCGAAGAAAACGAATCAACTAACCAACCTATTTAACAATAGGACTGGAAATAGGGAGAAATAGATTTATGCCGTTCCCAAACGTATTAGAAATCTCATATACATTTGATTCACTACGTCTGCTTGCTGGCTGTTAAAAATTACTTTATCTCGCAACCTACATAATAACGTTATTTTCTTCGTGTGAACACTATCTTTTTATTGCTTTGGTTATTACAAGGCACTGAGTCGATTGACTCTTTGATCGTGAGGAAGAAAAAAAAAGAAGAAAGAGTGGAAGTGAAACATAGCTTTCAATGAGGCTTGAAGTCGCATTCTTTATCCTGTTGAATGGCACAAATGCTTTATCTAAAAAATGATGTAATAATGAATAGAATATGACACAAAGTTGTAAAACTTAGATGAATGGGAGATGAAAACATGAGAGAATAATGAGAGATTTTGACCCTGTTTAATCATCGACACTTCCGTAGCTGAAGAGTTTCAAACGACGTCCATGAAAGATGATCTCCTACACCAGAACTTATAATTTTTTCTTCACTATCCTAAAATACTCATTAATCATTTTTTTGTAACCTTGAGAGGGTTACTGAATGAGGAATAACCAAAAAGGAGATTGGAAATGAAATGGTAATCTTTATAACATCAACAAAATATAATACTCACCAGTAGCTTGAAGTAGGTAAACCACTGCTAGTGGTGGACTACTTAGACAACATATTACTCACCCACCCACACACACACACTTACAATAGTGTCCAACATATTTATGAGGATTGGGACATACCCATTAGTGTTCATAGGTACGGTATATAACAGTTTCTTTCTTTCTTCTTTCTTTATATCTTACTTCCATACTCTTTCATTGTCTTAATACTTTTTTTTCTGTTGCAACCTAGAAAGGGTTACTGAATGAGGAATAACCAAAACGGAGGTTGAAAATGAAAAGGTAATCAACAAAATACAATACTCGCCAGCGGCGTGAAGTAGGTAAACCACTGCTAGTGGTGGACTACATAGCATATTACCTTCACTTACAATAGTGTCCAACGTATTTATGAGGATTGGGACATACTCATTAGTGCTTATAAATATGGTATATAACACATTTTTACCTAATGTATGTAAAACGTCAACTGTACAGATAAAAAAAAAAATGAAAGAAGAAGCGTAAAATAAAATAATTAAGTTATATATTTCACTAATTTGTTTATTTTAAAATCAAAATTTGAATTATAACCTTTGTCGAATGATTGTTTCTAAGCTCAGCTCAGATTATCAGGTTCACTCTTTGTCACGGAAACCACAAATCTACAACTCTTGAGAATTGTCGCGAAAAAAAGTTTAATGCTTTTTAAAGATGTGTCGTCACTCAAGGAAGAACCACTTTTATCTAATTTTGGCTAATTTACTCATTACTCATGTTTGTAAAGCAGTATCTTATGTCTTGGATGCGAGTTCAAACCTCGTAGAATGTGACATTTATTTCCGATTCAACATTCATTTAATGCCCAGTCGTTGCAATAATAATAATAATAATAATAATAATAATAATAATAATAATAATTGTAAATGTCCTAACAGTTGTTGACTTTCTAGATTCGACTTTGATCTTCATAGCTTCAGGGTTAAAAATGAAGTAACTGGAGAGCCTGATGTTTCCAATCTCAATTCCTTTTTATGTATAAATGTGAACGAAGAAATGCAGGCAACCAGAAGCAGAGAAGGGTAGGCAAACATACCAACTTTCTCCCCCCCCCTCTCGCTATCTTACACACAGACACACACACACACACACACACACACATATATATATATATATATATATATATATATATATATATATATATTTATGTGTGTGTAAAGATGCGATCTGCCCACAAAACAAATATATCCTTAAGTCAGCATAAAGAATAAGTGGATAAATTTATGTGCATTAATTTACATTCGTTAACACACAGACACACACACATATATATAATTGAATTGATATGAGTTTGTGGCCCTGGGTTTCACGCTTATGCGATCCTTAGACAAATATGTTAGCTCTATCACTGATGTTGAGCGCTTTCCAATAAGCATCGCACATATATAATGTATACTCGTTAGTAAATGTATGAATACAATTATACTTATATGAAGCCTATCTCCATAAATCTTCTTTTATATGCCCTGTTCATTTAAAACATGGATGGCTATGGTTTCCCCACAAATTTTTGTTACTCTAAGTACCTGTTGCCCCTTTGCTGCCTATCTTTGATATTGTTTTGCCGTTGTTATTTGATGTTTCCCTGTTTTCCTTTCCTTTATTATTCATGTGAGTGTTAAATTCTCCGAACATTCTTTCCTCATTATTTGTACCAGTTGTCTTATTGTTAACAGCAGTTTCCTTGTGGTTTCTATTCCTGATAAAACTATAATATTTGGAGTAAATGTTGAAACGTTATTAATTACAGCCGCATTTGCGAAATGCTTTTCAGTACAAAGAATAGACATTAAATGTCTATTCTTTTTGATAAGGCACGTTTGCAAGAATGAATGTGGCCAAATATACTAAATTTAAATTTGTTGAATAGACGATAACATTATATGTACGCTCAGTATTCATAAGATTTGCTTTAAAAAGACTTATTCTATTTTTGTATGGAAAAAAGCATTTTACTTTCGTGCTTCGTACCACATTTCCCCATTTCAATATTCATGGAAAGTGTGAAAAAACAAGTTTTCAGTCTATTAAAAGAGTTACTGTTGTTTTTAGAAGCCAGAATGAATTCGCGAATTGCATATGTTTAGGCGCTTAGAGAATTTGTCAGGAATAAGTAGCCACTGGTCGGATAAGTAGTCTATCGTAAAAATTATATTAAAACGAAAACAAAAAACTGTCGCTAATCAAAACCATTTATTACATAATGTTAATTTTTATGTGAGTAGTTATTAAATAATGAGGACAATCGAAGTTGTAGTTATTTAGTAAATAAATTGCCCCCAAATTACTTGTGTATAAGACGAACTCCTAATTTTGGGTTTTAATTCCGAAAAAAAAAATATTATACACAATTAAATAGTAGAAAAAGATATGACTAAAAATTTGGCAATCATTTTGGTCAAGCTGTGACGGCTCAATATTGACTGTTTTAAATTTAGATTTTCCAGGTACTTATTTAGAGCAAGGTGAATAGTACATAAAACAGCTCAGTCTACCCATTGTACTTACTGTAGGGGCCAACGGCTGAAGATCCACTCGATCTTTGACAAGGTTTGCTTTTAATCCTGCTGTGTATCTGGACACCCACCTCACCAGAAAAAAACCCCTGGTAGGGGAACCAGTATAGTTGCCGTTGACCCGACCAGCGGCAGTGGGAACAGGGTTACATTGCACTAGTATCATTTGTAGAGTGTCCTGACACAACAGAATATTATGTCAGGTTGTTCTATAGAGATTAATAATAATAATAATAAGCTGTATTAAATAGATTAACAAATTAGAATAGACTATGTTTATAGCAATAAAGGAAATGTGAGTGTTATCTCTACCAGATTTCTCAACACGCAAGATTTCAGACATTTTGCTCGTTTACGGACCGACACATCCCCCATTTATGGTCCAGACTTTTGGAAGACGGATGCTCTTTTAAGTCACCTTCTCTTGAGAGATTTGCCAATAAAGGATTAAGGACGTATATCTGTCCATTAACACAAAAATCGGTTTTGAATTCAGTGTTGTTCTTTGAGATGGGTTGCCAACCAAGGCTAGAGAGAGCTGCTACTTAATCCATAGCTGGAGGAAGGGAAGGAAAAATGGATCCATACATTTCACAAGAGTATTTGTCAGAAAATGAACGTATCAAACTCTACCGGAATTCGAACCCAGTCCGACAATTTCTCTTTTCGAGCCAGTAACCGTTACACCATAAAAAAGAATGTTTAAAATAAACATGTTTACTCGTTTAGTCAGGATCACACGCTTCATTATTTGTCAAAAGCTGTGGCCCAGAAATAAATAAAAAGCGAATAAAAACAATTAAAAGTCAGAATGTACTAAATTACGTCACAAACGTCTGCACAGAGGCATATTGAAAATTCTTCTAACGAAAGGAGAGTAAAAAAAAAACTCTTCTCTTCTGAACTCGTCTTTAATCTTTTGCCCTGTAGCAGCAAATCAAAGAGGTCAAAGTGCAGTACCTCCACTAAAATGTTTTGCTATTAGCGGAAGCAAACTACTGCTGTATGTATTGACTAGTCACGTGTCTTTCCGCCAGAATTCAATTTTCTTTCGTATTGAGTCCTAGTTCCAAGCAAAGAAGAAAAACGGAAAAAAAAAAATTCGGTTCTATTTGCGTGTGTATTTGTTGTGGAACAACCATTAAATTTTTGTATACATGGGAAAGCAGACGTTTGATAAGATAAAAGATAAATTTTTTTATACCAAATTAGAAAAAAAAAAAAGATTTTATTTACTTACTTTAAATTTTTAGAAAGTAAATGGTGAGTCATGTTTAAAATTATAACATTTTATAACTTTAAAGCAACTGATGTATGTATGTTGAATCTCAGTGGAGTCTACGGTCGCAATCTGCCTGCGGTGGGTGTTGCCGCAAGGCAATTGAGGCTTTTCCTCGATTAGGATGCCTGGTTCCATGCGTTTGTTTTATCGCTTAGCCTTTCTTTCTCTTATGCTTCCTTTCTATGCCATTCAATATATGTACCATTTTGGTCTTATGTAGGTATGTAAGCAGGTATTCAAATTATTTATTATCTATACATTACCTGTAAATATCAATGCATATAGCTACCGTTTTCGACTTATGCATGTACGTAAGATGGTATCTAAATATTGCTTTATCTATTTATATCATTCAGGTCGTAAGCAGATATCAAAATCTATCTATTTCTTATATTTATTATATATTCATACACACACACACACACACATATATATATATATATATACACACACAAGCATATGCATATATATATATATATATATATATATATATATATATATATATATATGTGTGTGTGTGTCCCTCTCTTCATTCCGATCTATTTATCTAGTTGGTCGGAAGCAGGTGACTATATCAGTTCCTTCTTCGCTATCATTCTATCTATCTATCTATCTATCTATCTAATTCAGTTCATTATCTAATTTAGTTCATTATCTAATTCAGTTCTTTATTTATCTAATTCAGTTCGTTATCTATCTATCTAATTCAGTTCTTTATCTATCTATCTATCTAATTCAGTTCTTTATCTATCTATCTATCTATCTATCTAATTCAGTTCTCTATCTATCTATCTATATATATATATATAGAGTTTTATGCAGGTACGAAGTAGATGTCTAAATTTGGTCTTTGTTTCCTTCATTCCTTCCATCTATCTATCTATATATCAGATCTTATGTTGGTACGTAAGTAATCATCTAAATTTGTTCATTTCTTCATTCATTTCTTCCGTCTATCTGTCTGGTCTTATGCAGTTATGTAAGTACGTATCTAAATTTGTTCCTTCCTTTCGTCCTTCCTTCCATCTATCTATCTAACTATCTGGTCTTATGCTGGTACGTAAGTAGGTCTCTAAATTTCTTTTTTCCTTTCTCCATTTCTTTCGTCTATTTATCTGGTGTTATGCATGTACATAAGTAGGAATCTAAATTTGTTCTTGTCTTCATTCCTATCTATCTATCTATCTATCTATCTATCTATCTATCTATCTATCCTTATGCCTGTACATAAGTAGGTATCTATTAGGTTGGTGCAAAAATAATGACGTAATAATGTCGTTTTTTGACGTTAAAAAATACGTCACAAAACGACATTATTACGTCATTATTTTTGCACCAATCTAATAAATGCTCCTTCCTTCCATTTATCTGCTTATGTGGCCTTATGCAGATACATAAGTAAGTATTTCAATCTGTTCCTTCTTTCCTTCCTATCTATCCAGTCACATGGTAAGGTAAGCATGACAACATAAAGAAAGGTAAGCCAGTGTGGATATCGACGTTAATAAAACATCTATGATACGCCGAGGCTATTGAAAACGAGTGGAATGCCACACGGAATTTTGAGAGTGTCTTCACATTCCCGCCTTTTGCTTTGTGCATAGCAGGGCATCAAGCAAGATGCACACATGCGTAGAGATTGTGGAAATCTTATTTAAGGCTTGGATCATTCGTTGTATTCATAAACTGATCATACATAATCACATTACCTAAATCAATACATCAGAGTATAATAACGCAATGAAACTGGTACGCGCGTGCACACACATGTAGGGCACCTACCATAGAGTAATGGTTAGTTATATAGTCCAAATTATAGCCGATCGTATACTGATTTCGTTTCATATAGTTCCTGACTAATATGGCCGTATCTCGTATTAAGCTGCATGGCGTTTATCATAGAGCAGATTGGATTTTTCAAAGGAGTTCAAGCCTCGTTGCACGCTTAAAAATTTCAGCCATGCATCCGTTATGTTTGAACTTTACTCAGAACTTCCCCATTGATCACATTTTACGTCTCTGATATTCTCAGAAACCTCAAGTATTCATGTGAGAAAATTGTCCAGCATTTACTGCCATATAAGGTGATTGATATGCCATAGAAATTCAGCACTATTTTCTTTGTTTTCACTTATACTTAGAACCAGGAAAGAAGGCTAATAAATTTTAATACTCACATGACACATTGCAGGCAAGATGGATACAGTGAAACAGCGAGTAACATACCCAAAGTGCTTGTGAAAATGGATGGCAGGGCATGGATTGGAAAGGTTAGCAAAAATACAAATATTGCTAAGAGCTACAAAGGATAGGAAGTTGTGGAGACCCACAGTCTCCCACGTTTTGAAGGGTCACTCCATATAGAAGTCAGTCATATATAAGTCAAATCTATATCTATATAAAGATATAAATAAACACTAAAGCTTATAAAAATATAAAGCGGGCAGGGGGTACTGAAAAGTTTTTATCCAAGCAAGAAAGGGCTCTGTCAAGCTTTGGTTATAATTTTGAGAAGTAGGTCGGTTTGAGAATTTTTCAGGCACTACCTCGTGTATGTGTAGACATTTAATAAGCTTATTTTATTTGGAAACAGACAAATAAAGTGATATTGAGGGTTAGGAAGAATGAGTTGGGCTGTTTTTTTGATAAAGGGGATTTTGTTTTGAAAATCATTAAAAGATTTTATCTGGATTTCAAAGATAACCACTATTTGGAAATACACGACACCCTTCAGCCCTCATGTAAGCTCATATTAGATGTTCCTATCTAACTCTATATATATACATATGTAGGGAGAGAGAGAGAGAGATGATGAGGTAGAATCTTTCCTTATACGTTTGGACTCGGCCGTCGGACGAATGACAAAAATACTGCTACATCAAGAGGAGTAGTTGGAAGAGCGGTAGCAGCAGTACTTGGACTCGGCCGTCGGACGAATGACATAAAAATACTCCCACATCAAGAGGAGTAGTTGGAAGAGCAGTAGCAGCAGTACTTGGACTCGGCCGTCGGACGAATGACATAAAAATACTGCTACATCAAGAGGAGTAGTTGGGAGAGCGGTAGCAGCAGTACTTGGACTCGGCCGTCGGACGAATGACATAAAATTACTGCTACATCAAGAGGAGTAGTTGGGAGAGCGGTAGCAGCAGTACTTGGACTCGACCGTCGGACGAATGACATAAAATTACTGCTACATCAAGAGGAGTAGTTGGAAGAGCGGTAGCAGCAGTACTTGGACTCGGCCGTCGGACGAATGACATAAAAATACTGCTACATCAAGAGGAGTAGTTGGGAGAGCGGTAGCAGCAGTACTTGGACTCGGCCGTCGGACGAATGACATAAAATTACTGCTACATCAAGAGGAGTAGTTGGAAGAGCGGTAGCAGCAGTACTTGGACTCGACCGTCGGACGAATGACATAAAAATACTGCTACATCAAGAGGAGTAGTTGGGAGAGCGGTAGTAGCAGTACTTGGACTCGGCCGTCGGACGAATGACATAAAAATACTCCCACATCAAGAGGAGTAGTTGGAAGAGCAGTAGCAGCAGTACTTGGACTCGGCCGTCGGACGAATGACATAAAATTACTGCTACATCAAGAGGAGTAGTTGGAAGAGCGGTAGCAGCAGTACTTGGACTCGACCGTCGGACGAATGACATAAAAATACTGCTACATCAAGAGGAGTAGTTGGGAGAGCGGTAGTAGCAGTACTTGGACTCGGTCGTCGGACGAATGACATAAAAATACTGCTACATCAAGAGGAGTAGTTGGAAGAGCGGTAGCAGCAGTAGCCCTTGCCGAAAACAGTCATTAACGGCTAAACATTCTCTTCCCTTGTTTCTATTCTACATTATGCTCCCCTGTACCAAAACGTAATAAAATTGTTGTTAAACCAATTCTGGTTTTCTATTGATGTTTTTGATAACTCAGTTACAGCAGTTATTCTAAAAGAAAATGGACATTTAAAAATTTAATAAAAACAAATGATACAAGGCAAAAACACATTCTGCACATTACTGGATAGGGAAAAGTTTAAAGTTATTAAAATTAATGAATTTTTTCGATCTTGTTTAAATGCTTCTTTTTGGTTTTCTTTTTTTTTTCTTCAGATTTTGTATAAATTTAAATTTGTTATTATTTGTGTCAACCCCTAAAATGGCGACACCACAAGAAAAGTCGTTTTCTCTACAGCAATTTGCGATAGTGACCTTGACCCTTTTAGCCCTACGTTCCTGAACAAATTTAACCCTTCTGCCTCCTGAGCTCCACGGTAGATATAAAAATAGTTGCAAGTGTTTACCCACCATTCAACCGGTGGCTGAGCATTATGTCATTTTTATCTACCACTGTTCAATCGGTGGCTGGGAATTACGTCATATTTTTCTACCATCGGCAAAGCGGTGATCAGGGCACAATGGGTTAAAATAATAAACTTTCAAACTTTTCCTATTCAATAATGTGTTTCTGTCTCTTAGCATTTGTATTTATTAAATCTTTTAATTCTACTCTTTCTTTTTAAATAACCCTATATATATATATATATATATATATAATTTTTACATTCATTTTATTATATATATGAGTGTTCTATTCTAAATATTTCTAAAATAACCCTTTAATACACATAAAAATGACAGCTTCGATTTAATTAGCTATAAAAGCCTGCTTCACGCTTATCGATTTTTCAAAATGGGTGCCTGTTTATTTTGAACGCACCCGAGATCAATTGCTCTTTGCACTTCTTTCATCTTTTACAAAAGTAATGTGCCAGCGTGCCGACAGAAAGAGAAAATACAATTAATAGAATGGTGTATGGTCGAAAAAAATAAAGAGAAACACAGACAGAGATTGTAATCTGTGTATGGATGAGAAACTGAAAAATATAGAATATGAATAATTTAAAAATAAAAATATTTTTCGAACTGTCGGCACGCTTATGTATTCACTTTGAAAAATGTGAAAAGAACAATCGAAGTTTGCAGCGTCCAAAATAAACAGGCACCCATTTTGAAAAATAGCTATGCGTGAAACAGGCTGTTAATATGTTAATGAATCAAAAATATAATTTTAAACTCTATTCTCACTATCTTTGTGTAGAACAGAGATAAAGTTCTAGAGAAAGATGTTGAAAATATCACAGACAGAGCATATAAGCGACAAGAACGTTTATAGGAAAATGGGAACAAAATGAACACTTCTACAATCAAAATGAGTTGAAATTTATGAAAAATGTGTGAAAACAAGGCCTAGAAAATTTAAAACTCACAGGACATATTGAAGCCAATAGGAAGAGACGAAAGCAGCGAGTAACCGACCTAATGAACTTCTGTAAATGAATGACAAAGAAGGGAATGTGAATGATAGTAAAAGGACATACATTACTAAGAGCTCTGAAGGGTAGGAAATTGTGGAGGGCCATATTCGCCCACGACATGAAGGTATACAATACATAGAAGACCGCGTCTGAACTTTGGAGATTTAACAGATTTAAGAACAAAATAAGGCAAACTATCACGGTGGATTGAATAAAGATTTCGGATTAAAATTCGAAGAAGTATATCGATTACAAAGAAGCACCCGATGAAAGCCGGAGAATATAACAACCGAAGCATTGTAAGTCTAAAGACCAAGGAGATTACGCCGGTTCGAAGTAGCATATCATATAATAATATTGGTTTGTCCGGGAAAAATGTCCGATTTTAGAGTCAACTTTTATTCCAGAATTAACGTATTTAAACAGAGTTTCCATCAGTCAAAATAGAAACCCTGACCATCTGTACATTTTTGTTCATCGGGTTACTCGATCATTTATGCCTTTACGACGAGACTTTAAAAGTGTGGTCGCCAAGAAATCTTTGAATGCATTGTGTAGGAGGTTGTAGAGAGTTTTGTTCACCCACATCCTGAAGAGACATGGCATAGACGTGAGACAACCGTTAAAAAGTGGTGACGACTAATGGGACTGGGAAATTCAGGAAGGATTTTTGCACATTTCGTCAATTCCCACGTTAGCTGTTCTTCTTTGAAAAGTACGATAACTTGAAGCTCAAAATTAGGGATTTGTTTAGACATACGTGAAGAGTAGAAGGAAAGACGAAAGTTGACTGTAAATAACCTTTAAATACCGAGTTACAAGATAGAGTAGCAATTAATCAATCATAAAAGAAACAATCAGAATTAAGTAATTACACGAGAGTCGAATGATTATTCAAGGTCATAAATATTTAAGAAATTTATTCAAGGTCAATTATTCCTGAAAGAGATAACAATGATAATGAATTTGCCGCTTTTTACTGAGCACTCTGTATAATCACTATCGTAACTAGAGTTTATTAATTTAAGCGCAGTACTAGATTGGCGGCAAGGTCTCGTTAATTCACAGTTGAATTGGCTAGATGCAACCGTAAGTTCTATGCTAAGCGTTTCTTTACTAGCACTTCTCGATTGTGGAACTCTCGTTCGGTTCCATGCTTTCCAGCCAAATTTTGATCCTCAGAAATTTAAATGCAATGTCAATCATTATCTACTGTCCTTTTGATTACTCTTTTGTTATTCTCGCTCCTTAATAATGCTTCCTTTGTTTCTTATTCTTTCACACTCGGTAACCCCCCACCCCTTGTGTCTTAGTGGCTTTATTGCCTTTCATAAAGTGATATGATTAAAATAAATGTCACAAAGTAAATCATCCATGTTACTTGTGTCGCATCTTGGTAAAGAAAGAAAGAAAGAAATGAAAAAGTAAAAGAAAAAGAAAGAACAATGTAAGATTAGAAAAGAAAGAAAGAAAGAAAAGAAAAAGAAAAAGAAAGAAAAGAAAAAGAAAGAAAAACGAGATGGAAAAGGAAGAAAAATGTAAGATTAGATAAGAAAGAAAGAAAAGAAAAAGAAAAAGAAACAAAGAAAAGAAAAAGAAAAAGAAAGAAAAACGAGATGGAAAAGGAAGAAAAATTTAAGATTAGAAAAGAAAGAAAGAAAAGAAAAAGATAGAAAAGGAAGAAAAATGTAAGATTAGAAAAGACAGAAAGAAAGAAAGAAAAGAAAAACAAAGAAAAAAGATAGAAAAGAAAGAGACTTAAATGCAATGTCAGTCATTATCTACCGTCCATACCATTTTCCATTACATGACTTTGAATTTTTTAACCAATTAATTTAAGTAATTCTACTTGTTACACAGTAAAAAAAAAGGCGGTAAATTCAGAAAGACGTGAGACAACCGCTGAAAATTGGTGACGACTGATGTGACTGAAAAATTCAGGAAGAATTTTTGCACATTTCATCATTTCCCATGTTGGATATTCTTTGAAAAGTACGATAACTTGACGCTCAAAATCAGGGATTTGTTTAGCCATACGGGAAGGCCACAACGAAAGACGAAAGATGACTGTAAATAACCTTTAAATGACGGGCAGCATTTAAGCAAATGTAAAAGAAACAATCAGAATTAAGTAATTATGCGTGAGTCGAATGATTATTCAAGGTCATGAATATTCAAGAAATATATTCAAGGTTATTCAAGGTCAATTATTCCAGAAAGATAAAACATTGATAATAAATTTTCCGCTTTTTTTTTCACTGGGCACCCTGTAGAAGATGTGTGTAAGAAACAGAAATAGTCAGCAAAACTAGAAAACTAAAAAATACTCCACTGATTTGAGATTCTGGGTTGAAGTATTTTCATGGTTTTAGTTATTTGTAATAGTAACAAGTTAAATCATATATTTCATTAGATTTGTACTGGAAGTTTTGGAAGGACGGGTTTAATCTACCAAAATGTTGTAACGGTGCCAATAAAGAGAAGGAAACAGGCAGGGAAAAATCAATCTAGAAGAGATTCTTCATCATGTTCTTATATTTCATCTGATCGTTTTTTGCTGATCGACTTTTCATCCGTTAAATTAAATAAACAACTGCACACAGTTCTATCTCCAGTTGTGCAAATCTCATTTGAATTTCGTTTGAAGCGTCTCGTTTAGAGTCAATAAAAATGCTACAGAAAATAAAGAAACTAGACAAAAAAATGCAAACATGTGTCGTAATGAAAAGTCAATCTTGTAAAGCCCTTGTACGGCTTTCTATAACGTTAATTGAGCTGCTGGATCGGATCCAACAATCCTGATTATGGTTATTAACAGAATTGACTTTGAATGAATCATGCACGAATGATGTGTATTTCCGGTTTGAACAATTAAGATATTCTCATAAATTAGTTTGCGTTACGATTAACGAGCTCTTCGTTACGTGACATTATCTCAGCGAATGTTTGTGAAAATTTTATCTTTCACTTGTGGACTGCAATGTATGTGTGATCATTTGGATGTCTGAGGAACCGATAGCTCCATGATCGGTTTTCGTGTTAAGGCATCAGGTGGCTTTTTAGACCAAATGCTGATTAGTAAGACCAAGCTATATTTGAAGAAATTGGTTGGAATTAATAAGATCAGGCCATATTTGAAGACATTGGTTGGAATTAGTAAGACCAAGCCATATTTGAAGAAATTGGTTAGAATTAGTAAGACGAAGCCATATTTGAAGAAATTGGTTGGAATTAAAAAGACCGAGCCATATTTGAAGAAAGTGTTTGGAATTAGTAAGATCAAGCCATATTTGAATAAATTGGTTGGAATTAAAAAGACCGAGCCATATTTGAAGAACGTGGTTGGAATTAGTAAGATCAAGCCATATTTGAAGAAATTGGTTGGAATTAGTAAGATCAAGCCATATTTGAAGAAAGTGGTTGGAATTTTAGAAGTGTGTGACAGAAGGTTTGAATGAGTGTTATTGTTAGCTGTTAACTCATGAAGGTAGCCAAGATATAATTTCTTCTATGGCAAGCAGGTTTACATTTAGTGCGATTAGTTGCTAGGGTCTCAAAAGAAAAAAAAACAACAATATTGACAGTTTTGAGTTTGTTTTTGAAGCCCGAGTAAAGATCTGTAGTCTTTACGTGAGTCATCTTGGATTTTGCCATACATGAAGCATTTTGGCGTTCGGTGGTCATTCATATATACATGACCTGGTCATCTAAGTTGTATAAAGAATGATTAATTACACCCAATGGCACATTTGATAAACAAATCAGCGGTAGAGACTCTATGCTTCAGTGTGAAGATAATGCTTAATGGAAGCGATTGTTATTTTTTATGCAGGCGATAGTAGGATAATGAGGAGGCTCGTAACTACAACAGAACAATAAAAGATTAATTTTTCTATCATATAAATTCCTTTGACATTCCACAGACGGTGATGGAGTTTATCAAAATCCCAAGTTGCTTTGGCAAATATATAATATATGCAGTAAAATTCTCAGATAAACACGCTTCCTGGAATCTAACTAAATGAACCAAATGTTAGAATTTAGTGTAGAGGGAAACCATACTTTTTGGCAACACTTCGTTTTTCTTTTTCGCAACACTTCGTTTTTCTTTTTCGCAACACTCAGGTTCAGTGATGTATATATACTGAGTTATAAGACGTTTTTTTGAATTTTGGAAAACTGGGTTAGTAACCAATAAAACGGTAACTGTAATGGTAACCGACGAAACGGTAACTGGGTTTATTAAGCAACTAATGGCTGAGATAATAGCCAGTAAAATGATAACTGGAATTACAACAGACAAAATATTTACCGTTTCTTACTTCTTTATTGAGAAGTTAATGTTATCTTATAGGATATCTGTGTGCCCACAGAAATGTACTGTTTGAAATGAATTTTTGTGGATACTCGAAAAATAGAAGGTGACTTCATGAATTAAAGTAAAAAAATAAAAATAAAAATAAAATAAAAAATGAAAAATAAAAAATAAAATAAAAATAAAAATTAAAAATATTAAAATTAAAAGTAAAAAATAAAAATAAAATAAAAATAAAAACATAGAAATAAAAAATAAAGAAAAAATAAAAAATGAAAATAAAAAATGAAAAATAATATAAAAAAAAAATTAAGAAAAAAAAAAAAAAAGAAGCTGAAAATAAAACGAGGTCAAAAACCGGAAGAACTAATTTGCCTAAAATATTCTCATTGGTTATAAATTCGTTTTTCTATTATTGCACCAGGGTCAGAGAGTTCGTTGGAAAATGGCTCGGTAGCAACGATTTTGAGATGAGCCATCATGTACTTGCGTGAATCAAGTTGAACCACTTGATTTGAGTCAATTAGTAATTATACGATGAAGTGAATAATTAATGCCCTCCATTTTAGCATTTAAGGCATTATGGTTGAAACCGTTTCAATTCTCTCACATTTAAATCTGTATCTTCCGAATTGATATCTCGCCCGCTTAACACATTAACCAAATTAAGCTCTGATGTTTTAGCACACGGAGTAGTGTTCTTTTCAGAGTGTGATGCGCCACAAGCGCAAACTTAGGTTACAAATAAACAACACTGTTGAAATTTTAAGTTTCCTGAATAGAAGGGACGATAATAGAAAGGACGATTGTTTGTAAAAAGGATGATGCAGATGGATTGTTTCTTTAAGAAAGAATAGTTGTTCTGACCCGTCATTATAAAAGTAAAAATACTGGTCTATTGAACGGGTTTAATTCAGCTTTCTTTATTACCTTGTATTTCAGTAAAGGAGTTAAGGAAAAATTTCCCACCACCTATAATATAAATGAAAATAATTATAGTAACTATTTTAAAAGTACACACACACAAATCTATTTTACTTTGATTTTCATTTTTTTTAATAGTAATATTTTATTATTATTATTATTATTTATTATTATTATTAATTATTATTAATTATTATTATATTATTAAATTTTTTTATTATTATTATTAGTATTATTATCATGATAATATTTTTTTGAATTATAACGGTTATAATGCGATGAAGATGTTCCGTTGCTTGAAATGACTAGACACCTCAATGTTTCTCTTTTGAAACTGATCACTCATTTTTTTCTACTTGTCATGTTCGGAGGATGAGGAAGTATGTTCTAGGTGAACCCGTCGACTGCTTAACACTTTTCTTTCCCTTTTCCCTCCCCGTGTCTATCTCTCTTTCTCTTCCTCCGAAAAAAATTTTTTTTTTTAAACCTGTCTTCCCCCTCTTAATACAAAGACCTGGTGCACTACGTGCCAGAAGGTTCCTAAACAAACCTGCACAGTTTTTGATTTCAGAGTTGTCCTTCTCCTAAACCAGTTGTTATCCAAGGCTATAGAACCCAGTCTGTCCTGCTATTTACCCATAAGGAGAAGAAGACGATTCACACCTTTTCCAGGAGTAATGGTTAGAAGCTCGGATTGAGGAATCGGAGAGCTGAGTTCGAATTCCAGTTGAATCCGCTGCATTCACTTACGTGGTAATTCCCTTGCCACAAAAAATAATATATATATATATATATATATATATATATATATATATATATATATATATAAACAATAACATAAAATTTTAAATTTAAATATTAGTTTGAATTCCACACTGAATTTCCAACTGCAGGATATCAACCAACCACCCCACGCGGTCAGATGTGACACAAGGCCGAATTTAATGTGGGGTATCGAGGCCGTAAGCTCAGCCAAAATTTCCCCGTAGTCACCGTATAAAACGGGGTCGGGTAGTTGTTTCCCGAGATGAGACTCAGCCCTTTGACATAGACTAGTCTGTGGATCCTCTCTGCCCGGAGGCAGAGAGTTTCACCAGCACAGCTGGAGACGAAGCTCCAACTGCAGACCAACATACAGTATTTACTATTGTATTTATGTGAGTGGGGACATGCCCATTATCGTCTGTAGGTATGCTACAACAGTATCATAAATAAGACATGAATGGGAACTAATTGTAATGACTAATGTATTATCCTAACTAGCTCTTCGTTAGATATATCATGACAGATGATATATATATTAGGTTGGTGCAAAAATAATGACGTAATAATGTCGTTTTTTGACGTTAAAAACACGTCAAAAAACGACATTATTACGTCATTATTTTTGCACCAACCTAATACATACGACGGTGGTTAACACAAAAGGTAGTTGTCTATATTTCTGAGATGAGGTATTA
This sequence comes from Acanthosepion lycidas, assembly GCA_963932145.1. NCBI lineage: Eukaryota > Metazoa > Mollusca > Cephalopoda > Sepiida > Sepiidae > Acanthosepion > Acanthosepion lycidas. The sequence goes on from OZ010572.1 coordinate 138,207,375, forward strand.
TGTAAACTATTTACATTATTCGGACTATTGTCCTCATCTTTGTCGCCATATTTATTATAATATAAATGTTTATTATAACATTTCGGCCGTTGTACACTCCGGCCTTCTTTAGGTGGTTGGAATGTCGAACTGAACCCTTTATTTCGCTCACTGGAAGAGACTGTTCTAGTTCCACGTGCCAAGGATACATGGCATAGTGCATAAAGACGTTAGTTAGATCCAGTGACAGGACTCAAAGAGTGCAAGTTCAATACCTGGTTGAGGCAGTGGGGAATTAACAGGAGGTAACTAACTGGCATCCATTAAAACATGGCACGTACAACTAGAACAGTCTACCCCAGTGAGCGAAATAAAGGGTTCAGTTCGACATTCCAACTACCTGAAGAAATCCGAAACGTTGTAATAAATATGGCGACAAAGATGAGGACAATAGTTCGAATAATGTAAATAGTGTACAAAAGGTAGTGGATTGAAAAGAATAAATATCCACAATCGACCTCAAAAATGGCGCTCCACCGAAGAAAGGTAATTTTTATGCGTCTGGTGGGATCCTCATTTCGAATTCTACAAATGCAGTGAAACACTAAACGAACAAGTAGCTGCAAGATGTCCGTAAACGATTGGTCGAAATGTGCCATGTACTCGTCAAAAGGAAAAGAAATGTTGTCCCCTATGAAAAAGTAAGACAACATAGGGCAAGAATAAGACAGATAAAGATTTTAGAAATCGGTTGATCTGTTCTACCCCATCCAGCATATTCATCTGACCTTGCACCAACCGGTTATAACCTTTGTCGACCTCTGCAAAAATGCTTTGCTAGGTGAAATTATTATCTAATGAAAGAGTTTATCAAAAACATTTTCGTATCAAAAATCTAATTGTAATGACGAATATGTCATCCTAATTAATCGTCGGGATATTATTCATTTAGAGGTCTTAAGACACAATGAATCACTAAACTGACATTAATACCTCCAACAGCTACAACGATCAAGACTAGTGGAAAAGGACCTGCGCTCATTAATAAGAAAATATCTTTCTCATCCGCGACAAGACAAGGCGACATACAGCAATAACTAGAATTATTTTGCTATATTCTATCCCAATCGCCATATCAAAGAGTTCGCCAAAAACTTTATCTATTCAAAATTCTAATTGAAATGACGAATAAATCATCCTAACTAAGCGTTCCCTAAATATCTCAAAACAGATGATAAAAAGTGGGAATTGGCAAGGATAAACAACTACAACCAACGCCAAAAGCTGACCTCTGTGGAAGAAAGGTAATGTTACGCCGTGGTGGAACCGTCGGGGTGTTATTCATTTAGAGGTCTTAAGACACAATGAAATACTAAATTGACATTAACACCTCCAACCGCTGCAACGATCAAGACTGGTGGAATAGCAACCCGCGCTCTTTAATAAGAAAATATCTTTCTCATCCGTGACAAGAAAAGGCGACATGCAGCAATAATTGGAACTATTTTGGTCTGTTCTATCCCAAACGACATATTCACATGACATTTCACTAACCGGTTATTGCGGGGTTTTTTTTGATCGCGGCAAAATGCTTCGATGGGGAAAACAATGAAAAATAGATTCAAGAGTTCAACGAAAATCTTTTCACATCAAAAGCTTTGGAATTTTACTCAAAATGTATGAAAGAGCTGCCTGATACGTGACAGCAGGGCTCTGCAAATACTGATGATTTATTAAAAGTAATTGTATTGTATTTTTTGAAGAATAATGTTGATAAACAAAAGATGAAATTGTGTAAGTCTCAATTTAATTAATTTATCTTAAGGAATAATGCCTACTTATTACTTTTATGAATTTCTTTTCAAATGACATATTGGATTCTCTTATAAATCTATAATCCAGAATACCTGTCGCTCATCTGGCAAATAGCACATCTTTTATCATTTCATTGGCTGATACCTGTATGGAAAACATGACTAAATTCAAGTGATTCGTTTATTTTATACATGTAAAACTCACGTTAACGAAGCTGTACCAGTTTACCGAACTTTACACCGAGTAAAAATCTAATTCATATTGGAGGTACGCTTTTCTTATCAGTTCAGCGAAATTTGCTTTCCAAATATGTTTTACGATAAAATATTTCTCCGAGATAATATAATTGTACAGTATTTTAGTTCACCTTGGCAAAATGAGGTTATCTCCCTTTAGAAACTCAACTCTCCACTGAAGAGGCAAAAAACTTTAATTTCAGTTTTTGACTGGAGCGGAAATTTAATCATGATGCTTACTTCTCGAGTTGAGCTCTCGACTTGGGAATACAAATGGCGAAGAAAGAAAGAGAACTGAAAAAAAGTTTTTTCTCCCCTAAAGAGTGCAAAAGCAGAAATAAAAACCAAGATTATTGATTGACTATTCACATATTGGGTTGTTTGATAAAATAAGGGAAATTTGTCAAAAAGTTGGGAAAGCAAAATCAAGATCATGAGGCAATAAATTTAGGATAGACTTGAATGAGTTGTCAGTTTTCTGTGTCTTTAGGTTTGGTTTGCTTTATTTTGTTTTACGGCATATCAACCTCAGTGGGTTATTTAATGCCGACAACATTTTTAGGATAAGTTCGTATGAAAAGAATATGTATTCTTTGGTTTAGATTAGCTTGGTTTATTTTGTTTTACGGCATATCAACCTCAGTGGGTTATTTAATACCGACAACATATTTAGGATAGATTCATATGAATAGAATATGTATTCTTTGGTTTAGATTGGCTTGCTTTATTTTGTATTACGGCATATCATCCTCAATGGGTTATTTGATGCCGACAACATTTTTTATTGCTGTTAATATTTTGTTTTGTCAAAAAAATATTTTTCTGGTAATATTTTTCCTTCAAAATTGTATTGCTGGTAATATTTTCAAAAAATATTGCTGGTAATAGTTAACTATTTGCCCATAGCTGGGGCACTAACAGGTGCTACCACCCCGGGTCAGGGTAAACCTGGGAACACGAGAAATTAAGAGGTGGTTCTACGCTCCTCAAAACCTTCTGATCAAACGCCTTGCTCCTGGACGTAGTTTAACGTCTTACCCAGGACAGCTGTCCCTTTAGGATGGAGACTATGAGATCTAATCGTATATAGTTATTTTTAAAAAATACCATATCCCCTTGGATCATATGGAACTGTGGCTCTCCATAGCTTCCTTTTCTTTATCATCTGTGAATTGTGTTCATGGGAAAGATAGAGGAGTGGTTTCTAGTTTTCTCTTTCAAGGTTTCTGGATGCGGAGTTTTCTGTCTCTTAGATTTGTTGCCTCTTGACACACTGCCCGTTCTACCATGCTATTTAACATTTGACCGGGAGGGGAAAAGATGATTTCATGCCTTTCAACAGAGTATTTGTGCGATAGTGAATGCAACAGCAATTTGAATAAAGTCTATCGATCCCAGCTACCAATAATCGTTACGCTATGCGCACAAACATCATTATCCTAGCATGGAGCTGGTCATGTTTGAACATTGGGTTGTGTAATACGCAGCTCATGTGGCATTGTACCAAACTTAAAACAGTTATATATATATATATATATATATATATATATATATATATATATATA
>OZ010572.1:138213469-138238469 GCA_963932145.1 Acanthosepion lycidas
CGCTTTTTTATTTATTTATTTTAGACTAATAAATGCTTCATTATTGTTTTCAAAAATAATAAAATAATACACAAACGCACGACATTGGGCGAAAACGGGAGGATGTGAAGAAGAAAGAAGGGAAAAGAATTCTGGTATGTACGCAAGGACTTCGGATTTCTAGTTTAAAAGGTTTTTGGGATCGTTTGTTTGTTTATTTTTGAAAACAATAAAGTAGCGTACTTTAGTTAAAAAAAAATAAAATTAAGAATGCGTTAGGTGGTCATTTGATAAAAAATCACCTGAGGATACCAAGATAGCGGATTCAACTGACCTCCTTATTATTTAAGTAAATATATATATATATATATATATATATATATATATATATATATATATATATATATATATTATGTTGGTGCAAAAATAATGACGTTATAATGTCGTTTTTTGACGTATTTATTAACGTCAAAAAACGACATTATTACCTCATTATTTTTGTACCAACCTAATATATATGGACAGATACAATATTATTTTTGTAAGAGTATTTTCATTAAGATAAGTACCATGTATTTATCAGTATCTGTCTATATTTCTGAGCTGAGGTATTATGCACATTATTCATATTATTCGGACTATTGTCCTCATATTTGTCGCCATATTTATTACAAAGTTTCCTCAAGAAGACATAGCACAGTGGATAAAGACGTTGGTTAGATCCAGTGACAGGCCTCAAAGAGCGTGAGTTCAATAACCGATTAAGGCAGTGGAGAACTTTCAGAGGGAAATTAACAGGAGATAACTTGATAACAGTCATCCATTAAACGTGGAACTAGAACAGTCTACCCCAGTGAGAAAAATAAAGGGTTCTGTTCGATATTCCAACCACCTGAAGAAGACCAGAGTGTACAACGACCGAAACGTTGTAATAAATATGGCGACAAAGATGAGAACAATAGTCCGAATAATGTATTAATTTGACGCAGGAGAATTTTTAACCTTGTTTTCTAAATTAAAAAAAAATATATTTATGTCTTTTTTCTTTTAATTAAATATTAACATATACAGAAAAGATCTGCTTTGTTTGCAAAATAAAAACGAACGGAAAGATCTATTTAAAGTTAGAGGCAAAAAGTAACAATTAATGGTTGGATTAGGCCGTGTGAATTATGCAAAGTATTGCCAGCTAAGAAAGCATTTGATGAAATTACGCATAATCACAGAAGAATAAAATCATACGAACTCATTTTAAGCTAGTATGTAGGAAGTTAAATTTTCCATAAGAATTCATGAGAAATATGGCATAACTAGTTTCCAAAAAAACTCTGACCAGATGATTGAAATTAAAATATGGAACGCTATAATTGACATTACATCCTGACAAATGCCCAAAAGATTTCTATTAAAGGGAACAGAAGATTCTATAGAACAGAAAAGCAACAGGGACTTTATAATAACTCAGTCAATGTATCACCCTTTGTTTGTATCAATCAAAATCTGTGTTTTTTATATATATTTATATCGATCAATCTAATTTCATTCCTATCTATCTATCTCATTCGATTCAGCCCTCTCTCTCTATCTAATTCCATTCAGATCTATCTATCTATCTATCTAATTTCATTTAGATCCATCTATCTAATTTCATTTAGATCTATCTATCTATCTATCTAATTTCATTTAGATCTATCTATCTATCTATCTAATTTCATTTAGATCCATCTATCTATCTAATTTCATTTAGATCTATCTATCTAATTTCATTTAGATCTATCTATCTATCTATCTAATTTCATTCAGATCTATCTATCTATCTATCTAATTTCATTCAGATCTATCTATCTATATATCTATCTATCTAATTTCATTCAGATCTATCTATCTATCTATCTAGCTATCTAATTTCATTCAGATCTATCTATCTATCTATCTATCTATCTAATTTCATTCAGATCTATCTATCTATCTATCTAATTTCATTCAGATCTATCTATCTATCTATCTAATTTCATTCAGATCTATCTATCTATCTATCTAATTTCATTCAGATCTATCTATCTATCTATCTATCTCATTCTTTTTATATATATCTATTGACATAGCAAATCAACCTAAGGTTAAATTCCTTATCCTTGCTTAAACGTTTCTGCCATCTTTGCCACCTCTTATTTGTCGCAAGAAATTACGTTTTAATATTTGAAAGGAAAAAAAACACAATCGACCAAAAGCGTTTCCTCTAAAAATAACAAATTTCCCCGAAATGATGATGATTCTTTTCCATCAATCTGTTCCTTTGAACCTACATTTATCAGCTTCCTCACCAATTCTCCATTCTCTTTTCATTCTTTTCATTTTGACGACATTTTCTTTGACGGAAATCAGGAGACTCTGTTAAAAAACTCTTTTCATTTCCAGGGTGTCTAATTACCCAGCATGGCTGAAAAGAGGATTACCTTATTTCTTATTCGCTTGCAAAACGATTTGACACTGACAGTTAATTTGGGAAATGTTAAAACATTCTCTTCTCCTTCACCTCCGTGGTTCCAATGATAATACTTCTGCTTAAAGATGTACAGCACTATTTTATCGCTACTTACAAAAGCAGAACACCTGAATACCGGCAGTTAAGCGATAGCTACCAGGTTAGTCTAGCAGTTATCGGGGCCATGTGCCAGACTCAAATTTAGCTTAGATAAAAAGCGCAAAAACTCATATGTTTTTAAATAGCCTTGTCAGATGTGAATTTTTATGTGTTGTAGCATACCTATGGAGGATAATGGGTATGTCTTCATTCACATAAATACAGTAGCAAATACTGTATGCTGGTCTGCCGGTGGAGATTCATTGTGGAATTTGCTACTGAACAAATAGTAAAAAATAATAATGTAACGATTGAAAACACTTATCCTACTCATTTGAAAATACGCCCTCGTCCATAAAAATATTACGTTGCTACAATCAATAAAAGAATAAAATTATTGCCAAATGTTTTTAAAATGTTTGAATAATAAATGATAGGGAAAGAAATCGACGATACTGAACCAATAGTAAAAGAAAAAAAAAACAACCCAAAAACATTTCGACTTGAAATACATTTGACTACCACTTTTACGCGCCGCAGTTTACTACTTCTACGCGCCGCTAGCGAATCTTATATGTATTGTTCTTGTCCGAAGTATTATCGTTCATTACCAACCTTCGTTTGATTATTCTATTCAGTAACCTTCCCTAGGTTACAACAATAGGAATGACATGCTAGGTATGTTTCGAAATATCTAAACTACCATCTGCATACTACCATTTTCTCAGTTCAATTATTAAAATTGTTTTTTGAAGGTGATGAACCCTGTAAGTCCGGAGAAAGACGACTCTTCATCAAACCCTATGAGCTGGTGCTAACAGAATCACAAAGCTTTTTACCAAATAACAAAAACCACATCACTTGAACATTTCCAACAGAAAAAAAACGACAACACAAATTGGTAGCACATGTAACTAGAAGGGAAAATAATTATATAATCAAGACGTTGGCTTTCCACACTACCAAAAACAAAAGATTTGAAAGACAACTCCAGTCAGTACTAGAAAGAACAATAATAGTGGAATCGAGAAGCCTCTTCGTCTGTACCTACTCGCACATCTGATCATCGAAATCATTATCCTTTCTCCCCATTGGTTAGCGGTGGCGGAAATAGTCTGCGAATCAAAGAGAGTTTGACGAGGCCATTCGCGTGAATTTGATTTCGGTCGACGTCTCCGCGCGACAGAGAATCCCCAGGCACTTGGACAGAAGCGCCTCCCTGGCGGCTCAAATGAGATTGAGACAGGCTAGCTCTTACAAAACTGGTTGCATGGTTGATCTGTCGTCCGCCTTAGTAACCACAGTCCGACTGGCGCTGCTCACTTACCGGCATCGGTAACCTGACAGGAATTGAAACTCCAGATGACTTTGTTCTTTTGATCATTGTAGCACGCAAGCCCTCTACTATGACAAAGAATGACCATATATATATTTTACAATGGATGTCGGAGTGAACAGTTCGTTATCAAATGAACGACTTCGACTTATTATTACTTTAATGGCAATAATAGAAACGAATCAATAAATAGGAAAGAATAAAAGTATAAAATTATTAAATATATTTAATTAACTAAATAAATATTTGAGGGATAAATAAAGGAAGAAATTCACTACTGAACAAATAGTAAAAAAAGAATAATGTAACTATTGGAAACGCTTATCCTACTTATTTGAAAATACGTCCTCGTCCATAAAAAATGTTACTTTGCTACGATGAATAAATAATAAAAGAATAAAATTATTGCCAAATGTTTTTAAAAATGTTTGAATAATAAATGACAGGTAAAGAAATTGACGATACTGAACCAATAGCAAAAGAAAAACAAAAAAACATTACGACTTGAAATGCATTTCCTACAATTTCTAAAATTACGTCCACTTTCATAGAAATAGAAATGTTATGCTTAAATATAGAATTATTCAGGCCAGTGTTTAAGTAATTTAACAAATACAATGCATTAATTGTTCCTAATATAACAATTCCTAGTGATAAGTAAGAAGTCTGTTCTTACATTAAAAGTAACACTAACTGTTTGGTCAGTGAATGTCAAAAGTTTTCTGGATGAAAATGGCGTAATATTATTATTCCTATTATCATCTCGGGGTGAAATAATTTTCAGAGTTTATTGTTCGAAACAAGTTAAAATGATTTCTACTACAAGTTAAATCGTTGTGACTCTGTTTTTCGTGGTGTCGATCAACGTGTGGACAGTGAGAATACGTTTAGAATATAATTGGCTGGTCGACGATAGTTAAAGTAGCAGTATATATTTGGACAGGCTGAGAGTAAGGCGCAGCATGCACTCCACTCGGGATTGTACTTGAAGGCGAATGTCCAGGGCCCCCGACCACACACACACATATTCTTGCCACCACACACGAAAAAACTGACGAAAAAACTGTACGAGTTTCATGTTTTCTTCCATTTTCTTCAAGTAAATCATTCAAGAAGAACATTTCAGTCATTATCAAGAACTGTGTATTTTCCGTATATATCCAAAATGCCATTGTCTATATACTTACATTTTAGGTAATTCGAATTAGTCCAAAGTATATATATATATATATATATATATATATATATATATATATATATATTCGTCCTGGGTAAGACAATAAACTACATCCGCGTCCTGGGTAAGACGATAAGTACGTCCAGCAACAAGGCCTCTGATCAGGAGGTTTTGAGGAGCGTGGAACCACCTCTTAATTGCTGGGGTTCCCAGGTACACCGGACTCGGGGTGGTAGCACCTGTTAGGGTCCCAGCTATGGGCAAATAGTTAACTATTACCAGCAATATTTTTTGAAAAAAAATATTACAAGCAATACAATTTTGAAGGAAAAATATTACCAGAAATAGATTTTTGAAAAAATAAAATATTAACAGCAATAAAAAAATTTGTCATTAAATAACCCATTGAGGTTGATATGCCATAAAACAAAATAAACCAAACCAATCTAAAGAATTCTTAAGAATGTATCCTAAAAATGTTGTCGGCATTAAATAACCCATTGAGGTTGACATCCCGTAAAACAAAATAAACCAAACCAGTATATATATATATATATATATATATATATGATAAAAATATAGTTTTAAGGTATGCTATATTTATGGTATAAAGTGCTCAATATCAAAGATAGATTGTATGTAAATATAACAGTGGACATTGTGTTCAACACCCAGAGGCAACAGAGTGTTTCATCCATAAACGCAATCTTCAGGCCGTCTAGAACTTGGACTGATTTTAAATGTGAATTAAATTTAAGCGTCTAATGATTTTTCCTTATTCTTTCAGATTTGGCGGACATTTGGGCGATATTATTTTCACACATAATTGCCATGACGTAAATAACATGATCCAATAGAGAAATAAATAAATTCTCACCAATAACACTGATTTATTTACTGCTGACTTTAATCCGTCTTAATGAAACACCCTTCATATACAATCCGTCTTAATGAAACACCTTTTATTATTATTTTACTTTAAGCAAAACGATAACGTAACTAAAACACATCGGATTACCGAGTGTGAGAGATTACAAGAAAAAAATATGAAGGAGAAAGAACTGGAGTTAAAAAGAGAAAACATAATGGTTTATATTACATTTCAAATTTTGAAGAATGAAGAGTTTCCTGGAAAGGAACAAGCCGGAATAATGTTCCACAAGAAAGAAAGCCGAGATAAGACTGTTAGCATAGAACTTACGGTTACATTTAGCCATTTTAATTGTAAAACTGTAAAATACCGCCAATATTACATCAGTAATTTCTGGATTTCTTAAATTGCCGTAAGTATGATTAGAAAATTTGATTAAAAATTCATCTTGTGTTAAAAATAAGATGTTTTATTTCAAAGCGACAATGAGATGATTTTTATTCACGGATCCTGGGATGTTTTATAAATAGGAACGGCCAACCAAGTTCCTGATTATTAGTCAGACAAACAGGATTTCTTGCATTTTTTTTAAATATCATTTAGTGCTTTTGTTATGGAAATCTGTTAAACGCAGATGTTGATATGTAAATTGGGTTATAAAACAACATTAAATGAATCGGCGTCTAGATTGCAAACGAATTTTGCAATAAGAGAATTTTATAAAATCGGTTTTTGTTTCATTTTTCCTCCATTGTCAAGGGATTGATTTAGAAATTAATCTTTAAATAGATTCTTAAGCATAAGTAAAAAGAGAAGCCTGTTTGTGATCAAGACTTATGAACGCTCCTAATATAGATATGACAGTGAAAAATCTCTTGGCAATTAAGGAGATTGTCTAGTGTTTCCGACATTAAAAACCGGATCCTATCAATGTTCCGCTAAAATTATTGAATCCTGTTTTGATAGAATTTTTTAGTTTTCCCGTTACATTTAGTAATGCGAAAATTATTGACATTAAATAGAGATGTACGTATAAAGTGGGGAAATATTTTTTGGTTTTTGGTTTGGTTTTTGGTTTGGTTTGTTTTACGGCATATCAGCATCAAAGGGTTATTTAATGCCGACAAGACTTTTATTGTACGTAATATTTTTTTCAAAAATGTCTTGCTGGTAATATTTTTTTTCTTCAAAAATGTCTTGCTAGCAATATTTTTTGTTCAAAAGTGTATTACTAGTAATAATGTATTGCTGACAATAATATTTTTCTTCAAAAATTCATTGCTGGTAATATTTTTTTACAAAAATGCATTGCGGGTATTAAAACCTATTTTTCTACGTTCATAGTGTTTTGACCCCAGTTTAGGGGTTAACTATTTTCCCATAACTGGAATCCTAACAGGTGCTACCATACCCGGCTCAGGGTGAACCTTAGAACATCAGCAATTAAGAGGTGGTCCCACGCTCCTCAAAAACACCTGATCAGAGGTCTTGCTGCCGGACGTAGTTTATCGTCTTACCCAGGTCGAAATGTATTTGGGTTGAGACTTAACGCGGAAAAGGCATTAAAAAACAATCAGAAAAACAATTTGTTTGACCATAAAGTATAAAGTCTTTTATTAAAATCAGCATAATGTCACATGCAACTCGAAGAGAAATTAATGATATAACTAAGATGGTGACCTACTACGCGACTTTGAAGAAAAGTTAGGAAGGAAGCCTCTTTCAATATTTGATTTTCAAGTTCAATTACTGAACTTGAGAAACATATTTTCCGGGAAAAATTGAAAGATTGTATAGATTTCAAGCTAGCTATTGCTGCTCTGTCAATGAATGCCGACTGTTTCCTTATAAGGAAAAGGCTAATGTTAACATTGCCATGAGAGATGAGAAGAACAATTATTACATTTTGATTACAGCTCGATTGCCAGTGAGTATAGAAAGACATTAGGCTGTTCGGTCAATGCATGGCTAATGTTTCCTTAAAAGCAAATGGCTAATATTAGCCTTACCATTAGAGACGTGGAAAACAGATACTACACTTTGATCACAGCCTGATGGCTAAAGGGTATAGAAAAGTTTAATTTGAGGAGGACTGGCTGCTCGGCCAGTGAATACTGATTGTTTCCTTATAAGGAAACGGTTAATATTATTATTACCATAATCTTTTCAATGGCTGTATAATATGCGATTCTTCAGTGCTGCATACTGGTTTTGAATTCAGATCTTTCCTTCTCCTAGACTGGTTGCCATCCACAGCTAGAGGGCCCTGTTAATGTGAAGTAATTGACCGGAATTCGACCAACATCCGATATTCGTTACTCACTTCGCACAAACTTGGTGCACTCTTTTATGCACGTCATGTTTCCCGCTGATGATTGATTGTTCTAACGAGATAACGCTCCCCCCATAATGCGTCGTTGATACGAAACTAGTTACAGAAGCACTCGGCTAACTTCCAAGTGCCCACCAGATTTAAACCCCATTGAGCTTATATGGGAAAACCTTTAGACCTTATTAAAGTAGTTTTTCGATGGAACCACACAGTAACTATAGAACCTCGTAATTCATGATAGGTCGCGTAGCTGTCGTTATTCAGATTAGGGGGTGGATCTGTACTCAACTAGTTGTCTAATTTTTTTAACACTTCTCCTTATAATGTATATGAATCGATTGGGTCTGCTTATTTCATTTCACATGCACACATCATTCTGAAACTCATTTGCAGTCATGAAGTGAACAACTGAACAAGACGTTATACATCGGAATGTTATCTATTATTTAAAGTTAAGATATTGAAAAACCAAGCTGTGTTTTTGTAACGAGTTTCAAAAGTCGTCTGTCAGCCAAGAAGTAAGAATGCTTTGCCAAAGAAGAAACGACAGTTCGGTCAATGATACTTTTCTGATGTTGTTGATTATCAAATATTGGCACCTCTATGTCTAACAGTAAAGCTTCAATTTCCGCATCTGTTTTTGGTCGATAAACTTCGTTCTTTCTATGGAAAGATCAGAATTATCGCAATTGGTCAATAGTGGCAGCTATAGTATTGACTGAGAAAGGGGCCGAGATTTAAAGGTGTTACGATCCTAACAGGGGGAGATAAAAGAATTAAGTTCGTAACTTGGTAAAGTATAAAAAAGAAAACTGTCCGAAAATATGAAAATTAAATAAAGACAGAAGAAAATTTATTTAAATACCAAACATTATCAGCGATGATATCAAAATAAGATCCATTTAACAAGTTTGAAAAAGTGTTACACTTTATGAGGAAGAGGGATATGATTATTTACGCTATACAGATGCGGGGTCTTTCCCTGCTGAACTTACGTCTGTTTTGATTTCTGGGATGAGGAGATGTAATTAATTACACTATTTGCATGTGGTCTATTGTCCTCATCTTTGTTGTTATGACACCATTTCGGTCGAGGTGTCCTTCCTTCTAAAAATGTTTTTTTTTTTAGTTACATTAAATTCAAATATAAACGGAACGCTCCTATGTAAGCCTCCTTCTGGATTTTGGTAAGTTTTTTTTTACTGAGTACTTGTTTTATTTTAAATTTAACAATATGTCGATAAAGTCGGATTGACGAAACGCATCGGCATTGATAAAGAAATATATTTTCCAATTGTCTTCTTTTTATCCAAATTGTCTTATCACCAGAATTATTCTAAGAAATTTAACTTATAGACATGTAAGATAAATTCAGAACAGAAGGATTGTCTAACACTACGAAGTGAACCAACTTTCTTAGCAGCAAACCAAGCCTTGGATTCAGTATAGTTTTTCGACTTCATGTCAACCGAGAATGTTAGCTCGAAAAGGTGCAACGAGTTACTCTCCTGGAGTTTAGAATCAACCATGACAGTTAAAGGCAGAAAGGGGTCTTTCAGATGAGAGCAGTTTTGTTTTGGGGGCGTTAAAATTAACAGGCTATCCTTTGTCCCAGTTAATAACAGACTGTGGGTCTTTTTTGAGATCAACCGCTAATTTGACCATATCGATCTGATCGGATATACTATCAAGACAGAATTAAATGGGTGTTTCATCAGCATAGATAGCAAGATTATTTTCTCCAAGCTTTAGTATGTGAGCGACGAATTAGACATGTTAAAATCAAGCAAGTATATAAATTTAAACATCTTGAAGGCATATTTGAACTCTGAAAGATGCCTTTCAAAAGCTAAGTATTAAGAAACAGAGACATTTAATTAGAAACAAAGATAACGTTAGTGTTATATCTTTCTATCTATATTTTCATATTTATTTATCTATATTTATTCATATCTATCTATATTCATATCTATCGATATTAATACATATATATCTATCTATTCATATCTATCGATATTAATTCATATCTATCTATCTATTCATATCTATCCATATTATTTCATATCTATCGATATTAATTCATATGTATGTTTTCAAATCTATCAATATTAGTTCATATATATATATATATATATATATATATATATATACCTATCCAAACCTATTTAATCATATCTTACTATCTATCAATATCATATCTTACTATCAATATCTATCTAATCGTATCTTAATATCACTATCTATATCTATTCATATTTTCCATCAATATCTATCTTACATATTATAAAATGTTCCGAGATTTGAGATCGCCCAATGTAGTTATGTATTATAAAACCTCTAATATAGCGGCGAATTGTAGACAATTTCCCTCCAGAAGAAGAGGAAATGACGTAAAAGAGACATAGTTTAATAGAAGAATACTGAGAATAACATGGACGGAGAATGTAAACAACAAGGAAGTTTTTAAGAAAAATACAAACAAAAAAGGACATTTATAGTTAGAATCAGACATAGATGAATTGCCTGGAAGACGCAATGAGGAAAGACGGTTTGGAATATTTGATACTTACATAGTGGAAGTAATAGATGCAGAGAAATACCTTTAACCTAGGCAAAAGAAGAAGAAGCAAGAGAAAGGGTGGTTAGTCTTTTCGTGTGTGCATGTGTGATGTGACAGAATCATTCAAGCCGTTCAATCATCAACGTAGACTGCATCACAAATCATGCACTTCAAGACACCATCAGACAAGAAATAGGTCCGATGGAAGATCCCATGACCAGAGTCAAGTAGAGACATGTGCAGTGGTATGGCCACGTCACAAGAACCAACAATCTTTCTATTTACCATCTTACATGGTACCACCTTAGGCAAAAGAAGAAGAGGCAAGAGAAGAAGAGGCAAAAAAAAAAAAAAAAAAGAAGGGGCAAGAGAATCAGGGGCAAGAAAACAAGACGTAAAAGAAGAGGCAAGAGAAGAGCAGGAAAGAGAAGAGGCAAAAGAAGAAGGGGAAAGAGAACAAAACGTAAAAGAAGAAGAGGCAAGAGAAGAAGAGGCAAAAGAATAAGAGGCAAGAGAAGAAGAGGTAAAAGAAGAAGTGGCAAGAGAAGAAGAGGCAAAAGAAGAAGGGGCAATAGAACAAGATGTAAAAGAAGAAGCGGCAAAAGAATAAGAGGCAAGAGAAGAAGAGGCAAAAGAAGAAGTAAAAGAACAAGGGGCAAGAGAAGAAGAGATAAAAGAAGAAGAGGCTAAAGCAGAAGAGGCAAGAGAAGAAGAGGCAAAAGAAGGGGCAGGAGAACAAGACGTAAAAGAAGATGAGGTAAAAGAAGAAGAGGCAAGAGAAGAAGAGGCAAAAGAAGAAGTAAAAGAACAAGGGGCAAGAGAAGAAGAGATAAAAGAAGAAGAGGCTAAAGCAGAAGAGGCAAGAGAAGAAGAGGCAAAAGAAGGGGCAGGAGAACAAGACGTAAAAGAAGATGAGGTAAAAGAATAAGAGGCAAGAGAAGAAGAGGTAAAAGAAGAAGTGGCAAGAGAAGAAGAGGCAAAAGAAGAAGGGACAATAGAACAAGATGTAAAAGAAGAAGAGGCAAAAGAATAAGAGGCAAGAGAAGAAGAGGCAAAAGAAGAAGTAAAAGAACAAGGGGCAAGAGAAGAAGAGATAAAAGAAGAAGAGGCTAAAGCAGAAGAGGCAAGAGAAGAAGAGGCAAAAGAAGGGGCAGGAGAACAAGACGTAAAAGAAGATGAGGTAAAAGAATAAGAGGCAAGAGAAGAAGAGGTAAAAGAAGAAGTGGCAAGAGAAGAAGAGGCAAAAGAAGAAGGGACAATAGAACAAGATGTAAAAGAAGAAGAGGCAAAAGAATAAGAGGCAAGAGAAGAAGAGGCAAAAGAAGAAGTAAAAGAACAAGGGGCAAGAGAAGAAGAGATAAAAGAAGAAGAGGCTAAAGCAGAAGAGGCAAGAGAAGAAGAGGCAAAAGAAGGGGCAGGAGAACAAGACGTAAAAGAAGATGAGGTAAAAGAAGAAGAGGCAAGAGAAGAAGAGGCAAACGAAGAAGGAGCAAGAGAACAAGACGTAAAAGAACAAGGGGCAAGAGAAGAAGAGGTAAAAGAACAAGGGGCAAGAGAAGAAGAGGCAAAAGAAGAAGAGGCAAAAGAAGAAGAGGCAACGAAGAAGAGAGATATGTACTGACAATGTCACTGAGTCGATTGGAAGAGACTTTATAGTGACTAAGACATTGGCACGCAACCGAGATATACTAAAGAAGCAGGTCAGGCGCTAAACGGCGCAGTGACCCTACGACCACACTCGATCATGGAATTGATAATGATGATGCGAATGTCTGATCATTACAAGCTGAATTCTATCATTTTTTTGGGACCACAGACGTCCGAATATATCTTTTATCTGTCTCCTGTCAATGATAGTTATCATCCGTTTGTTTTAGATGATAGACCGCCTCACACCACAAACAGACAGACCACAATCTTATCTTGTAACGTCCCGGATAAATAATTACTCGGTGGGTACAAAGACTACAAGATAAGTTACTAAATAAATTGACTAATTTTGTAAATAAAATGTAGCGAAGTTATTAACATTCTTTCTTTGATTCTTTCATCATAAGAATTGATAATATCAACAAAGACTGCACAGTCAATTAACGTTTGGCATATAAAAATCTATGTAGTTATAAGCTGTTCGAGGGCTAAAGGTGTCGCGCATTTATATCTGTTACTGCGTAATAGTGCACGGCTTCAAATAAAAGAAAAAGATTTAGAAAGACAGTGTTAAGAAGCTCCAAGGAGTTCGAGACACAGTCTTAGTCTATACTTAATCTGATGCATTCGTATATAAATACGATTGAAATATTTGCCACACGTTAGGGTTATATCTTTCTATCTTTTCATATTTATTTATATTTATTCGTATCTATCTTTATCTATTAATATCTATTTGCATTTATTCATATCTATCTATATTCATATCTAGATATCTGTATTTGATCATAACTATCTATATTAATTCATATCGATGTATATATTCTTATCTATCGATATTCATATCTATCTCTATATACATTCATATCTATATATATATATATATATATATTCAAATCTATCGATATTAATTCATATTTATATATATTCATATCTATCGATATTAATTCATATCTAGCTATATATATATATATATGTATATATATATATATATATATATATATATATATATATATATATATATATATATATATATATATTCATATCTATCGATATTAATTCATATTTATCGATATTAATTCATATCTATCTATATATTCATATCTATGGATATTAATATCTATCTATCTATCTATCTATCTCTATATATATAGTAATATCTATCGATATTAATTCATCTTTATAGATATTAATTCCTATCTATCTATTCATATGTATCGATATTAATTCATATCTATCTATCTATCTATTCATATTTATCGATATTAATTCATATCTATCTATCTATCTATATATTCATATCTATCGATATTAATTCATATCTATCTATCTATCTATTTATTTATATCTATTTACCTATTCATACCGATCTAATCATATCTTACTATCTATCAATATCTATCTATTCATATAATACTTTAAATATCTATTCATATCTAACTGTCTATATCTATTCATATATTACTGTCTATCTATATCTATTCATCTCTTTCCATCAATATCTATCTATCTATCTATCTATCTATCTATCTATCTATCTATCTATCTATCTTACATCATATAAAATGTTCGAGATTTGAGATCATCCAATGTAGTTCTATATATTTAATGAACTTCTGTTTCCTAGTTTTCTTTTTGTTTTTCTCCCTGGCAAATTTAATAAGATACTCTGCTCCTTCCTTCTCCCTCTTCTTCAGCTTCACTCACTGTTACTCTCTCTAGCAATCTAGTTCTAACCATCCCACCCCTTAATTTATACTTCCCCTTTTTCTCATTCCCCATCGATCTCATTTTCCTATCTTTTCCCCTCTTTTTCTCTTCTTCTTGGTTTCCTTTCGTATTCATATTTTATTTGCTCTATTTCCCTTTTCCCCCGCTCAAAAGCCAGTCTAATTATCTCCCTTTATTTTCTTTGTATTTATGCGTTGAAATAAAAATATTGACACGTTTTGAATTTTGAATCCATTAATTAGATTAATAGAAATAATGTTTGTTTAAAATTCTTTTCAATATTTTCAAGTATAACACTTTTCTTTATTAGGTGTTTAATTTAAGATTGAAGTTCATTCCAAACAGCTAACTAAAACTACATAAAGAAAGAATAAAAATTGGTTTTACAATATGAATTGTAAAAGATTAATTGGAAACATCATCACATTCAACTCGAGTAATTTTGTTTGGGGCAAAATGTCGGCCAGACGAACAATTTCTTCTTCCATTTGCTTTAGCCAATATTTTAAACACAATTATTTACTATTGCTTTCTCAAATTTAATTAAAACGAAATAGGTCAGTACACCCACGAAAATTTGTTTTATTACGGTATTCGGCTAACGTGAATAAAGGACATAGCTAGGTTTTTAAAGACACATATCTTGGCTCAGCTGGATGTCTTTTTTTTATCAACGTTTAATCATAAATATATAATTCTAGCCTTAAAAAGAAAACCAATATAAACTCCTGAATACAACGAGGACTCTTTACCAAATTAAACACGAAAACAAATTTCTACTACGTTAAGTAGAACCACATCACAAGTTAAAAGACTAAACAATATCACGGTCACGAGACCCGTAACCCATTAGGGTCGTAGGGTAACCACATGTACAGTGGGATTTCCAGGGTAAGAGAGCCTGACAGAGGCCATGCATCTCCAGGTTGGTATTGAATTCGGTTTTTCGTTCTCTTACACTGATTGCCACCCAAGGCTATAGGACCCACTCTGTTCTGGTATTGACCCATAGCTAGGGATGAATTCATATTTTTCCCAATCGTATTAACATGTAAGTAAATGTAACAAACTCGACTGGAATTCGAAGTTATCCGAGAGACTAATTTGGGTTGAAATTCTAAAATCGACAAAGTATTTTAATTTAGAAGGCTATCAAAAATTAGACTAATTGTCAAGGAAACAAAATGAAATTTTAGACAGAAAATAATTTAATTGCTTCTCGACTATGATTTAAATGTTATTGGTGTCTACCAGAAAATTTAAATAAAGGACGACGAATGTAAAGTGATATAAGATAAAAAAAACATATATCAGATAAGCGAAAGTATTGTTCTCTGAGGAGATATTTGATTCCCATATAGTCAAAAATGATCATCAACAGTATTAAATTTTTGTATGCCATCTTTAATCGCTAGTAAATTGCTTAGGCACCTCCCTTTGAGTAGTAGCGAACACGTTCATGTCGCAGATTATAACTTTTTCATATTTTTCAAACGTGTGCAATCATGGCTCTCAACGACTTCCTATCCATTTTATCACTTAGCAATCCTTGTCCTTTTACTTTCCTTCGCACTCTGCCAACCATTTACACAAATTTGCTAGGTAGGTTCATAGCTGTTTCCCTATTGTATTTACTGTCCTGTGAGTGTCAATTTCTCCAAAACCTCTTTTTTCATTATCTATGCCATAAATTTCAACTTGTTCTAATTCTAAGTGCAAGGGCCGTCGGTGTTCACATGCTCTGCTCAGCGTCCTTATGTAGAATCCCATCTCTGTTGACTCAAGTTTCCTCTATCTGTGAGGAAACAGTCCAGCCAAGCAAAAGGATGTTACACAGCAGTTCAACATTACTAATGTAGCGGATTCGATTTCTAGCATGAAGTCTTGTTGCAATCGAAATTAAACTTACTAAATACATATTCATAATGGACCATTGCCGCGTAATTGTGTTCGACCCTCATTTGGTATTTTGTTCCAGACTAAGTAATAGTCTATTTTTATTATATTTGTAACGCTGCCTTCAAACAGTCGCTAGTCAGCTAATTTCGAGCGCCATTTTCATAAAGGCGTCTTTGTGCCAGATAAATTTAAGCCGAATAAATATATAGAACTTAATGGTTTGCATTTATGTTCGATTATACTGGGGAACAATTTTGAACATAGTTTCTGTTGAGTTCGGTTTGTTTTTCACTTGATTTAGATCAAAATTGGCATGCTGATTTCAAAACCAGTCAGTTTTCTTCTATGACGTCAAGTTTTTTCCCCACAGCTTACTCCCGGAATAAGCAGAATTGTACTGATTTACTAATAGCGCCTCTTTTATGAGTTGCAGTCAAAGTGTTAAGAATAGTAATTAATAAAATTATATTTAGTTTTTTTGTTTCAATAATGAATAAACACTAATATTTTTGATTAATGTTCAATGTAGTGTCATATGTAGGGGATTCGCGCGAATGGTGAAACCTGGATACCTGTTCAGTTACACCTGAGATAGTGCGGTGAGAGGTTGTGTATGCTTCATATAGGCGAGTCGTATTCTGCAAGCAAAACATAAAAAAGGTATCCTATTTTCGCTCTAGGGAAAGTATTTTCAAAGCGACAGTAGCTTTGTATATTGCCATAACATACACGGTTTACTGCAGAAACTGGGACCTATGTACAACTTAAATGAATGGCGACTGTTCATTGACAGCTCGAAGCGTAACTTAAAGGGTGTCCTTCTCCAAAATGGCAATTTATATGGTGCTGTCCCAACTAGCCATTCAGTTTGTCATCATGAAGAACATGGAGATATAAAGAGAGTCATTGAGTTGTTGCAATATCACAAACACAATTGGATCCCCTGTATTGACCTTAAAATGGTATAAGTTACAAATGCCCCTGCTTTCTGCGTATGTGGGATAACTGACCACGTAGGGGGGAGAGGAATTGACCTCCAAGGCCTGACCTCAAAGCTGGCGATCCCAACATCCTATATGATCCACTCGTTTATAGAAAGAAATTTGTATTCCTTCCTTTGAACATTAAACTGGGTTTAATGAAGCAATTCGTTAAAGCATTGAAAACTGAAGGAGACTGTTTCAAGAACATGAGTTTGGCATTTCCTGGCCTGTCAGTCGAAAAAAAAATTAAATCTGGTTTGTTTGATGATCCACGGATTCGGCAGCTCATTAAAGATGATCATTTTATCGGGACAATGTTGAAACTTGAAAAGAATGCTTGACCATCATTCAAAAACCTTGTCAAGAACTTTCTTGGAAATAAACGAGCACAGAATTACACCGAACTTGTCTAGAAACTATTGAAGAGGTACAAAGCTCTCGAGTGCAATATGTGCAGCAAGTTGCATTTTCTGCACAATCATCTTCCTAACTTCCCGGAAAACCTTGGTGAAGTCAGCGATGAACAAGGTGAATGATTCCACCATGATTTGAAGGTCATGGAAGAACGGTATCAGAGTAGATGGGATGTAAATAGGATGGCTGACTATTGTTGAAGCATAAAACGAGATTGTCCACAAACTGTACACTCCAGGAAAAGCTATAGGTATACATTTTTACCTTAAGTAATTGCACACAATTTGACTTAGAGTAATAATATCCTTTGAATGAACAAAATATATTTGTGCAAACATGACAGCCAAGCAATGCTTTATTATTTTTCATCATATGTATTTTTTAAACCATAGAATAAAATGAGCCAAAATATACTAGATACAGTATTTTATGTTTCTTTATAGAAAGCGAGGATATCCTGTAGCATGCAAACCTGACGTGATACAAAAAGATGGGGTCATTTTTGGGTTCAAAAACCAAAAGTTAATCAAAATCGAGTATCAAACCTAACTCAAAAAAAATTATTTTCCGCGGTGTTATCATTAGAAACTGCACACGTCTGGCCTTGTACCAGTTTAAACTAACTTCAGACAATGTCGGAGAAAGCTGTGGCTTCTACATTGATCGTTCAAGCCTCGTTTTCACAGTGAGACGATTTCATTTCTGCTCTGTAATCAACTTCCTTATTTATATCAACCAATGGCAGCATCCGACAGAAAGGAAACCTAAAGCAAATAATAATAATAATAATAATAATAATAATAATAATAAATTAATAAAATTAAATTTTCCTAAGCGAAAACAAATCAAAAGCCGATATATATATATATATATATATATATATATATATATATATATATATATATATATATGATTAAAAATAATTTAAAAAAACAAAACAAACTAATTGAAATTTTATAATTAAAACTAAATATTTGATGTAATGACAGAGTATGGGGGGTAGCCTTAGGCCTACGCGCATCAAAATAATTTGATTAAGGACATGTTTGATAGTTCAGTTTGATCACGTTTTAAAACACATTTTTAATGTTTTATGAGTAGTTCTCGTTTTATTTAATTCTATTTGTATTTACTTGTATTCAATGAGATCATCTTCGATTCAATGATAGTTATCATCCGTTTGTTTTAGATGATAGACCGCCTCACACCACAAACAGACAGTCCACAATCTTGATGAAAAGAACGGAACGCCTAAACGCTATTGGATGGGTGTCCATCCTGATTTGCCATTTCATTAAATATGGTTCCTATCTTTGGCACTATTACTGTTGGCAGTACTAGCCACGTCGTCATTATTGGGATGATTAATAATAACTGAACGAGGCAAATAAATAAATAACGTTTA
Source organism: Acanthosepion lycidas (assembly GCA_963932145.1). Classification (NCBI taxonomy): domain Eukaryota; kingdom Metazoa; phylum Mollusca; class Cephalopoda; order Sepiida; family Sepiidae; genus Acanthosepion; species Acanthosepion lycidas. The sequence goes on from OZ010572.1 coordinate 138,232,391, forward strand.
TAAAATATGAATAGAAGAGAAGAAAAGATCAAAAAATACGAAGTAAAAAACGAACTAAGAGATTACAGTAGAGAAATTGTTGTGTAAAGAACATGTTTGCTTTTGTGATATCAACGAATATACCATAACGTCCACCTGACACTAAAATGTAAGTGGCGTTATGATTCTGCTCATTTTAGATGGGAGAAGTTACTCAGCCCTAGGGAGTCCAACCCTGAGGTAACCCCACCCTCATCACCCTGAAGAAGTGGATCAGTATGATACTGATACCAGCGCATCAGAGGTCGCGGGAGATGGGCAAAAATCAATTTTTTCCTTGGACCATATGCATACCTATGTTTATAGCTCTCCCTACGTTAAAACGAACTTGTAACACCTCAAGCCTTGGTGAGGGAAGGCGGGGCAAATTATACCTGACATGTGCCAGGTAAGTATACATTGCATACAACTATTTCCCTGACTGAAAACTGACTCCTCATAATGTCATAGAGTTAGTATAAAATTGCAAAGTGCTAATAACTTAAAAAAACCCGCACTAGTTAAATCACATAAGAATACATTCTTTTTTTTTTCGCTAAGGTATAAAATTACTTTTTGCTTTCTTTCTTTTCTTTTTTTTTTAAATTGCGAATCATTAATTTAGATGGAGAAAGCACGTTCTAATAACTTCATAGAAATCATTCTTCATTTTATGTTAATTTAGCGTTACTAGGCAACGGATTTGCAACGTTTCAAGCTAACGTTGTGAGCATGTTGCAAGGAGACTTTTTTGTGATGTCAACGAACACTCGTTGCCACTTCTTCTGATGTCAACGAATATTCGTTGTCACTTTCGTAATGCCCGTTGTATTAGAGACTTTGTAATCGCAGAATATAACTATAGTAACGCCATTGGACAATACTAGTGTCAGACGTCTTCGAATAACACTCACACGAATAGTACATCGTACAGTGGATAGAATAGAGAATGGTGTAGAGAAGAGAATAGCGATTCGTAAAGTAATGGAGAATAGAGAAGAAATGGTGATCCTCCAGACTTCACGCGACTTTCTACATATATGTGTTTCCTCTATGCTCGTTGTAGTAGAGACATTGTAATCATAGATACCACTATAGTAACGCCGTTGAACAATACTTGTTTCGGACGCCTTCGAATAACACTCACATTAATAGTACTTGCTCGAATAGTGATCCGAATAGTAATCCGTATAGTGAGATATTCACTAAACACCACACGTGGTCGGATGCGGTACAAGGCCAAGTTTATAGTGGGGTATCCGAGACCGTAGGCTCGGTCAAATTTTTTCCCGTAGACTCCGTAAAAACGGGGTCGGGTGTTTGTTTACGACCCCAGAGAATTTGAACAGCGCACTCCGAAATAATTAAGAGAATGATGATATTCACTAACCGCCCCCGCGGTCGGATGTGGCACAAGGCCGAGTTTATTGTGGGGTATCCGAGCCCGTAGGCTCGGGCAAAAATACCCCGTTGGCCCCATAAAAATGGGGTCCCGTAGCTGTCTACCACTCCAGACGAGACTCTGCCCTTTGACACAGCCTCGTCTGGGTTCCTCTCTACACAGAGGCAGAGAGTTCGACAAGTAATTCGGAGAATGATCACTTAATTAGCCACGCTAATTCCCATATATACATTTCATTTACCATCACGTGATCTACTTATGCAAAATGGGATCGCCTGTGTTGGCTTTCTGGTGGTCTGTGTTCAAACTTCAGTGTCGGCAGCGACACTTTATTCCTATATAACATTTGCTAAGAAGACATTTGTAAACAGAAAATTAATCCCTTATTAATAAATTCTTGAATAATTCCATATGAGTGATTATATTAAGCCAGTTAGGTCCACTGCGAGGAAAGTTGCTTCACTATGTCGTGCCAGACATTTTTTCTGGTCCGAAATCATCTTGCGCATTTATAAGTCTACCATTCGTTTGAGCACTAAATATTACTTCCATATCTGGTAGTCGGGCTTTATATCTGGAGATTCTCGAAAGGAACCCAAAGGATTTGTTATGTCAACTCGACTTCAATTACTTTCCCACTGCCGTTTCGGGGCTTTTCTCTGTCTTTTCTATAAATATTTTCATAGGCAATTGTTCCTCCTTGCAGCCATGGCAGCATGAATTTAAGCTTACTACTGGCAACTAGGTCTCATGTTTTTACTTCTAAAATAGCTAGATCGAACCTTAAGTTTCTTTAAGATTGTTATGATAATTTACCCACGCACGCATGGACTCTTACAGCTATAAATAGGAGCAGGTACTGCCTTTTAGAGAAGAAAAATCTCCAGCAGTCAGCTCTGACAGTCAGACTGAACTTTCTTGCTGCAACACTCTCGTTTGTATATATATTTGCTTAACTCAATTCCTCTTTTGGTGTCTTTATTTCTGGTCATAACAATGCCACAACAAAGATTTAACGATATTTTAGGATTTATTTTTCTGAATACTTCTCTTCCGCTGGGGACGAGAAAGGTTGTATGGCTTTCAATAAAAAGGAAAAAATCTAAGACGATACTGCACTTTTTATTATTAAACATGGCCGAAACAAGACCTTTCTCGATGGAACAGAGAGTAGAGAAAGCTGAATTAATTCCCTTGGAAAGTGCATTCATGCGAAATGTACTTATTTATGACTCAACCGGATGTTGAATTTGGTTCGGTGATTTCATTTTCCGCGAACATGACCGTCATGCTAACTTGCACTTTTGCAGTTAAAGTCAAACTTAAGATTATAACCTCAACGATTGAGAGTTACAGAATTATTATTCAGAGATTACTTTAGAGACGTAGATTCAAGACATAAGAACATTTCAGCCAATGAAATGTCAGTACATCTGTTTTGAAGTTCCTGGCAAATCCAGGGACAATTCAGAATTATTTATTCAGCTATGCAAACTTAATATTACTATGAATTCCAACTTACCAAAACTATTTTTATTTGGTTATTTTCCATGTTTAGATTGGAATAAATCTGATTCCAAGTTTGTGTGATTTTAAAAACGAAAATATAAATATCAAATACGCCAAAAGAGTTTTATAATATGACAAAACACATACACAGGTAATAATGCAATAATTAAGACAGGACATACATTGGTGACACAACATCTACATTATCGCACCGATTAACTTGCAATTTATTTAATATTGGGACAATTGTATATTACCAACAAAGTAAACCAAACAAGAAATTCGACATATCAAATAAACCGTAAAAATTGACAACAAATACTAGAATAAACTTAAATTAAAAATAAACAATCCAGCATCAATAAAATGTTATAACATTAAGAAACTTACTAATTATACTTCATTAAAAAATTAAATTTTGAAAATACTGCACTTAAAAAAAAACAAAAACGAAATGAAGTGTGATATTTGAAAAAGATGAAACTGATATCTCACAAAATCAAATACCAACACACGGCAAATATTAGTGGATAATATAAAAATAGTATACAGCACCCAATGAAAAGAAAGACTCCAAATCGGAGAAGATATTATTACAAAAAATAAACAGCCTAAATTTTATGTTTCTTGCAAAGTTAGTCAAGTTTTTTCTCGCAGTCGTCGAGTTTGTTGCAGGCGACATTTTTTTTTGTTTTAAAGCCGGATTTTTCCTTGGGTGTTTTATTTGTATTAAGTTTTTGGTTTAAAAAGAATTGTGCTTTCCATCTCATTCTAGCATTCTATTATTTCTAATAATTTTAGTTTGTATGTGGATGGGTATGTTTTTAAGGAGTAGTCAAGGCTAAAGTTTTCTATGTCCATGATGGGTTATAAATGTAGAGAAAAGGGTCTACTCTTTATCAGGAACTAAATAGGTTTAAATATAGTTTTAAGGCATGCTATATTTCCGAGTTAAAGTGCTCAATATCAGAGATAGAGCTTGTTTAAATATAAAAGTGGACATTAAAGTTAACAAACACAGGCGACAGGCCGTGTGTGTTGTATTTTTGCACGACTATTTATATATACAAACAAATAAGTAAATAAATAGACTAAGTAAAAAATAAATTACCAAATCACGTACGCACAGATTAAAAAAAAGACAACGTAGTAATAACAACTAACAATAAAATAATCAAACAAAAATAATAAAAGTTGACTAACAACGCTCTAAAACTGCATTCGGATCCACATTTAATCCGACTCAATAGCCTCTAAAATAATGCTAACGAAAACAATTATCACCCACTAATATAACTGTTAGAATAATACAATAGATTACTAACAATGCAGTACTATAGACTACCCACAATACATCACTGATCTGTACATATAAATCGTTGAGCAAAAACACAACGCACATGGACTGACCATTGCGCTTAGCATGAAACAGACTGTTGCCTCCCGGTGTTGACTTCAGTGTTCACTTATATATATATATATATATATATATATATATATATATATATATATATATATATATATATATATATATATATATATATATTAATAAAAAGAAAGAACAGTAAGATATATAATCCGGTGTTCTTATAGATATTTTTATTTTTACAAAATAGTACTCAATGTAAATTTACAGAGCATTAATATTATAAGTTAATAGACTTAAAATATGGTTTTTTCCTTATTTTATATTTTAAGTCTATTAACTTATAATATATATATATATATATATATATATATATATATATATATATATATATATATATGTGTGTGTGTGGGGGGGGTCTATGTATGTATGTAGGTGTGAGTATATATATATATATGTAGGTGTGAGTATATATATATATTTATATATAGATGTGAGAATATATATATATATAGATGTGAGTATATATACATATATATATATATATATATATATATATATATATATATATATATATATATATATATATATATCAGTCAGTTATGTGCCATGCGTGATACACGCTTAGGCGATCATGTATCTTTCCATACATGACTGACGAGTAAGTTGTCATTTCTTTCTGCGGTAGACCAACCAGTTGCCATCCAATGCTATAGAACCCGGTCTATTTACCCATAGCTAAGAAGAGAAGAAGAGGGTATTCGCACGGAAGTGACTGTAATGGATTCGACTGGAATTCGAACTCGGCTTTCCCATTCGCCCGAGCCCCTATCCATTACTCCACCGTATGTATGTACATATATATATATATATATATATATATATATATATATATATAAATATATATATATATATATATATATAGCTTTGAACTGTTGTATCTTAGAAAAGATTAAAGATATCTTACTGGAATTCTCCTTTTTATAACACTGTTGGACTCTACTTTGAACAATAAGAATGTATTTAGCTCCAAGTTGAAATGATGATCCCTCTTGCTGTTGTGACCTCCTGATCCAGTTTTCCTCTCTGCTGTTCTCCCTCTTTTTAAACTTATTCACCATTCTATTGATGGGTCTTGAATAAATTTCCAAAATACCAGAATATGAATATTGGAACCACAACTGAAAGCCTGAACAATCTTTTTCTTCTCGCCATTGGTCAGTTAGGGAGACATAGTGTGGTTGACATGAAATGATTTTTAATCTTTTCTCTAACTGAATACTCGTAAGGGTTTTTCAGTGATTCTTACGACAAATGATGTCAAAATGGCTAAACGTCTTATCTGAAAACCTGTAAAAAGAAACTATTAGTTTAGTGTTTTCTTTTTAGACATTAAATATTTTGTGGGAGTGACAATTATACTGTAACACAATCTGAACAATTATGCTGTTACACCCGGTATATATATATATGTGCGTGTATGTGTGTGGTATGTGTGTGAATGTATATATATATATATATATATATATATATATATATATATATATATATATATATGTGTGTGTGTGTGTGTATTAAACAATATATTATTTAAACAGTAATCCTTACCTTAAAATGTATTAAATAAAACGAGAAGAAAAGGGCGTTTTATATGAGTTTGTCTCGATGTCGAAGAAGTCGTTATTGGGAGCTGGAAAGTTGCAAATGAACTTGCAGAAATGATGTGATAAGTACTTTGGATTTATGATTGGCTCTTTTCATGGAAAGAAAGTAGAGAGATGGCC
>OZ010572.1:138240969-138325969 GCA_963932145.1 Acanthosepion lycidas
GTTTAATTATCTATGTATTAATTAATTGTTTTATTTTTATTAAAAACTGTGTTTAACTGTGTGTTAAATATGAACATGTAAATTGTTTTTATGTTCTATATTTTATTAGCATCCTCATCTTTCTCCCACTTTCTTATTCTTAAATTCTATGCTGTTATTTCTTGTGTATATCTTACAGAAAGTTGCGAGGAATTGGAACTGAGATGTTTTCAATTTCAACTCGTTTTCGTATCACTAGAGCATGAGACATCATCTAGCAACACCTCTGCTTTCAACAATTTTGAATATTGAATACATCGAATGAAAACATCGTGATAAAAACAAAAAACAATAAAAAGATGACGATGACTATAAAGGTCGTGGTGAGCAGTTGGTGAAATATGGTAGGTTTCTATTGTTTAAGATCTTGGACGAAGACAGGACGATCGCAGCAGATCTTGATTATTAAGAATGAGCACAAAAAGACTTTCATTAAATGTCATTCTTCATAATGAAGCTGTAAGCCAGACGAAGTATATTAAATTGAATCTTTAGGTATGTACATTTTATTTCATCATCGCTGATCGGGGACCCTCAAACTTTCACCAATTGCGATAAACGAATGGTCCCTCGGGGACGCCTTATAATTTGAGCTCCTATTAGGACAGCAAGTGGAACTCGTACATACGATCTATCGCTAAAGATATTTGGAAAATGGTCTCTTCCCTGTACCGATGCAGCCTTATTCCTCCTGTTATCCTCTACAAGAACCAGATCAAGCAAAAAATGGAGAGTTGCTGCCATATATTGGCAGATGGTGCGCATTCTTCGCTTTCCGCTCTCGATAGAGTTTAAAAACATCTCCACGTTTTTGCGGTCGACGAATTATTTTCCACCTTGCAACCCCTTTTCTCACAGATGAAACACCGCAAGCCTCTCGCTGCTCTATCGCTATTCTATGGAAAATGTTCAGATTGAACTACACTTCTTAGTTGCACCAGTCCTGACCTTCATGGCTAGAACCCACCATGCGGCGGCCATTTTAGCGAACCACCCCCATTCCCTTCGTATTCCTTTGGTGAGATGTAAATCCCGCTCGAGCAGCTTCTTCTCGCGAACCACTGCCTTGTAGAACCGACCCCAAAGAGGATTCTTTTCTGATCACTATGATCTTAACCTAGATATGGTTAACCATTATCTTCCACACATTATCTTCATAAGATGTGCCTCTTACTCTGTAACCATTTCTCTTGAGGGACCCTCGGGTCTTGTAAAAGGTGAACATAGTAAAAATTCTCACCTGGCTTAAAATCTTGAGATTTCCATTTAATAAGATCCCGAGACGATAGCAAAACCTTTTAAAAATAGGTGGTGTGATCAAGTTCGTATGATCAGGATGCCTTTTGTTCAGATGAACAGATTCTTTCAATAAGAGATAATATAATTAATTTTAGTGTTTGTTTTTTGCATTGCTACAATAATAATATATTGCTCTAATTATCTCTTATCTGAAATTCTTAAAACCAGACTTTTTTCAATGTATGTCGTCTAGACACAGAAACTCGCCTTTGGCATCAAACATGACTTACATTTCGGAATTTATTTTCTCTGTGCTTTATCAGATGTAGTAGGACACAGAGGAACTTATTTCCAAATGGCCTTGATTCAGCCCACGTCACGCATTTTTCGTTTAATTCTGTTAGGCAGACGTGATTCTACTATTTGCAGTTATTTTTTTTTGTATTTCGTTTTACATTGGAGATGGTGAAAATGTATAAAAAAGGGTGAAGATTTTTCTATAAGCAACAATCGACTTAATTCCTTATGGTTGGGTGTGTGTGCATGTAGCTTAAAGGTTATTGCCGCGAAAAGGTGGAACCGGGGAGCCGAGTTCAAATTCTGGATTAGTATGTTTTTTATTCTTTTTCTTTAGGAAGTAGACAATTTTCCGTCTTTTTGTCATTTCGCTGCCTCTCCTAATCGCTGTTCTGCCAACCATTTACACAGGTTATGCTTTTGACTTCAATATGTACTATGAGTATCAAATTTTCTATGCCTACTTTCCTCATTATGTAACCTAGAAATTTCAAATTTTTTTTCTGATGCCAAGTATAAGTATCCTTTTGGCTTCTATTTTTCGTAAAACATCGTTGTTGCAAATTCTCTCGAAATATGTTCTTCTTTAATGTGCTGGGTCGCTTCACGGTGGGGGCGTCCATAACTCTCCACAATTTAAGTCTCGATGATAGTTCAGGACTGATAACATTGAGAAATATCTTTGGATTTTCTCGAGAACCTCTGGATATAGCGAGAGCACCAGACCAGATATGGCAGCAATATATTTTTTATTTTATTTTATAAAACCCAGGTTCAGGTTTGAGAATTCCTCTAGTAAAGAATAAATCAAAAGTGGTAAATAATTCTTGGAAGATTGCCATTTTCATACAGACTGAAGTAACGATTTCGTTTCAAATAGCTCAACTGAGTAAAAAACGTAGTATCACTGTGACAGATTCGAAACAATAAGAATGTCGCGAAATTTGTTTACAGCTTCACATTCCCGGCTTTATTGTATGAAGAATAAAAGAACTTCCCTGCCAGACAAATTTCATATAGGTATATCACGGTTAATATAATCAATAACATGTATCTTTATAAAACTACACAGACAAGATTTGAATTAACTTTGTATCAAGGCGTTGCGTCGAATCGAATCGACTGGGTTTTTTAATGTCACAGGAAATGAACAAAATTGATTCTTTACATGTTTTAAAAACCGTATTGATTATAGCCTTTTAGGATATGTACTTTGTGTGGAGTTGAGTGAAGTGGGTGTGAATGCCTGCAATGAATTCTTTTCGCATAGAAAGTTACAGTTTTGGAGTAACTGCTGACGTAGATTAGGTTCATGAAACATTTCGAGAAACTAAAAAAAAACATTAGTACGAAAACAGTAAAATAAGAGAATGGACATAGATGACTAAATTTAAATATATACGTGGGGATTTTATAATTAAAGCTGAAGTTACTTTGATTAAATTTGTATCTATATCAGTCAATCCATATCGATCTAACTGCTTCGTTCCTGTCGTCGGGGAGGTCACCAAGAATCACGTAAATTAAACTAAATGAATGAGGATCTAATTCATCGATATTGTTTCAAGACTGAAAAGTGTTAGGAAGACGTACGTGGCATTGTCTTACCATCATAACCTGGCTGTGCTGGACTGTCTTAGTAAGAAAAATGAATCCATTTAGGGAGCATTTAATCGTTTACGATGATTACTCGTGGGCGACGCCATTTTTCTTTCGATCGGACTCTCAGTAGTACAGACTGATAAATGCCACCATAACATCAAATATAACAAAAATACATCATAAAACAGGTCGTATTTACGCTAGTAGGTCTACTCTGCTTTATAAATAACAGTAAGAGCCAAGGAATAAACATTTTATAGTGTCTTTATACGTCGATAGCAGGTAATATGAGTTCTGTAAATAAGTTTAAGCACGTCCAAGGCAGCGGAAGTGACAAGTTTGACATCTATCTACATAAGAGAGATATTATCTCAAGTTTGATGTCAGTGGGAATGTCAAATAAATAACAGCTAATATTTATCTTACAGGATGCAGGTTACCGAGATTCTTTGAAAATAAACTTAGAGAATGAACGTTCAATAAACTATTTTTGAGGAATCGAAAGAATTAAAATAAAACAATCAGAAAGCAAGCATGGGCGATTCCGGTTTCAAATAAAACGGTCTTTGATTTAAGAATCTGGTATCTGTCTATATTTCTGAGATGAGGTATTATGTACACTATTTACATTATTTGGACTACTGTCCTCATCTTTGTCGCCATATTTATTACAACGTTTCGGCTGTTGTACGCTCCAGCCTTCTTCAGTATCTGTCTATATTTCTGAGATGAGGTATTATGTACACTATTTACATTATTTGGATTATTGTCCTCATCTTTTTCGCCATATTTATTACAACGTTTCGGCTGTTGTACGCACCGGCCTACTTCAGTATCTGTCTATATTTCTGAGATGAAGTATTATGTACACTATTTACATTATTTGGATTATTGTCCTCATCTTTTTCGCCATATTTATTACAACGTTTCGGCTGTTGTACGCACCGGCCTACTTCAGTATCTGTCTATATTTCTGAGATGAGGTATTATGTACACTATTTACATTATTTGGATTATTGTCCTCATCTTTTTCGACATATTTATTACAACGTTTCGGCTGTTGTACGCTCCAGCCTTCTTCAGTATCTGTCTATATTTCTGAGATGAGGTATTATGTACACTATTTACATTATTTGGATTATTGTCCTCATCTTTTTCGCCATATTTATTACAACGTTTCTGCTGTTGTTCGCTCCGGCTTTCTTCAGGTGGTTGGAATGTCGAACTGAACCCTTTATTTCGCTCACTGGGGGTAGACTGTTCGGCTTCAATGTCAGGACTGGATAGTAGAGAGGCAGACTCGGTGGAAACGGAACTAGCTATAAATGAACAGAACTAAAAACAAGACAACTGAAGCAGAACAATCTAGCAACGTAGATTAAATATCGGGGGTTGAAGTCCAAATTCCCTGAAGATTACACAGATTGGGTGGGGTGGTGTTACAAAACGGTCGAAATGTGATAATAAGAACTAAGATAAGTACATTATTCCGAATGTAAGTAATGATAAATGTTCATCAGAGAGTACTCTATCTGTCTAATCTAGTTCATTATCTATCTAATCCGGTTCTCTATCTATCTATCTATCTATCTATCTATCTATCTATCTATCTAATCCTGTTCTTTATCTATCTATTGTGTTCATTATCTAACCCAGTTCATTCATTATCTATCTATCTATCTATTATGTTGATGCAAAAATAATGTCGGTTTTTTACGTATTTTTTAACGTCAAAATTCGACATTATTTTTGCACCAACCTAATATCTCTGTTATCTATCTAATCCTGTTCTTTATCTATTGTGTTCATTATCTAACCCAGTTCATTATATATCTGTCTAATCCAATTCATCAACTATCTATTTAATCCAGTTAATTATCTATCAATCTAATCCAGTTCAGTATCTATCTATCTATCTATCTATCTATCTATCTATCTATTTGTTTAGTGAATGCTTAAAAGTCCAAAGAAAAAGAAAAAGCCAAAGAAAATAAAAGAGGATTCAATAGAGGAAATCCTCGTCTATCTCCAACTGAATATTCTTACGAATTTTTTCATGAATCAAATTTATTAAATATCGTCCAGCGATCGACAACTATTGTCTATCGATCTATTGCCCAGCTCCTCCCAAGCTGTGAAAAACACGCACATGTTTCTATTTATTAATAAAGAAGCATTTTCCAGATATATACATTTCGATGTTTATAGTCAAAGATCCATATATTGACCAAATGATAAATGCATAACCGAATAAAAACGTACATATTTAGTCAATTTAAAAGTCTTTTTTTTTATTTCTTTTTCGTGTTCCGTGTGATTTTCATTATAAAATAAAATGCAACGCAAAACTAACTGACCCATATTTCCTTCCTGCAGATGTAAAACAATCTTACATTTGCGAAGACACATACACGCACAACCCTAGATCCGCGTTTACCCTTTCTCTCACGCACACCTACACGCATTTTTAAGGGAAAAGCCTCGAGTAAAACCACAACGCATTGATATACACTTTGCGCAAATTAATTCAAACAACCGCTTTACTTACTTTTCTTTCACGATACAGTCAGTTTTAGACCCCCACTGGAGTGACAGGGTGGAATCGATTTCTATTTTTCTTCAGATTAAGTCATTTGCAATGGTGTGCAGTAATATGAATCTATTTTCAAGGTGTATGATGAAATTTGTTTGGCCTTCAAAAATATTGTGTCATCCGTGATTGCATCAGAGTTTTTATCGCGCCCAGACACTATTGTCTCGACTGTTGATTAGTTGTCCTACGGCCATTGTCTGCGATTGACGTTACTCCAAGGAAGCGTCAGAAAATTGTAACTCTGCACGAACATACTGGCAAGCTTTACCAGTGAGAAAATCAAAGCACTATCGGAAACTCTCCCGATTTAAATCCAATCGAGAATCTGTGGTCACTCTGCAAGGAACGACTTCGTGGAATGGAAATATGAAGTACTAATATGTACACTGGTTCATGTTTCCTTGGATAAATACGTGAAAAAGTAAATAATAACGGATTTGTTCGTTTTGTTTCAACTAATTTGCATAATGGTGTATAACCTTTGACATTAATTTGATGACAGACCCAGAAAGGAGACTGATGGATTGGCTGGTTGAATTTGTTTTGATTTAACACCAAAATCTAAATATTTTGGGCGTACTTTTGTTTTCAACAATTGCAGATATTTTATACTTTCAGGATAGAGGTAAATATTTTAGATATATAGCTTATAGATCATATAATATATTGTTAGTAATTTAACTATGAAAATGTATTTTTATATTTCTTTTAAACTTGCATTGATTGTCATTTTGCAATAAAAATGTACCGTTGATTTTTGTTAGGGTGCTCACTAGCTGGGGCCCTAACAAGTGCTACCACTCTGAGTCAGTTCGAGGACAATTTAATATATATATATATATATATATATATATATATATATATATATATGATAATGGCCATGCTGGCAGAAACTCGGGCAGCTCTTCTCCGGGGCTAGGCACCTCACTGTCCTCTGTCGGAACCGCAACTAAGACACACTTTGTCCGAAGACAGAGACGCATCTGAGAAATGATAAAACCAACCCGTACAATAGCCATTTAAGTGCTATCCGTGATACACGCTTTGAACGATCATGTCTCTTTCGATTCACGGCTGACTAAGCAGAAGATTTTCCTGCAATAAATTACCGTTTTTTCTGCTGTAGACTGGTTTCTAACTATGGCTATAGGACCTAGTCTGTCCTGCTATTTAACCCATATATGGGGAGAGGGAGAAGAGATGGATTCATATCTTTGCCAAGAGTATATTTCCAAATTCTTATCCCGTGAATATATCCGTTACACCTCAAATGGCATCCTACATAAAGTGTACATACCTAAAAACTGACGACGTACCGTATTTGACGGCATATAAGACGCAAGGGTGTATAAGACGCACCCCAATTTTAACAGGGCAAATTAAGAAAAAATTAGTAATTAGTAAAATTAGTAAACCTACAATGACATATAAGACGCAGGGAAATTTTAAAAGATATTTTTAGTAAAAAAAGTGCTCCTTATATGCTGTCAAAAAAAAAGTGCACTTAATATGCCGTTAAATATGGTAATTATATTTTTGGGCGGAATTACGGTGTACTGAATTAGAGAACTCTTTGGAAGTGTTGGTTCGCGAGAAAAATTCAACCCTGGTGTTACTGAGAATTTCCATTCTCGTATTCGTGAAAGATATTATGATTGAACTGTGTCTCTCTTTTTTACCGCCTTTTAAATGCTTTAACTCCATTTCTAGAAATCCGTGATGACTTAATAAGTAAGACGGCCAATGATGAAGTTATCTTGGCCTCGTGCATGACTTTTTTTTCTTTTTGAGGAGTGCTTCGTTCGATAGAAACTTCACAGGAAGCCAGATACATACAAACGATGTCCTGTGTCATTTTCCTCTCGAGTAAGATAACGTCAGGAGAAGATAAAGTGGCGTTTGTTTGAGAACGCACTGTAATCAGGAAGACCACTTGGTGAGACTGCACCTTGCTCTGACAACAGAACGAATAACTAAAAGAAGACTTAATTTTCTTATGACAAGACAAATACGAAGTCAACATTGAAATTGACTGAAATGCTTCCCATTGTGGGTGTAAAGAAATCTATCCGGGTAGACATATATAATTTACAGACAGAGGTTGACTAGACCCAATTTTGATATAAAACTATATTCATAGGCTTCTTAACTAAAGTAGTAACTGATTTGTAAGTTTAGTATGAAAATCGTGTAGTGCATCGTCATGAGGCAGTAATTTGCAAGTTAGTCTATCTTCTTTCTTTTAATGTAATGTCTTTTCAGGACGTAGGTGATCAAGAAATTCCACATATTCCTTTTCTTTATTACTAACTGCAATTATTTACACCGTCCTGGGTATGACGATAAACTACATCCAGCAGCAAAGTCTCTGATCAGAAGGTTTTGAGGAGCGTGGAACCACTTCTTAATTGCTGGTGTTCCCAGGTCCACCCTGACTCGGGGTGGTAGCACCTGTTAGGGTCCCAGCTATGGGCAAATGGTTAGCACCCAAACTTGTGTATAAATAGGTTTTAATACCAGAAATACTTTGTAATAAAAAAAATTATTACCGACAATAATTTTTGAAGGAAAAATTATTATCAGCAATACTTTTAACAAAATACTAGCAATACAAATAGCTATACATTCTTTGAAAAACATATGACCAGCTATAGACATTTCCAAGGAAAAAAATTCCCAGAAATAGCTTTTTGAAGAAAAACATTACCAGCAATAAAAAAATTGTTGGTATTAAATAACCCATTGATGTTGATATGCCGTTAAACAAAATAAACCAAACCAATCTAAACCAAAGAATACATATTCTATTCATACGAATCTATCCTAAAAATATTGTCGGCATTAAATAACCCATTGAGGTTGATATGCCGTTAAACAAAATTTAATAATTAATAAGTTTCATACATTTTTTTTATTAACTCCTACTAAGATAAAATGCAGAAATTGTTTAACCCATTAATGCATAGCGTCCATTTGTTTTTAGAGAGTTTGGTTAGCTAATATTGAAACAACAACGTAGACTAGGCATAAAAAGCTAAAATTTGAAGGAAACTTCCTGCAGTAATGGGCTAATTTCGTTATTATTGAATATATGATAAAACGATCCAGGAAGAAAAAGTCTCTTTGGCCCGAAGTGGCATACTAAAAAGGCAGGCTATCTTCAATTTTAAACCAATTGTTGGAAATCCAGACGGTAGACCAAAACGTTTTGCCTATACTGTATAGTTAATTCTATACTTAGGCAGACATGCACATAGGTAGGGATATATATGTATGATGTATGTGTGGGTATGTAAATATTCACCATTAACGATTCATGTATGTGACAGGGTGTGAGCGACGCCATTTTGTTTTATGAGCCTAGAATTTTCTGCCTGTGAGAATGCAAATCATTTCCTGGAATGTATTTTTCCAGATGGATAGTCAAATTTAAGCACTGAAAGCCCCGTTACGTTTAGACCCATTGTTTAATGTTTAAATCTGAAATGCGGTCGTTCAGATGGTTTATCGTTTATGGAAACGTAAATGTTGCACATTTTGCAACCTATTTGACACTAAACCTACAGGAATAAATCCTACTTATGATGCCATATTCATTCTTCATCTATGACGGCTTAATATTCTATCTATCTATCTATCTATCTATCTATCTATCTATAATTTGTGGTATCCCCTCTTTCAAAGAATAAGCAAGAAGATATAAAGAGAAATATATATATATATATATATATATATATATATATATATATATATATATATATATATATATATATCTTCTTATCTATCTACCCATCTCAGTCTGTTCTTCTTATCTATCTATCTATCTAAGTCTATTATTCTTATCTATCTAAGTATCTAAGTCTATTATTCTTATCTATCTAAGTATCTAAGTCTATTATTCTTATCTATCTATCTATCTATCTAAGTCTATTATTCTTATCTATCTATCTGTCTATTATTCTTATCTATCTATCTAAGTCTATTATTCTTATCTATCTATCTATCTAAGTCTATTATTCTTATCTATCTATCTATCTATCTAAGTCTATTATTCTTATCTATCTATCTAAGTCTATTATTCTTATCTATCTATCTATCTAAGTCTATTATTCTTATCTATCTATCTATCTATCTATCTAAGTCTATTATTCTTATCTATCTATCTATAATTTGTGGTATTCCCTCTTTCAAAGCATAAGCAAGAAGATATAAGGAGAAATATATATATATATATATATATATATATATTTATATATATGTATATATATCTTCTGATCTATCTACCCATCTCAGTCTGTTCTTCTTATCTATATATGTATATATATATATATATATATATATATATATATATATATATATATGTCTATTTCAGTCTATTCTTCTTATCTATCTAAGTCTATTCTTCTTATCTATCTATCTATCTATAATTTGTAGTATTCCCTCTTTCAAAGCATAAGCAAGAAGATATAAAGAGAAATATATATATATATATATATATATATATATATATATATATACAGA
Organism: Acanthosepion lycidas; assembly: GCA_963932145.1. Taxonomy (NCBI): domain Eukaryota; kingdom Metazoa; phylum Mollusca; class Cephalopoda; order Sepiida; family Sepiidae; genus Acanthosepion; species Acanthosepion lycidas. Next base: position 138,251,261 of record OZ010572.1, read on the forward strand.
CAAATAGAGAGTCAACATGGAAAGCATAATCAGCCAACAGAATTTGCTTTCCATTTGAAGCTGCTTATATGAAGAGAGAATTGGATTCATGCATTTCCAAGTGAAATTGGAACGATTTTTATTGTTCATGCGATTTCCCCAATAGGCAAATATCATGACAGATATCTTGTCACTGGTATGTCAGGATTATTGATGGAAAAGAGAATAGGTGAGTAACATTGTTTCTATAACTACATTAAATGGCCAACAGAAGGTGCATAAACCACATACCCATATTTAATATTTATAAGCGGTAATATATATATATATATATATATATATATATATATATATATATATATATATATCTATATATATATATATATATATATATATATATATATATATATAGGGTCCGATGGATAAATTATCAACATTCTATATCTTAATTTCGCGCATGCGCGTTGTTTGTATTTGATTTGTCGATTACATAGTATTGTAGTGTCAGTTGGGTACAGTTTGTGAGAAAAAGAGTATCATGACGCAATTCACTCAGTCAGAAATTTGGAAACGTCATGTTGTACTGCTTGGCATTCGCACCGGGAGCTCAAATACGAACATTTCCAATACGAGCTAATAGAGAAAAGTACCCAGATCTGATCAGAATGGGGTGATTTAAAATCAAACAGATGATACTAACGGCTCTCATATATATATATATATATATATATATATATATATATATATATATATATATATATATATATATATTAATTACATAAATCATTCATGCAAAAAACAAATATAGACGTATAAATGTATGAATGATTCATGTAATTATAAATTGAACTGCACCTATAATTGAAATATATATATATATATATATATATATATATATATATATATATATATCTATATATATATATATATATCTACCCATCTCAGTCTATTCTTCTTATCTATCTATCTATCTAAGTCTATTCTTCTTATCTATCTATCTATCTATCTAAGTCTATTCTTCTTATCTATCTATCTATCTATCTATCTATCTATCTAAGTCTATTCTTCTTATATGTCTCTCTCTTTCTCTCTCTCTCTCTCTCTCTCTCTATATATATATATATATATATATATATATATATAAACTCTTTTTGTCTTCAGTCGTCGGATCTCAGAAGATAATTTAATTTAGTGCGTTTCTCATCCTTAAAGTTCCAACGCATTTTCCTTACACATTATCCGCACACCCACCCACATCCACACGCATATATATATATATATATATATATATATATATATATATATATAAGCATTGATTCTTTGAAGATGTATAAGTCTGATGAATTAAAAAGAGCAATAAAATAGGACGATGCAAAATACGAAAATGTTGTTTCAAATCTATCAATTGCAAAATCATCGGAAAATTTTTGTTCAGGGATGAATCACATTACTTATTTTGAAATCCCACCTCGACATCCGATTTATAATATTATATAAATATCGACTAGACTTTCCGGTCAGAAAGACATAATTATTAAAGCCATGATTTAATTAGGCGCTGGAGATTATCAATTTACAATGTCAGAAAATCAATCTGTCAGCAATTAGTCATGTTGAAATAGTGGTTCTCAAATGATTCCTAGAGAATCATTGAATATGATGGATGATTAATTCGGAATATCAGGTAATCGAAGGTGACATGTGGCCCTTCTCAGATGAGGAAGTAAAGATTTCAAAGGATCGGTTCACTCTATTGCTAATCTAATTGTCATGTTTCGATGAAAGTGCTACTTTTTAACTTGATCACCGAAGTTAAGCAACGTCGATCTTAGTCGAAATGAGATCAGTAACCATTGAAGAATATCAATTGATATTAGCGACTTGTTGCCTTGTGGTCGTCGATTTCAAGTATAGCAAACAGTTCAAGGAAATCATTTATAATCAATGTGAATTGTTAGGTTTAGATGTAGACAAACAATTTTAATATTCTGAAGAATAAATTTAATAAAGAAGAACGAAAATTAACTCGTCAGAATCCACATTTATAAATCTATCATTCCTCCGAGCATTGAATATTGATGAAAAATCTGGTCGAGTGCGCCGGTTATATATATCGAGATTCCGACCAGATTCAAAGAAGGGTCTGCAATGGTATCGGTCCTGCTAGCTGAAATTCAGTTAAATTTCCCATCGCCGTTTTGTGGCTGCCCTTTGTCTTTTCTATAAATATTTTCATGGCAGTTATTCTAATGAGCTCTCCAACTTGTTACCTCGAATTTAAGATTAGTTACTAGGTGTCATTGTTTTACTGTTGTAGTAGCTGGATGTAACCGGAAGTTCTTTTCTAATAGTTTTCTTTCTCACAGTTCTCACCAGTTGAACTCTCTTCTGCGTTCTTGTGTACCTGCCACCTAGAATCTTCAAAAGTGTAAATGTAACGTCAATCGACATCTTTTGTCTTCCTGATTCCTTCATTGTCCTCCCTCTTTACTTACCTGTTCATATACTCTTCCACTCACTAAAACCACTGGCGTCTTAGTGGCATTAACCTATTGCTTGGGGTGAAATGATAAAAAACTCTAATACATTTATATTCTCAAACTTGTTATACTGTCTGATGATTATATACTATTTACCGTAATTCTCCATGTATAATAGGCATTTTTTCTATAAAATAATAAGTAAAATCAGGGGTGCGTATTATGCACAGCTGCAAAAAAAATCTTTAAAAAATTGCCGTAAAATAAAATAAGAATTATCTTAAAACCAAATCAGAATAATATTATTCTATGTTTAAAGCCTTTTTTTTTCAAAGAGTAGGAAACGCTGACCGCATTGAAATTGAAGCGGCACAATTTATAGGGTTTGATTACCAAACAATGGGTGCGTATTATGCATGAATAGAAGCATTTTACCCACACTTTCAGCACAATTTTATGGGTGTGTATTATGGATGAAGGCGTATTATACGTGGGGAATTAAGGTAATTGTTAATATCTAATTTAAATAGTGTTTGAAATAATGATGCTTGCCAAAAGAATAATACACCATAACTTAATCAAGATCAGTCAACTTACATTTATATTCAAAAGCCTGTCTTTACAAAGGGAGGGCTGTAAAAACTTAATATATCAAGTCCGAGTTTGGCCGAGTCAGAAATTTGAATATATGTTTATATTATAACACAATAAACCAACGATTATGTAACTGATGTTCAGCTATGTAGTCAGCGTCAAAATTAGCGTTTTAAATGCCGATGTCAGGCTAACTATATGGGTAAACCTAGTTAGAGGTTGGAAATAGGAATACGTCAACATGTGTCTGCTAGTATTCGTAAAGGACAATAATTTGAACTGATGCATCAGTATCCAAACTACACTATTTACATTATTCGGACTATTGTCCCCATCTTTGTCGACATATTTATTACAACGTTTCGGCCGTTGTACGCTTTGGCCTTCTTCAGGTGGTTGAAATGTCGAACTGAACCCTTTATTTCGCTTGCTGGGATAGACTTTTCTATTTCCACGTGCCATGTCTAATAGATGTCAGTTGTCAGTTATCGCCTATTAATTCCCCTCTCCAAGTTCTCCACTGCCTTAACCGGGTATTGAACTTAAACTCTTTGGGTTCTATCACTGGATCTAACCAACGCTTTTATCCACTGTGCCATGTATATTTGAGCGCACAACGGCCGAAACGTTGTAATATGGCGACAAAGATGAGGACAATAGTCCGTATAATGTAAATAGTGTACATAATACTGCGTCTCAGAAATATAGACAGATATCCAAACTACTTCAAATAAAAGGTTAGCAAGAAACCCCCATCAGTACTGGAAAGGGCGATAACGGTTACTGAACTGGAGAAAGGTATTTTCTTGAAAAAATGCTTTAAAAGATATATTTTATAAATTTCAACTGACAGTAAGAATGGCTATTCGGTGAATTAAGAACGGAGAGCGAGGAGCAAGGAAAAAGTCTGACGGAAGACGTAAACAAAATGGACAGTTAAACAAAGAATCAGGAATAAACAGCAGAAATTTCTGGGGCGTACAATGAAGAAGGATAGTCATGGAGAATCTGAGATTCACAGAATATAAGGAACGCAAAAGAGACACAGGGAGGCAGTTAAAGAATGGAAAAAACATAAAACGTTACTAATAGCTGCAAGTGATAGAAAGACGTGGAGATCTATAAACGCCAACACCCTGAAGAATATAATGGAATTAGCCGAAGTACGAGTACTGTGTATAAGCGTTCAGATACATCTACGTCACGTCATATATATATATATATATATATATATATATATATATATATATATATATATATATATATATATATATATATATATATGTGTGTGTGTGTGGTAGCACACACATATATAGACACCTGCGCACACGTATATATAGAAACACACACACACAGACACACACACACATATATATATATATATATATATATATATATATATGAATGTTCCGAGAGTAATGTCTTCAGAAGCAAAACATTGTCGTGTGGTTGAGGAAGTTGAACCACATATCTATCTATCTATCTATCTATATATATATATATATATATATATATATATATATGTCTGTGTGTTTAAAATGAATTAAAATCTCTCTCTCTCTCACTCTCTCTCTATATATATATATGTGTGTCTGTGTGTTTAAAATGAATTACTATCTCTCTCTATATATATATGTATATATATATATGTCTGCGTGTTTAAAATGAATTACTATCTCTCCCTCTCTCTCTCTCTATATATATATATATATATATATATATATATAAATGTATATATGGGAAATTTAGTAAAAATCGAATTTCTTTAACAAGTTGAAGTAAAATGTCCAGACTTAAGCCGTTTGATTCAGGCTAAAATTGTTTTTATGATAACTCCGCTCCAAATGCAAATGGCAAAACAGTAGTTTTCCCTATTGTCTCTCTCTCACACACATATATATATATATATATATATATATATATATATATATATATATATATATATATATATATATACATATATAGATAGATAGATAGAGAGAGAGAGAGAGAGAGAGAGAGAGAGGACACTAAGGTCAACACCAAGTGACCAAAATCTGTTTCCTGCTTGTATGCCTGATGATTGAGTACAAGACTGTCGCCACTCCGTGTTGATCTCAGTGTCCATGCTTATATTTACACATGTTCTATTGCTGACATTGAATACTTTCACCCATAAATATAACATACCTCCAAATGATATTTTGTATCTTATATATAATTTGTTATTATTATTATTATTATTATTATTATTATTATTATTATTATTATTATTATTATTATTTCAAATGTTATTAATTTTTAAAATTTTCAACAATGTTTATTATATTTATGTGCCTCCGCACACGAGAAATATTAACATAGAAAATGGGTTGTCCGGGAGGGTTTCGATTCTGCATCCTACGTTATAAGAGAAACCAATGTGCCTTAAACATGAGCCACATATCAAGTAATATATATATATATATATATATATATATATATATATATATATATATATATATAGAGAGAGAGAGAGAGAGAGAGAGAGAGAGAAAGAACTTATGAATTCTCTGAATAAATTTGTGGTAGTATTTTGGGACGATACTGTGCAAGAATATGTCTATGCAATCTGCTTTGCACACATAGAAAATGCACACATGCATTAGCACACCCACATACATATATATATATGTGTATATATATATATATATATATATATATATATATATATATATATATATATATATATATATATATATATATATGCGTGAATTGTGGCCAAGATACGGTCAGTTGTACACAAGCAACTATACCGATGCATACCATGACATACATATCAGCCAATGAGACAATGCGAACGAAGTCTCACGATAGAGATGGAAAAGAGTGTCACTTAAATTTGCAAGAAAACTGTGTTTCACTAACGGATTTTGAATAGCAACACATGCAAAGACAGAAAGAGAGACAAAATGAAGAAAAAGGAATTTAAATCATGAATGCGAGGAAAACAAGAACAGGTCTTTAGTCTTTAGTAGCAGAACACAACCCCAAAGCCAAATAAAGAAATACAAAACAAGATCTGTTCATAAAAGCTTGATTTGTGTGAAAAGCGTGTACTCACAGCACGAAAAATTTCTTAGTGTGTCATGGAATGTAAAGTTTGTTTATACATCGTTCATTTCCCGTCGTCATAAAAAGTGCTTCTTAATGTTGTGAACAGGAATTTCTTTTTATGTGCCGTGTCCTTTCAGGACGTAGGAATCATGGCTCTCCACTTCCCCCGATCCCTTGTACCTCTCAATAACTTTCGTTCCTCAGCCACCTCCGCCAGACCACGTTCTGTTATCCACTTGCCTAACCCCGCTAGGTATGTCGTGTTGTTTTCCCTGATCTCTCTTTCCCTCTATTCGACCTAAGAGTATCAGATTCTCCAGGCTCTCCTTCCTTATGTGTCCCAGAAGAAGAGGCAGCTGAGGTTTCTGGGACACATAATGAGAAATGGGAACAGGAATAGAAACCCAGAAAAAGATTATGCCATAAAAACTGTTGATTGATAGATTTGATATATTTCTATATCTACTGATGGACATCTCCTTACTTCGAAAATTTAAAACCGAAATCAAAACTGAAATATTGAGGTGTATACAGATAACAAAGTGTTGACAGCAGACATAAAAAGGGAACAAGAACTCCTAAAGCAGATAGTGAAGGAAGGAAGGCTAGAAGAAAGGACTAAACATTAATTGCAAGAAGACAGAATGCATGGTTGTCCCCCCAACCCCCCAAAAAAGGATCAGCCCAACATACAAATTACTAATTGGAGATAACAAAACCAAACATGTACATCAATTTAAATATATGGGAAGGGGTTTAATAGAAGACGGTGTGCCAATTAAACCCGAAAGTGCATTGGAATAGTCAAAGATCCTTTAAAAATTTAACTTCCTGTGGTTACGCCTTCTTCAGGTATATTGACTACACAACTTCGTGTGGCCACGCCTCTTCCAGCATGCGCCCACGCAAGCACGCATTTCATTCTGCTCAGAACGCCTGTGCGTCCTATTTATTTAAGGCTCAGAACATCTGTGCCTCCTGCTTATTTTAGCCACCGGATGCATTGCCTGTTTATGCTCACACAATGATGCAGTGCAAGTAAGGTCAAAGGTCTTTCCTCAACCGATATCCAACAATATTAAGAAACAGACAAAACTTTAGAGAAAGTGTACTTGACTGTTATGTAATATCAGTCCTTCTATAAGGTAGTGAATGCTGGACAATCTCCTAACAAATAATGAAGAAGCTTGAATCTGCCGAAATGGTTCTACAGAAGGATGCTGAGGATATAATGAACTGAACATGTGCACACCGATACAGTTTTAGAGAAAATTGAAACAAAAAAGACACTTAGCATCAGGAAGAAACTATTGAAATTTCTACGGCACATAATGAGGAAAGTGGGCTTAGAAAATTTGATACTCACAGGACATATTGAAGACAAGCGGGACAGAGAAAGACAGAGCCTAAGCTACCTAGCGAGCTTGAGTAAATAGATGGCAGAACAAAGTTTAGGGGAGATAACAAAAAGAGGCAGAATTTATTAAGCGCTACAAACGAGAGGAAGTTGTGGAGAGCTATGATCAGCTACGTCGTTAAGGGACACGGAAGATAGAAGAAGAAGAAACAAACATTGATGTATGTATTAAAGATATTTATGAAAGGAATGCAATTAATCTTTTCAGTTTTGTTTTCTTTTAGATTTATTGATGGAATATTCTAACCGGCATTAAACCATACATATCGTATAATTTGTCGTGAAGACAAAGGTCAGATGTTGGATTCTAAAACTCACCCGAAAACGAAATTTCTGTTTATATTCAGAATTCGATTAATAATATTCCTAGTGTTGAGCATATGCAGGTGGAAAAAAGATCAGTTTTGTGTCTAAAAAAAATAATCTTTTTCTAATCTTTGATTCTCTCAATATATTCAAGAACCCGAAGCTGACGCAAGGAATTCAAATTTGTCGTGATTCTATAAAAATAATCTTAGAGAATTAGCATTTAATGAATAATTCTTCCAGAATATCTGTGTGGACAGTTCCAGTAACAAAATAAAATAGTCTCTTAGGTGAGAAGATGGGGTATTCATATTTCGTTGTTCGAAAAATTTTCCCAATTTTGTTATTTTGGTCATTAAATTTCTGCTAGCGTATGATCCAGTTTTCCTCATTTATTTCGATTTATCTCTTCACTTATCTTGGAGACAGCGTTTCATGTAGATAGAATTAGACTTGAAGAAGCTTTGACCTAAACAGCAAAGAGGATAACAATACAAATAATTCGTCAAATGATGACAATAATTTATTGAAAAGCCATCGAAATCTCCATTTAACTTTCTTTCTTTTTCTACCTTTATATATATATATATATATATATATATATATACAGGGAAAAGGTGATAGTGGTTCCAACGAGAGAAAAGTGTATGTATTAAAAAGAAGAGAGAAAACGCGGACGTTCTTAGTTGTAATGTAGATTTAAAAAAATAAATATTTAAAAAAAAAATCCACATTACAACCACAAACGTTTGGGGTTTCTCTCTTCTTTTTAATATATATATATATATATATATATATATATATATATATTTAAATATATATATATATATATATTTAAATATATATATATTTAAATATATATATCTATATTCAAATATATATATATATCTATATTTAAATATATATATATATATATATATATATATATATATATATATATATATATGTGTGTGTGTGTGCAAATATATAGAAAATAGGAAAGAACTCGTTAGGTAAATAATCCAAAGTTCTTTAGTATTTTTGTTATTATTTTTAAAAAATAGTGCTCGATACAAAAGTAGAGCATAAATATAATTATTTATTTAAAATATGATTCCAACACGATACATAAGAGTTCTCATGTTTTAAAACAAGAGCCGTAAACTTCAATATAATTATTTGAATTAAATTGAATTAAATAAGCTCTGCTCTATCTTCAAGCGAAATTTTTTTTGGAATAACTTATTTCTGAAATTTACGTGTTTTAATAGCATGTTCATTATTGAAATCAAAATTTCCATGGTAACGGCTAGAGCGATTGTTTAAATAGAAAGTGGTGTAGGGTGTTAATAATTTGTATCAGTATAGAGTTACATTCACAGATGTCAAGTCAGGGTAAGGTTGGGGTGTCTAAATTTAAAACGGAAGATGATTTCGCCTAGTCTGGTTTACGTGTCTATGGAGATTTATTTATTATTTTATTTTATTTTTTTATGAAAGGGTTTTGTGTGTATATATATATATATATATATATATATATATATATATATATATATATATATATATAACTGCCGTAACATTTGTTTTTTGACGACTTCATAAAGGGTTATCTTTTTTTTGTAGGGTATTTAAACTATTTATTGAAGTTTTCGAATCTTGTTTTGAAACATGAGAACTCTTATGTAGTGTGTTGGAATCATATTTTTTAAATATATATATATATATATATATATATATATATATATATATATATATAATGAAAAACAAATCACTTTAATGTACCATTACGATAATTTATTTCACCTAAATCCTTTTTTAAGGATTCAGGATCATCAGGTAAATCTTCCAACAACGAATTTTTTTCTCATTTCGTTGTTGGAAGATTTACCTGATGATCCTGAATCCTTAAAAAAGGATTTAGGTGAAATAGATTATCGTAATGGTACATTAAAGTGATTTGTTTTTCATTACATATTAGCTCTGTCCTAACATTGAGCTCTCAGGATTTCATCCTCTTTGGATTTACCAATTCGGTTTACCAAGTTCCTTATAACTTAAATATATATATATATATATATATATATATATATATATATATATATATATATATATAAACAAATTGTTATTCAGAGAAAAATATTATTATTTTAAAGCTAATTTTTTTTATTCGTTTCTTAGATCCAAAGGAGGAGAGATTATATGGATCTGTAGCCATATTTTTGCATCGAAAATAATGATAACAACAATAAAGCTGAAGTAAATATTCAAGTCTTTTCCTACTTCCCTAGATAAATGTATTTATGCACACGATGCGATGAATTACGATAGAAAAAGACTAATGTCTAATGATATTACGATTTTGTCGCCAACCAAACTTCCAATCTGTGTAAATGCAAAGATGCACGTAACAGTGTTGCATCGTAATAAGTGCACTTGTGGTTCTTTATCTTGTCTTGTTTGTTTCTTCCATTACAAAGCAAATGTTCATGTCATCTTGTTCTTTAAGTGACATGTCGCATGGTAAAAGAAAATGAAATATACAGTAGGTCTTCGCGATTGCATTATTTATGTAAAGATCTGTTGGCTTTGAATAGATGCGATTTTAGAAGCCGTAAGTGGAGTCATTTAGTTAGCTTCATGAGACAACCAGGTCAAATGGTGGCAATAAATGAAAGACGGTCTTTAGCTAAAAAGTTCTGCCTTGAAAATCAGCTTTTGGATAAGCCTGGTTTTTATTTGGGATCGAACAATGAGCAGTTGTCTCAGTGAGAACAAAAAGGTTCAAAACTAAGACAGCAGGCTGAATTAAGTATAAAAAAGTATACGGAAAGAAAGGGCCGACTTGCATGAAAGTAACGTGTAAATAAGACAACAAAGTGATAGGGAATTTATTTTCTGTCTTAAATTGATTCAAGAAGTGTGCTTATTACAGTGGTTTTTTTGCCTTAGGGACAAGACTGATTTGTTTTTTGGGATCCGTATCTTGTAGACGGAAAATTGAAAAAAAAAACAAACATCATAAAACGGAACAGGACTTGATCAAATGAGAACAGACTGCATATCGCACTAATATATATATATATATATATATATATATATATATATATATATATATATATATATATATATATATATATAGTGGTAGCGATTGTTACCTCTTACTCAGAGGGAAGTCGCCCTCCCACTCTTCGCCTTTTTTATGATGACTTTCGTCTTGTTACGGAGTCCATGGCTCCTAAGCTGACTTTTGGGACCGCCTTTCGATTTCATAAGCATTAGGCATATACAACAAATAAACTCTGTATCCTTGATTGAGTTGATTGGATCAGCATGCCCTACAACTCTTTTGTGTACAAGCAAGCACCTCCTCAGTCTAGATGATGATCTGCAAAACTCTTAGCAAACAATATATATATATATATATATATATATATATATATACACACACACACATATATATATATATATATATATATATATATATATATATATATATATATATACTACTGCTACTACTACAATAATAAATAATAAATTTAATGAATTATTTGAATTGATATCTGTGTTATGTTTCGATGATAACGTTTTGACCGTTGAGTTCTCCAGCCTTCCTCAGATGTATATCACACACGGTAATCTAAATGTTTACTTTTTTCCGACTTCGGCTGCTGAAGTCCTTGCTGTCAAGTTTGGCTTTCTTCTGTCGAGCGTGGATATATCGGATACCTGAATAAAGCTTGACAGCACAAAGACTGAAACCTTGTGATAATATCAATAAAGATGGCCTTAAGTCTCGGATGGTACACATTTAAAATGTAGTAAGTAAATATCAAAAGATTTGTAGTGACAGTTTTCTATTTGCGGTAGGACTGTCTTCCCCCAAAATCAACATTCACAATCCTACCTTTTGCTCGGGTTTGAACTCCGACAAGCGAATATTTAACATTTGAGCCAATGATACTTAGCAAGTTTGGTATAGCCTGATACAATATTAAATGGGATGGATTTCAGAACAGTGGGAGGGTAGATTTATGTTGCATCAATCATTCAAGTGTGAAGAGCTTACTTACCTTTTTCTTGAAAATCAGCATTATTGATATCTTGAATTTTAAACCCGGTTCGAATGCCGACCGATAACAAGTCATTTGTTATTTTATAGATTGCAGTTGGCAAAAAATAAATTTACATTCTGAAAACCTTATACGTGTTTTTTTCGCTTACAACGGTGAATTTCGTTAAGATGGAAATGCTTTTCAATTCAACGGTAGTTGCTACGTCTTCTTTAACTTTCTCGTTATTAATGTCGTTGTTTGTTGCCAGGGAATGCAATAAGTCAAAAAAAAAAAAAAAAAAAAAAAAATGAAAGTAATAAGACAAATGAATACAGACAATAAAAAGAATCCAATTCTCGTCTCGCGGTAACATGTACGAGAGTCAAAACTATATGTATTTTGTTCTATTTTTTTCGCACCTAATTTCCGGGGTATTTCCTGTCAACAAAGGGGGTGAAAAGTTTGATTCTTTGATATTTACTTCCCATAAAAAAAAACTAAAAATAGAATAAAATTTGTATAATCAACAAGTTTCTTTTCTGACGATAGAATTTGATCTTTCACTCGATTGGAAAGAAAAACAAAAAGACATTTTTTCTTTTTCCATTTTATCAGCTTTTGTCACATACCATGGCATTAATTTAATGGAGATTAAATACTTATTTTTTTGTTTATTTTTCGTTCTTTCCTTTTCTTCCTAATTAAATGCAAAGTTTTGAAGAAATTAAAAACGGATTTAAATCTTACACTGAAAAAAAAAGACAGCCATTTTTAAACCTGTGCTAGAAAGGTCATCACCTGGAGTCCGGTCTTGTCGTTATCTTCAACCAATACTGAAACCCGTTCAATCTTCACTTTTTTTCCTCTTTTCATTTCGAATACTTGATTTTAAATTTATACAAGTATTTGTGCCTGCATTGTAGCTAAGGTAGTTGCATATTTTCCCATTAGTGCCAGAGTCCAGCTGTGTTCTAACTCTGTTAAAAGACCGAATTTTCTTTAATTTCTATTTGGTCCTTTAGAATATATGGTAATGGCAATATTAGCAGTTTTCTTATAAAGAAACATGCAACATTTATTGACTGAACAGCCGGTGTTACATTCGGCTGAGATTCATAAAATCTTTCTCTTGAAACAATTTTTCAGGAAAATAGGTTTCTCAAGTCCAGTAGCTATCATCGCTCTTTCCAGTATTGACGGGATGTTTCTTTCCTAATATTTTTTTTTGTCTGAAATAGTGTAGAAAGTCAACATCTTGATTATATCATTATTTTCTCTTCGTGTTACCTCTGCTATCCATTTTAGTCGTTGCTGCTTTTAGAAGTCCTCAAGTGATGCTATTTCTCCTATTTGGTACAGTTCTGCTGATATGTAAATCAAGCAAGCAGGATTTGCCAAATCTGGTAGACACAATCTTCCTTTATTATCTGTCTATATACCGGATTGCTGAGAAATCAGTTTTCTAAGTCCCAGAAATTCATACACAGATGTCCTCAAGGAGACATGCCCCAGTGGATAAAGTCGTTGGTTAGATCCTGTGACTAGAGACAAATAGTTGTGAGTTCAATACCAGGCTACAGCGGTGGTGACCCAAGACTTGGAGATTTGAGTTAAAGGGAAATAACTGCAACATCCAGAAGAGGCATATCACGTGGAACTAGAACAATCTACTCCGGCGTACGAAATAAAGAGTTCGGTTTGAAATTCCACTCACCTTAAGAAGGTCAGAGATTACAATGGCCGAAACGTTGTGAGTAGGGCAATGAAGATGAGGATAACAGTCCGAATAAAGTAAACAATCTTCCTTTATCTTATTTATTGCTATTTAATTGTATGTCTTACTTTGTTAAGATTTGTAAAGATCCTATTACTCGTCTTGTGATTAAAGTATTTTTGTATGTCGTAATGTCATTAACAGTCGTTGTTCATCCGCCTGCATTAAGTGTATGTAAAAGTTTCAGACGAAAGACTCCTTCTCAGTTTTGTATTTTTTTCGTTAGTTAAAGAAAAGTTTGTTTCGTATACACCCCATAAAAACTTAATGTCTGGAAGGCAGAGTAAATTCCCTTATTTGAAGGATTAACGTAACACTTTGTTTATTTTTAAATTAATCAAATCTTATGTTTGGATTGAGTGGGTTAAACATAACCCCAGCTTTGGTATTGGGAGTTATCTCCAATTTAGACCCCAACAAGGCTAGTGGTGGAGACGGGATACCAGCCATTGTCTTGAAGAAATGCGCGCCTGAACTGGCACCCGCCCTTTCTAAACTATACAACTACTGCCTCAAGGAATCTTGTTTTCCTGACTGCTGGAAGACATCTTCGATTGTTCCTGTCTTCAAGAACTCCGGCGACCCCTCTGACCCTTCCAACTGCCGTCCTATCAGTCTCCTTCCTCTCTTCGGCAAAGTCTTCGAAGCCCTAATCAATATCGAGGTGGTTAACCACCTCACATCCCATAACCTGCTCTCAGACAAGCAATATGGTTTCCGCTTTGCCCGATCTACAGCTGATGTGCTTACAGCCATCACTGAAACTGTCTACCGAGCTCTTCAAAATTACGGTGAAGCTCGTGCCGTGGCACTAGACATCTCCAAAGCATTTGATAGGGTTTGGCATGCCGGCCTTCTTCGCAAGCTCCAGAGTTATGGCATTACGGGTCGATTGTATAACCTAAGACAATCATTCCTGTCTAACTGTGAATTGAAGGTCGTTCTCAACGGATTCTCATCCAGTTCCTATCCCACGAACGCAGGTGTTCCTCAAGGCTCCATCCTAGGCCCCACTCTATTCCTTATCTACATAAATGACCTTCCTGACGCCATAAATTCCCAAGTTGGCATCTACGCGGATGACACCACAATTTATTCTTGCCTCAAAAACAAATCTAGTGTCACTGACAAAACTCAGCTGGCCGTACGTCTCGAAAAGGACCTCCAATCGGTTGTGAACTGGGGAAAGAATTTGCTGGTCAAATTCAACGCTTCGAAGACAAAACTGCTCTCTATTAATCACCACAGAGATCCTTCCCTGCCCTCCATTAGAATGTCTGACGCTCAACTTCTCAAGAGCAACTCTCTGCGGCTTCTCGGTCTCACGTTGACTGCTGACCTGAGATGGAATAAATACATTGAGTCAATTGCTTCGACCACCGCAAGGAAAGTTGGCTCCCTGTGCCGCGCCAGGAAATTTTTCTCCCCGGAATCGATCCTCCAGATCTACAAATTAACAATTCCCCCTTGCATGGAGTATTGTTGCCATATATGGTCTGGTGCACCTTCTGTTTGCCTCGGGGTTCTTCATAGGCTCCAGAGGCGGATATGCAATGTAGTTGACCCTGCTCTGGCATCTCGTCTACAGTCACTTTCTCACAGACGCGCCGTGGCCTCGCTCTGTCCGCTCTACTTTCATGGAAGTTCTAAGTCGTCATGAGTTCAAGTGCCATACGAGGCTGGCATCCCGCTCTCACCCCTTCACTGTCGAAACTCCTAAATGTAGTCGTCTCTTCTACTCCAATAGCTTCATGTCTCGCACCTCTCACCTGTAGAACTCCCTTCACTATTCCTGTTTCCCTGAGAGCTATAATCTCCAACTATTCAAGTGTAATGTCAATCGACATCTCCAGTTGCCTTGAGCTATCCACTACCCTCCTCATCACCCTTTCTTCTATCAGTCATATCTGATCTTGCTCTAAATTTTCTGTAACCCCTTGCGTCCTAGTGGCTTCCCTCCTTGCTTGGGGTGAAATGCTTATAAAAAAAAAAAGTTAAGGATTATGCGTATGCAAACATTTCAAATTAGTAAATTCAGTAAAAAAATCCTCCATAATTTTAAATGAAAGCCACAATTTACATCGTCCTGAATAAGATGTTAAACTACATTTGCGTCCTGGGTAAGACGATAAACTATGTCCAACAGTAAGGCCTCTGATCAGTAGATTTTGAGGATCGTGGAACCACCTCTTAATCGCTGGTGTTCCCAGGTCCACCTGGGGTTGTAGCACTTGTTAGGGTCCCAGCTATGGGCAAATAGTTAACTATTACCAGCAATACTTTTTGAAAAGGTTATTACCAGTAATATAATTTTGAAGGAAAAATATTACCAGAAATAGATTTTTGACAAAACGAAATATTACCAGCAATAAAGAATTTTGCCGGAATTGAGTAGCCGATTGGTGTTGTTGTGCCGTGGGACAAAATAAACCAAACCAATCTAAGCCAAAGAATACATATTCTATTCATACGAATCTATCCTGTCGGCATTATATAACCCATTGAGGTGGATATACCGTAAAACAAAATAAACCAAACCAAACCAATCTAAATCAAATAATACATATTCTATTCATATGAATGTATCCTAAAAAAATTGTCGGCATTAAATAAACCATTGAGGTTGATATACCGTAAAACAAAATAAACTTACACCAACCCACAATTTACAAAGTCGGATAAATATTGTTGAGTCACTTGTTGCTTTTCTGCATTTAATTCACCCTTCCTGTTTAACACTAAGCAGTCTTTTTTTACGTTAGCAATGATATTGTTCCTTTCTCTCATCAAAAAGATATGTCGTTTATTCTTTTACGTTCCAGTGTGAATTCGGTTGCATTGGATGAACCTCGAATAGGTTAGAGTCTAGGAATAAACAGTGTGTCCCATTTTAGATCTGGGATGGCCAATTTTGTCATGTTACAAACTTGCATACATATCCGGAAGATTTCGGATTCAGTGATTGGCCAACAACTCATTGATAATTGTGTTTGTACAAACATCTTTTTCCGAGGAGTATTTTAAATTGTGAAGTGTTGCATGGTCGTATATTTCCTTTGAATATTTTTGACTCATCCTTTATTTCTGGACGCCATCTTTCAATTTGGAAGCAGAATGATTTTCTCTATTGGCTAAATAACTATTTCTAAATTGGTCTACAACCGTTTTCCTCGTTTTTTCCCCCGTATTTTTTAATAAGGAAATGAGAGATAAAGATTAATTCTATTATGTTTTACTTCGTTTTTATTGGCAACTTTTTTATCTTAAATTTATCGAGCATCCTCTTTAATAAGGGTTAATCGAAAAGCTGATTGGTTAAGAGGATTTAAACTGTCCTGTCCTTTTACTTTCTAATGTAATTGCTCGCATGTCACATCTTTTTCAGCTTACGGCTATATCACGTTGAAACGATCACCGAAGTTAAGCAATATCAAGTCTGGTCAGTAACTGGTTGTCCGTTTGGGAATACCAGGTGTTGTAAGCTTGGATGTGCGGGTGGTGTAAATGGATAATGGCTCGGAATTGGAAAATCGGAGAACTTAGTTCCAATATCAGTTTGGTTCGTTATATTCACTTACCATCTGGAAATGTATGAATCGACATCTTCTTCCCCTAGCTATGGATTGATTAGTAATACTTGTATCACTAAACAGTTATTAGCTAAAAAAATAGTACATATTTTGTGGTTTTAAATAACTTGAAAATGGGTTGATAAACCGTAGAAAACGAATCAGCTAAACAAAGGAATTGTCTTTTTGATGTTATATTCTACAAAAGGTCAACGACACTTTTTTTTTTTTTAACATGGATTGAATACGCTAACAATAGCTTTAGAGAAGAGTTACGGTATCTGTATTCCTTTTACTATGCATCTGTTTGCAAATTTCTTTTTCTCCAAGAATGCCACATTTTTTCAGTCACATTTGCTTTCTATTTTATATTTTCATTCATTTCTGGGTTTTCTTTTTAATTTTCCGCTTTTTCTTTCATTTCTTGTCTGCATCTTTATTTCCAAACCCCAATCTTTTTCTTTAACCTAGGGCTTTATTTTCTTTTTAATTTATTTTCTTCCATTCCGAATGATAGTGAGAATAAAATACTGACTAAGATTAAGATTCAGATCGTGGACTAGCCAACAAACAGGAAACGGAAGTAACTCAACAAGACGAAAGCAGCAATACCATGAAAACCTGCCCTGAAGAAAAACATCGCCCATTTTTGAAAGGTCATATCAATTTGAACACACACTCTGTGGAGGAAACTCAACAAAGAATCAATAATGTTTTCCCCCCTTGGAATTTAAAATAAATTATTTCTCGAGGCTGCTGCAAAGATGTGTCTGTGCAAAAAAAAAAAAAATGTTGAAATAAGTCGACGAGTTTTCATCTGATAAAAAATGGAACGAAAGGGAATGAATTACTCGTGGGGTTTGAGATTATTTTTTTTTACAAACACACAATAAAATAATATAGGGAAATGTAGCTTGGCAAATAAAAGTGTGGTCCGCAATTTCTAAAACCAAGTCTTAATGATGTAGGGAGACCACAGTTATTTTCCCTTGGGTTGAGCTCATAGGCGTTCGACCCCTTTAGAGAGGAGAACTCTTCTGTCCCTTTTTAGTTTTTGCTTCCGTTTTTTGGAGGGACGTCCTCTTTACCTTACTGACCACCAGGGCATCCACACACGTGGAAACTGGTCAACATGTGCTACGGCCTAGCGAAAGAAAAAAGTAATTTCTATTCACTTATCTACGGACGATCAAACACCATAAAGTTGGTATGTTATTTCATTGTTCTCGTTCTGTAAACCTCCTCGTTCCTTTGGGAAAATATGAAAAATCATTTGTTTTGGGACATATGTAAATATTTTTAATATATGTATGTAAGTTGTTTGCCTTATTAAATGTTTTGTTTGTTACGCTCGCGTATTTCGTTTTTCTATATTCACATTCAGTGTTAGTGTATCAATGGCTAGGCTAATGCTAACATTAGTATCGGTGTGCTTCTGGAAGGCTAAAACACATTATTCTTCCTAACAGAAAATAGTCGATAACCTATACTAATAATGGTAATAACCAATGCCATTTCTTATTCTCTCCAAATGTTTTCATCTGTATCTCAATCAGATATTTAACACTTTATTTCGTTGGCTCTCGGTATCCGCTTTTTCTTCAAGGCAAAATTTATATCCTTTAATAGAAATCTATTTACACAGTAACATATTTAAATAGTGTTAATTTTTTGTTTTTGCTAAGGGAGTAACAGCTTTTCTCCCAGGAGCCGCTGGTTTGTGCAACAGACTTCGGAAAAGATGCTTCACCCTTACAGTCAAAATCTCTTCAAGTATAAATCGTTAACTATCCTACATATCTTCATGATAAACAGTTCTCGTGCTCATAAAACAACTCCATTCATTTATACTCTATTTCAGTGGCTCTTGGGCCTTGTATTGGCTGAAAAAATCGAAAAAATCTAATTTTGTAAAGATGCATTGAAAAACAGTCCTGGGTATGACGATAAACTACATCCGGCAGCAAGGATCTCTGATCGGGAGATTGGAGGATTTGAGGTGCGTGAAACCTCCTCTTCATTGCTGTTGTTCCAATGCCAACTCTGACCCAAGGTGGTAGCACCTGTTTGGGTCCGTGCTAATGGCAAACAGTGAATCCCAAACAAAGACAAATCATTATGAAAGTACATTTTTAGTAAAATTACCAGCAATACACCTTTATAGTAGAATGATCAACAATACATATTATCTGTAACTGAAGGCATGCAATTGCGTTGAAATAATTTAGATTTAGGCGTTAAATGACCCATAGAGATTGATATGCTACTAAAAGAAATCAACCAAACAGCCAACACAAAAGAGCTCTTTCATGACATTAATCTAAATCAAACTGTATTCCAAAGTATAACTTCAAAAAAACAACAACATAAAACTCACATATCACCGCCTCTATTAATTATGTCCACACAATCATATACACCCTTGTGCAAATTAATTGAAACAACCGCTTTAGTTTCCTTTCTTTTACCCCGTCCTAGGTATAACGATAACCTACATCCACGTCCTGGGTTAGACGATGAACTACATCCGCGTCCTGGCTAAACTACGCTCAACAGCAAGTTCTCTGATTAAGAGGTTTTGAGGAGCATGGAACCACCTCTTAATTGTTGGTATTCCCAGGTCCACCCTAACCCGGGGTGGTAACACCTGTTAGGGTCCCAGCTATGGGAAAATAATTGACACCCAAACTTGTGTAAAAATAGGTTTTAATACCAGAAATACTTTGTAATAAAAAAAAAATACTACCAGCAATAATTTTTGAAGGAAAAATTATTATCAGAAATACTTAAAAAAAAACAACAAAACTATCAGCAATACAAACAGCTATACATTCTTTGAAAAAAAAATTACCAGTTATATATTTCTTCAAGGAAAAAAAATTCCCAGAAATAGATTTTGAAGAAAAACATATTACCAGCAATAAAAAATTTGTCAGCCTTAAATAACCCATTGAAGTTGATATGCCATAAAACTAACCAAACCAAACCTTTCTTTTACCATATGGTTAGTTTTAGACCCACTGGAGTAACAGGGTATAATCGATTTCTATTTTTCTTCAGATTAGGTCATTGCAGTGGTGTTCATTAATAGGAATCTATTTTCAGGGTGGATGAGGAAATTTTCTTGGCCTTAAAAAATATTGCGTCACCCGTGGTTGCATCAGATTTTCATCACGCACAGGCATTATTGTCTCGACAGTCGATTAATTGTCCTACCGCCATTGTCTGCGATGGACGTTACTCCAAGAAAGTGTGCGAAAATTGTAACGCTGCACGAACACACTGGCAAACCTTAACAGTGAGCAAATCAAAGTACTATAAACTGGCCCAGAAACTGTCCTGTTTAATTCAAAACGAGAATCTGTTGTTAATATTCAAAGAACGACTTCATGGAATGGATATACGAAGTACTAACATGTGCTCTGGATCGTGTTTCATTGGAAAATACCAAAAGAAAAATAATTAAAAAATAACGGAATTATTCATTTTGTTTCAATTAATTTGCGCAAGGGTGTATATCTACAAAACCTGAGTCTTATCCACCAGATACACAACTGTGAAAGCAGAACAACATGTATCATATTTATTTTAATTGAAAACTCAAAAGAACTCTAAATTTTAGAATTAAATGATTTATAAGGAGTTGATATGTCTTTTCACAAACAGACAAAGAATTGATGAGCAAAGGTCTCCAGGAACAATTACAAGATGTTTGATACTTGCTACATTCGTTAATAACTTGTTCGTTAGAATGTTTTTTCGGTGCATAAGAAGGCGTTTCATAAATCGAATAAACCTTTGACTCAATAAATCGTCTATTCAACATTCTGTGCCTTTTTATGTGCCGTGTCTTTTCAGGACGTAGGCGATCATGGCTTTTCCCTTGTAGCTCTCAATAAGTTTGTCCGTCTTGCACCCCGCCCCTCAGACTACGATCTGTCATCCACTTGCTTAAGCCCGCCAGATATGTCATGCGTAGCTTTCCCTTGTCTCGCTTTCCCTCTATTCGACCTGTGAGTATCAGATTCTCCAGGCTTTCCTTTCTCATCACGCGTCCCAGAAACTTCAGCTGCGTCTTCCCGATGTTAAGCCTCCTCCTAAAATAACTATAACTGAATAAAATAAAATAAAATAAAATAAAAATATACAAATGGGGGCCACACCTGTATCTGAGTGGCAGTTTGGTTGGCAGTGAAATCAACGAGAGCCTTTGGAGAATAAGAAAATCAATTTGGTATGACAAAACAAAGTTTAGAACAATTAATTTTGTCAGACTATTCACGGGATAAGAGGAAACATAGTTCGTAAAAAGGAGACCCACCTGGGACGAAAACTTGCACTGTTTCATATTATTCTCGGCTGATATACAGACATATCCACAAATAAATGATAGATAATTTCATTTTTAATCAATTCAAACCGAGCAAGGCGATAATGCCACTAAAACGAAAATGTTTACTGAGAGGAAAAGGGAATAAGACTTTAGAAGTAAACGGAAACTCAATCTTGAACAGTAAAGAATTGGATAAACATGGACTTGTGTTCAAAAGGCAAGGGTCGGGGAGTGAATCGTACGATACATCAACTTATCGACTCCTACTGAAGGAAAAAAATTAAAAGTAAATAAAATTTCCAAGTTTAGGTGGATATGTTAGAAGAATAAATTTGAAGTAGACGTATAAGGAACAGGACACAAGAGATAAACCTCTATTACTGTTCAAAAGTCTGAGGAGGAGTATTTATTATATATATATATATATATATATATATATATATATATATATATATATATATATATATATATACTTGAGCCCTGACCACTGGTGGTAGAGAAAAATGACGTAATGCCCAGCCACCGGTTGAACAGTGATAAAGAAAAATGACTTAATACCCAGCTTACCGGTGAGCAAACACTTGTAACTATTTTTATATTTACCGTGAAACATTACATACCAATTATTTGCACAGCAAGAAGGGTTTAAATTGTTCAGAAACGCAGGGCTCAAAGGGTTAATGCTAAGTTCTGGTTATTAAGATTTATTTTATTATTATCCGTGAATTATTCTGAATTTCTGGTAAAACAGTAAACTTTTCCTGTTGTTTTTTTCCACTGTTTTTTTTTTCAGAGTTAAACTTCTAAAGTGGCTGCTAAACATGGCTAGAGAAATCAGTTACAACTGACCTCTGGAGAAGTGTTGGATACATGCGTTTTCTAAATGTATTAGCAGATCAGATTATGTTGGAATTTGAACTCGGTACCCCTGCTTTCTCTTACCACGCCAATATCCTTTAACGCCATCTGTCCAGCTAACGCTGGCACACTCTCCAAATAATGTACAAAAGTAGTTGTTATGGATCTTGCAAAAAAACAAAAAACAAACATATACATAAGCAAACACATATATATATATATATATATATATATATATATATATATATATATATATATATACATACTAATCTACAATAACAACAAACACAATCATGCTACTACTCCCCATCCTAATCGTAAGTCCTATGACCGTGTGTAGGGACACAGTTTCCTCCACATATCCGGTTGATTATGCATAGCATTACTTGGGCAATTAAACTTGGCGGAGACCATCCCAACCCAGGCCAAACCACAGTAGATGTCTTCCAATTTAAAGACACACCTTGGTCAGGGACATGTGACCCTTGATTCCACATCGTTGTAGAATCAAGGGCCACATGAATGTTGACTAAAATCTAGGAAGACTTTCGCCTTGTGATGCCGTGTCATCACTACGCAGGCTTGCATACGTAGCTATAGAGACCAATCTACTCGATTGTGCTAGATGGCGTCTGACCCTACAAGACACTAACTACTGGTTCGAAAAGGAGTTTGCCCAGATGCTCATTCATCGGCTCTATTCATTGTCACCTATTGTGGCAGGCCAGTAACGAAATATTTTTGCCGAATATCCAGTGACCAGAAACAAGAGGGGAAAGGTAGATTTGTTTTTCTCAACGACCTTAGTATGAAGTATGTAAGTTGATCTATTCGTCTGGCTGATGCCGTGAACTGCGGCATCATGTTATCTCTGTTAACCTTTAATTTAAAAAAAATTTTAAAATGATGACCACTCTATAAAAGGCCCGAGAGCCACTCGAGGTAGAGAGTTACAGAGTAAGAGGGACAACTGATGAGGATACGTGTGAAAGATAGCGATTAACTCTATACTTGAACAGGTTAAGATTGGAGTAATCAGGAAGCATCCTCTTGGGAGTCGGTTCTGGAAGGCAGCAGTTTGTGGGAAGAAGCTGTTCGAATGGAACTTACAACCCACCAAAGGAATACGAAGGGAATAAGGGTGGTTCACTAAAATGGGCGTGGCATAACGGGTCTTAGCCGTGAAGGTTAGGACTGTGTAGTTCACCTGAACACTTTCCATGGAAATAGCGATAGAGCAGCGAGAGGCTTGCGGCGTTTCATCTGTGAGAAAAGGCGTTGCAGTGTGGAAAATAATTCGTCACCCACAAGGACGCGGAGACGCTTTTGTAATCAATCTAGCGTGGAATGCGAAGACTGGAAAGCTTTTGCCCATATATGGCAGCAGTACTTCATTTTTCGGCCTGAGCTGGCTGCTGTAAACTTAAAGAATAACAGGAGGAGTCATCTAATTGTTGTAGCGGTACTGGAAACTGACCATTTTCCAGCATCTTTAGCGATAGATCGTATGTACGAATTTCACTTGAGGTCTCGGCTGATTTTCATCCCATTAGGCGTTCATTGCGATTGGTGAAAGTTCTCGTTCCGATCGGCAATAGTGGAATGTCACTAGTCTGGCTTTCGGGGCATTGAATGGGATGAGCCAATATTTTCCGCACTCATCTGTGGGAGCTAAATCAGAAGAAAAGTTCAGCTGCTAAGCTCTAGCCATCTAATGTTTCGAAGGTGCATCAATATACAGTTGTTATATATATATATATAGTTAAATTCCCAGATCAATTCTGTGGACAAGACAGATTGGTATAAATAAAATGACAATTGGGAAAAAGATCTTAGATTTTGCCGACGCGTTTCGTCTTCCGACTTTTTCAAGGCAAAAATGAAATCGAAATGTTCTTGTTGTTATAGTTACATTAAAAAAAATTCAAATATATATATATATATATATATATATATATATATATATATATATATATGTGTGTGTGTGTGTGTGTGTGTGTTTGTGTGTGCGCGCAACCAATACTAAATAAGATTAATTATGAGTATAGCAACAATGTTTTAAAATTCCTATAGAAGCAATGTTTTGGGATAATCAAATTCTAAAAAAAAAAATCATTATTTTAATTTGTAGGTTCAGTATTTTAAAACATTAATAATAAAAAAAATATAAATTAAGTTACCTCCCTTACATATTCTTAAAGTTAATTTTTAAATTGCCTATAACGGAGCGCGTTTCATGCGCATTTACAAAAAAAACAAACTTCACAACTATCAATTACATTAATTTTTTTTTTTTCAATTCAACCCTGAAGATGACCTTGGATGAAATTGAAAGTACATGGGAAAATAAAAGAAATAACCATGTATATACTAGAGTGCATTAATCAAAACTCCATTCATTTATATATTGTAATACTCATCATATAGTATCTTCCGATGATCCTAAAACCTGTTAGGGAAAAGGTCTACCCACCGCTCAAACTGGGGTGAAAACACTATTAAAGGGTATAAACAGGTTTTTATAGAAAAAATATCAGAAATACATTTTTGAAGAAAAATATTATCAGCAATAGTTTTGACTCGACAAAAACACTTAAAAAAAAAAAAAACGTCAATGAAACCTGATCTATAAACTGATTTCTTACAAAATCTACATATTTTATCCATACGAACCTATCCTAAAAATCAGGTCGACATTTACTAACCTATTGTAAATACCGTAAAATTAAATAAAACAAAATAAATCATACGAGTACCAGATATTTTCAAAGTCAGATATTTATGCACTTGCAAGGCTGGTTTTTACAGTAATCCAGCTGAAAAGATTGATGCAGCACGACCTTTCTTCTCAATGTTTCAGCATTTGACCTTGTGCCGTGCTTGGTTAAACTTAGCAATTTTTAATATCGACATTTCTTTTTAATAGTCTACATGACTTTTTTTTTTCAAGTATATTGAGTTCGTCATGCAATTCTTTGAGACAATGTTAGAGTCCTATGGAGCGTTTGGTTGCGTGTCACGCGTCTGAGTTAAGAGTCGATGGTCTGATGCCAGAGATAGGTCACCGGGCTTAGTGCAGGAAATGACGCAGAAGTTACCCGGATGCGACTGACATAAACATCCGTAGGAGCTGTCATTGTTCTACAGGAGTTCGAAGAAATTCCCGGGCGAATGACGGGGAGGAGACGAGAATGACGGGACAATTGAAGTCTTAGGAAAAAGAGATAAGCGTGCGCGTTGAGAGAGAGAGAGAGAGAGAGAGAGAGAGAGAGAATCTTTGTAAGGATGAAAGAGAGGGTCGAGGAGAGAGAATCTTTGTAAGCATGAAAGAGAGGGGCGAGGAGAGAGAAGGGGAGGGGAGATAAATATGTATTAAGATGTAACTACTGAAGAATATCAGACACAAAAAAAAGGGATAAAGTTATTTTTTCAGAGGAGAAGTAGAGAGAATAATGAGGAACATTTTCATTAAAATTAACTTTAGTAAGGAAACAGTCCATATTAGATGTGAAATGAAATGGAGTGAAGTCTTGCTATGAATGGCTTTTGAAACTAAAGCGTTAATCTGCGATATGACTGATAAATGAGAGAGAGAGAGAGTGAGAGAGAGAGTGTGAGAGAGTGGATATCGCAAGAAAGATCTTCATTAAAATTATTTTAGTTAAATAAAAGTTCACATTAGATGACCACTAAATTTGGGAGGCAGAATTAATTTCAACTAATTTTTTTACATTGTAATTTGTAATAGAGTTTTCTATTTACGAACTTGAAATGTGTGAAATCCTCAGCACACAGATTTAAATTTCAATAAATCTGTGACGTTTTCAAACGAAATTAAAATTTAATTTATTGATTTTCTTAAATTTTGATCAATAGCGGTTTCTTTTGAACGAAAGATTTTTTACACCCGCCCAAAAAAACAGCTATGCCATCTACTGTTCTTGCTACAAAGAATATTGCATTTTTATTGGATTTGATTTAAATGAATAAAAGTAAATAAAAAAAGTACTACTTTATTCATTTGCAACAAAAAAAAAAAAATAGAAGTTGCTGAAAAGATAAATGCTGAATTATCTTATCTACTCAGGATTTTTAATGCTAAATTAAAAAATGAACACCAACTCATTGCATTTTGTTTAGGAATTCACAGAAATTGAAATATTTGATTTTAAATCGAGTTGAAATTAGTTCTGTCACTCCTAAATTTGGCATTAAACTCAGGTCACAGTGCAATACAACTGTTTGTAAATAAATAATATATTGATTTTCTAAACTTAGCTGTGGCACAAAGCTGAACTTATGGGGTACCTAGTGAGGATCGAACTCACTATTCAGTCATAACCATTTTAGCAAGACAAGCTTGCTAACCGTTACACCACGCTGAGGTGCCCAAAGTTATTTTCTAAGCGTAGCTTAGATGTGGCACAAGGCCGAAAATATGAGTCACCTTGTGAGGATCGAACTCACTTTTCAGGCGTAACTGATCTAGCGAGACAAGCTTGCTAACCATTACACCACGCTGAGGTGCCTAAATAAAAAATGTATAAATTGAAGACACATAGATCTTTATTATAATTCTGTTTGTTTTTATGAACGACCAGTATATTTTTTCTGTTTGAATCTTAGTTCTGCTCAGCTGGGCCCACGGACGCTTTTTAACTGCGTTGGCTCCCTAACAGTATTAACATGTAAACGTGCCGTAGGTTAATTACGAAATCAGACTTCAAACGCCAGCTTCATAATCGCCATAATCGCCATCTTAAACAAGGAAAAAAACATTATCAGTTGATATATAACTTTCTTTTTACACTAAAATTTCCCCCTCCAGTGCTAAAAACTCTTTGGTGACCCCGCAGATTAAAATATATGTAAAATGCCATGGACGAGATAACTCGTAGTCAGTATTATAATAGAAAAAAACAAAAAACAAAAAAAAAAAACTGCCAACTGCGAGTTAATGTGTTAAGAAGTGGAGAATCGTGTAATATGCGACTCACCCAAGACGATAGGAAAGTAATCTTTGCATTCAGTGTTAGAGAAGCCAGGTGCATTAGCGGGTTGACTTAGAAGGTAACACCTTAGCCTGTAGGTGCAGATTCGTATTTCACAGGATATCAGTGACGGTTACAGACCTCGCAGTGCTTACTAGATGCACACGTCGGATAACAAGAAGATATATAAGCGTCTACCTTAGAGGGAAAAGTAAGAGTGGGTCTTTAACTTCCTCCTTAAAAGAATGTTCGGAAAAAAAAACAAAACAACAACAAAAAAACAAAAAAAAACAAACCAAAAAACAAAAAAAAAAAACTACACACTTACCGGCCGCTATTCAATTGAAGATGGATAATGTTTGGAGGCAAATAAACAATAATTTTACATATGAGGAGGCAGTACAACCATATTATTTATCTACGTGCCGTGTGCCTTCAGAATGTGGGCTATTATGGCACTCCACAACTTCCTATCATTTGTATATTTTAACGAGTTTTGCCTTTTCACCATCCGTCTCACTCTGTTCTTTCATCGATTTGCACAAGCATATTAGTAAGGTTACTGTTTCCCTCTGCCCCTTTTCAATATGTCCTTAAGTGTCAAACTTTCTAAGCCCTCTTTCCTCATTATGTGTCCTAGAAATTTAAGTTGTATCTTACTGAATTTAAATATGAACATAGATTTTGTTTCCATTTTCATTAAAACTTTATTGTTACTCAAATTGGAAAGAAAGAGAGAGAACGAGGGAGACCAGAAGTGAGGAACACACACACACACACACACACACACACACACACACACAGAGCGAGAGAGAGAGAGAGAGAGATTGAGAGAGAGAGAAAGAGAGAGAGAGAGAGAGAAAGAGGAAAGAACCAGGATTACAATAGTGTGACATTTGTTGACACCAATTTCGTTGACAGGATGCAGTTTCTTACAGTCAAACGCGTATGGAATAAAAATTACCCTTCGCCTTAATTATTACCCACGAGTAAAAAACAAAACAATTTCTTGCTGTAAACCAGATTTTATCCTTGTAATAAATAACTTTATCCCTTTTATTCTGTCTGATATACTTCAGTCGCTAGATCCTAATACACATTTCTCTCCCCTTCCCTTTCTATCTCCGCGCCACACTCTTTCATGCTGACAAAGATATTCCCCCTCTCTCTTTCTTTTGCTATAAGCGAGCGAAGTTGAATTGAGGCGGAGCCGACATGAACAGTCTAACGGGTGTTTTCCCTGTCCGTCGTTCACTGAGGCCCACTTAGTCTGTGTGTGTGTGTCTGTGTCTTTTCGCTGGTACTAGTCAGTTTTAACCCTAACATGATCCTTTGTCAAGTCGTCCTTGTCTAAAAAGGCAATTTATCTTCATTCAGCAATTTCTCTTTGTTTGAGCCGCTTGTGAAAGCCGCTTCAGGATACTGCTAAACATTGGTCGAAAATAAATGTTTCAAATCAAATTTTGCGACAGGTCGAAATGTTTTCAATTTATCAAGACCTCATTTGGCTGCTACTGCTACTGCTACACAATAAGAATCGAACTCATTATACAGAAAATGGTACCCGAGAAAAATTGGTAAATATCGCGTTTCGGCATTAGACACAATTCTCCGTAGTTATTCCGTTTGCAATTTGTGATAACTGTTTTCTTTTCAACCATCTTCGGATTTTTTCTCCTTTAGCTTTTATTTAAGGAAAAGGTTACACTATCAGAAGACCTACTTCAAACGGATAAGTTTCTAGTCAATTGATTGCCGTTATTGTTTTTTACTTGAATGACTTTACACATCCTTTCCAATTCTGTTAATCTGCAAACCAAAGCATTTATTTTTGCAAACACAGAAAGTATTTTATAAGGTAGGACCCAAAAATCTATTTGAATTGCTAGGAAACTCGATTTATTTGGGAAAAACGCTGAACGGCCCAAGATTTGAAATACGAATTGGCAATACCAAAGTCCAGCAAGTATAACAATTTAAATGTCTGAGAAATGTTTTAACATAGGATGGAAAATGCGACATCAAAATCAGAAGACGCATTGGTATAGCGAAAAATGCCTTTACAAACCTAAGCAGAATATTACGAAACAGGAAAACTTCGCTAGAAACAAATGAAGATATATTGAACTATTACGTAATATTAGTCATCATATATGTCAGTAAATGCTGGACAATCTCATCACAGATCATCACAGACTTAAGGTAATAGAAATGTGGTTCTACAGAAGGACGCTGAGAAATACTATAGATTAAACATATGAGCAACGGAGAAATGGAAACAAAAGCTGAGAAAATTTAACATTTACTAGACGTATTGAAGACAAGAGATAGAGGGGATATTGTTGAGAATAATAAAAAACAGGAAGCTGTGGAGAAACATGATCGTCTACGTTCTGAAGGAACGTAATACATAGACAGACATATATAAAAATAGACACAGACAGATAGGTAGACAGAAAAAATAGAAAAGAGATAGATAGGCATAGACAGATATATACATATATAGACAAACAGAGAGAAACATAGAATATATTCAGACAGATTGACATGAAAAATTAAAAGGTAGATTGACAAACAAATGGGTAGATAGACAAATAGAAAAACAGGCACACAGTTAGATAGATTGATAGATAGACAGACAGATAGATAGATAGATAATGAACTAGATTAGATAATGAACTGATTAGATAGATAATGAACTGGATAGATAGATAGATAGATAGATAACGAACTGATTAGATAGATTGATAGATAGACAGATAGATAGATAGATAGATAATGAACTGGATAGATAGATGGATAGATAGATAGATAGATAAGAAACTGACAGACATCGAAATATAGGCAGATAAACAGATAGAAAACGTAGACTGACAAATAGAAAGATCTGTAGACAATTATGAAAGCAAACGATGAGAGATACATATTGATAAAGAGATATAATAACAGATTGTGATAGATATACAGAATAGAAACAATATGGATGGAGTTGGGGTTGAAAAAAGAAAGATTAAAAACAGGTTTTGGATCACGTGATATTTGAAGGCACGAACGATATTAGGGTTCGGCGTGTGAAGGAAATCGTGTAAGTACGACGTCAATGTTTCCGTTCAGCAAAACACGCTAATGTCACCATCTTCTGTTGTTGAAACGATTTATAGAAAGAAAATGGGCTGGTGTCGAACAGATGAGGAGGTTGCTTTGATTGAAATTGGTATATTCGACTCCAAGGCAACGTTTCGTACACAAAATAACCAATGAGAACAGAACGTGAGGGATGAATACAATTACATCAGCTCTGGGTTGCCTTCAAAATCAGACAACATTTAAGAATCATTTTTTTTGTAACGCATTCAGCTCGTCAATCTGCGGTAGCAAAGTTTTTGTACAAGTCATTTTCCAGGATCATAGACAAGAGTAATTTATTTTGTTCCTGTTGGCAATCTTATAAAGACGAACTATTTGTTGATGAGAAACATTATTGATATCGGCTGATTCAAAATCGGTCGTTCTTTAAATGGTTTGTTCAGCTGAAAGGCAAATTTCCTCCCTGCCACCTCTATAAAAGAAAAGATTTTCCGCGTCTCTACACCATAATTTCTGATTCTTTTCACCTTCCGATCAAAGTATTAACTAGCTAGCTTTATTTAGTGTGGCGTAAAAAAATGGCGGACAATGACGCAAATTTCTATCAACTGAGAGTGATGAGTGCGCATATGTTAACGACAAAAATTACATCTCAGATTCACCCAACCTGACGTTTGGTTATATATATTCTTGATTTCCTTTATCACTTTTTTTTATATTAAAATGAAATATAATTATTTTTTATAGTAGCAGGCCACAAGTGTTGAACGGTAGGTCGTATCGAACATACAACAATGTTTAATAAGATGACTTTGCTAACTATGACTCTATCTATGACGCTAACTATAAATCTATAGTGAGTTGCCAGGAAATAAATATGCTGCATATTTCCTCGTTAATCATATGTTCCGTCCATGGTATTCTCGACAGTCTTCTATAGAAACACGTGTGGCTTGTGGTTGCGATTCATCAATGAAGCAACTGTTACGCATTCACTCTTACAAAAGGATGACGGATATTACATAGTTGTCTAGTACTCTCTTTTGGTTTCTAACGACCTTTTCCTTTTTTCAATACTTTGCTTAGCTTTTGGAAAGCATCTTTCGATAGAGACTGCAATGATTGTGCAAATTGTAATCATTCTACAAATCAGTGTTAGAAATGTCTCTCAATCAATATTTTTAATGCTAACTTCCCTGGTGGCTCAGATAAAACTTTCAATTTCCTTTGAGAGCATGGCGAGTTTCTATGCGTTGCTTAGATGTGGCACAACGCGTTTCGAGCTCGAACAGGACTTCAAATTAAAGCAATGTTCTTCATGGAATCATATATATATATATATATATATATATATATATATGAAGAAATATAGTTTTATGGTGTGCTATATTTATGGGACAAAGTGCTCAATATCAGAGATAGAGCATATGTAAATATAAATATAAAAGTGAACATTGAAGTCAACACATAGGGGTGACAAGCTGTTTCATGCTGTACGCAATCGTCAAGCGACCTAACGATTGAGTCCAGCATGAAACTCGCCTCTGAGTGTTGAGTTCAATGTTCACTTATATCTATATATATATATATATATATATATATATATATATATATATATACACAAACACACGTGAAATGAGTACGAATACTGATTGATGTAATAGCCTAATATAAAGAATAAATAAAGAAAATACACACATACACATATATATGTAGGTATAGGGGATGGAAAATAGAAAGGTAAACGTAAGTTATAATAATACACCCAGGGGAAGACTGGAGATGTAGGGACGTTAAATCAAAAATAAAAATAATGGCGTCCGACGTGTCTATACGCACAGATCAGCCGATCTATTTCGGTTTCCCAAGGTTTTTGTTTTATATCTTTTTTCTTTCACAGAAGAGAAACTCTGGAGAAGAAACTTTTAGCATATAACTAACTTTGATATATTAAGAAATCTGTTAGATAATCGCGAGTCTATGTTATCATTTACTTATTACGATTATTTTAACGTTTAATCTCATTCTTTCCACAGCACTGACTTAACTCCCCATATATATATATATATATATATATATATATATATAATCTTATAAATATAAGTAAGTGTACTAATCCAGAAAAACCGTGTTCTGGCTTGTAAATGAACAAACCAATACCCAAAGAAAAATAACGAATAAAAAAGAAAGAACTAAGAACATATAATTCCGACGAAAATAATCGTCTAGAATCTAAGTTCAGAGTCCAAAGAAAAAAAACTCCGACACGAGTAAAGTAAAAATAACTAAGCAAAGTGCTCTATACACTAAGTAGAGCAAATCTACGAACCTAAAGAGCCAGGCAAACCAACCTAGGTTTCACCTACGCGAATCGTCAGGGTACGTTCGTAGTTATATATATATATATATATATATATATTCTACACCATGGAAATAATAAACAAACAACAGTCAACAATTTTATTCCGAATATAGAAACAGCATATTAAAGTGCATATAACATTTATATACTAATGGCATTGGGTACCCCGAGGTGGTGTAATGGTTAGCATGCTTGTCTGGGTAGACCAATTACGACTGTTTAGTGAGTTGAATTCTCACTGGGTGCCCCATACTTTCGGCCTTTTGCCACATCTAAGCTACGCTTGGAAAATCACTATATACTAATGGTATTTTACAGTTCTACCACTTCCCAGTAATAGTCCTTCTACTGAAACACATGTTTTGTAAAGTAAATCTATAACTAGAACGGATAAATTCTAAAATAATTATAGCGGAGCGTGTTCGCGCGTCTTTTTAAAAATCACCATGACAACGGAATGCAGATTTCATCACAGTTACATTAAGTTTGTCTTTGTAATTTATCCCTGAAGATGATTTTAGAAAAAATCAAAAGTACATGGGTTAAAAAAAAACAAAAAAAAAACTACTACGCCTTATTGAAGAATTTCATCTTAACATCAAGAAATTGATTGGAAAACTGGAAATGATCAGTATAAATATAAGTAGACACATTATGTCTATATTATTCAATGAACCATATATATATATATATATATATATGATCCGACTCACTGATGAACTTGGAGGTAAACATTTAACATTAACCGATTATGTGAGTTGAATCTTCTGAGTTTGTTACTTACAGGTCTGAAATATCCAAGATGTTTGTAGGTGGACGCCTGAACAGATGCAAGGATTTAGCAGAAGTACTTACCTAAAAATAGAAAAAAAAGAATAGGTGAAAAAAAGATAACAATTTTAAAATGACATAATCTTCATTGAAAACATTCATACAATGAACTCAACACAACGACTGTAAATACTTAAAATATTTTTCTCTCTTCCACAAACTATTTACGAGAAATACAATGAGATTAAATTATTTCAGATATATGTTTTATCTATAATCAAGCAAGCAAACCCCGAGTAACAGAACAGAATATAGGTTGGCATATCTGTTTATATTTGAGCGATTGATTCGGTTTTTACAGCTTATCAACTCTTTGCACGTTACTGTCAATATTTCTGAGATGAGTTATTATGTACGCTATTTACATTGTTCGGACTATCGTCCTCATCTTTTTTGCCATATTTATAACAACGTTTCGGCCGTTGTACGCTCCAGCCTTCGTCAGGTGGTTGAAATGTCGAACTGAACCCTTTATTTCTCTCGCTGGGGTAGACTGTTCTAGTTCCACGTGCCATGTCTAATGTATGTCAGTTATCAGTTATCTCCAGTTAATTCCCCTCTCCAGGTTATTTAAAGCCATATTTTTAGATTGTAAGATTTTTTTGAGATACTAATAGTTTAGAGATGCAAATCTTACTTAACCAATTGCTAGGGGAGATGAGGTGGATTTAGAACATTTCCAAGGGTATTTGCACGTAAGTGAATATAGCAAACTCAAGGGGAATTCGAACTAGATTTTCCGATTAACAATTTCGATCTATTTTATTACTCCATACGCACAGCCAAGCTGGTATTTCAAACGGTAAGCCAGGCTAGACGTTGTTTAAAGTCAGTGATCGTACAGGAACCTGTGTTTCAACGTGATATGGCCGTAAGCCTTGTTTATAATCGAGGACGCATTTCCGTCTGAACATTTGAGATGATTACTAACGTTCGCCCATACAAGGTCTATGATGATTACTGTTCTACAAATGTATATGGACATGGAACGTATATTAGAAAGTTCACTTTCTGACCATAAGATCCGGGTTCGAATCTCACCATGGTTGATTTGTCAGGGAAATGACTTCTTGATGTTATTGGTCTCAAGGAGGTGACCCCAGCGTGCGGCACCTTTGCCTGAAAACCATACCGTGAAATTGGGTCGACGGAACCCAAGCCTTGTCAGTGGAATTGGGTAGACGGAAGCTAAAGATGGCTGTGCTAGCACAAAGTAACCAGTCATCGTGACCGAGGGTGTGAGCGTGCTGGCATTGTTCAGATCGTTCATCACGCTAGATAACATTCTCCTCTCCCAGAAACTGTAACATAGTTGCAGCATAAACCATGCTGAAAAAACACGAAATGCCCCTGAGTAAGCATCTAAAAAAGGGATTACCTGGCTACCCTAGTAGGCAGGTGTCCTCGAATATGGTCAGCCATTAACGTATGAACGTAAGAAAGGGCAAAAAGTGAAGGTCATAGGGTTATACAGGAAATATAATGGCTAACCCTAGACTTGAAGAAGTCAAGATTGTAGCGGTTAGGAAAACATCCCGTCGTTTCGTATTCCAGTAGTAAGAAGCATGTTCCATTCGGACTGCTACTTCGAAGGACTGCTGCTTTGTTCCACAAAGAAGCAGTTCTCTGAAGTTCTGGCTTCTTACTAGTGGAATACGAAACAAACTGGGGCGATTACCCCTTTTATACGTGGTATGGTGGTAGGTGACCTCGAGGTGGTGTAATGGTTAGCAAGCTAGTCTCGCTAGAACAAGTTCGATCCTCACCGGGTGCCCTATACTTTCGGCCTTGTACCACATCTAAGCTTCGCTTGGAAAATCATTACGTTGCATGGCGTTTCTCAGTTGTACAGGTCAAGGATGGCGGGACCAAAGATTGTAGCTCGTTAGAACACATGCATTGGAAGTAGCCATTGAGTAGCAAAAGGTATGCAACATTTAGTCTATGGGAAAGGGGTTGTAGGCTGGAAAATAATTCATTCCCCACAAAGTCGCGTAGATGATTTTGAACTCAATACAACCAAATAAGGACTGGGTAGCTTCAGCCCAGCAATGAATATGATAGAAATACTCTATTTTCGTTCTGATCTGGTTCTTGTAAAGATGGTTTATAGCAATCTATCAAATATGGTTTCCAGTATCTTTAGCAATACATCGGATATAGGAGTTCCGCTTGAGATCTGGGGAAATCAAAACAAATTGTTATCTGTCCTTCCTCTTTCCAAGTTAGATTTTACTGTTCACATCATTCTTAATGGTCGGTATCAAGAAAATATCTGGTTTATACGCGACGAAGAGAACATGCTTGAAAACACAGCCTCTTGAAACATTACTTGCTGGATTTATGAGTAAAGATATACTTTTGTAACGTTCAATGTTTTTCATTGTCACTGTCGGGGAGAAGAAAGTAGCAAGTTTCTAAACTTGTCAATCTGTTCTCTTTCTAGTAAATAAACAATTTCAT
This sequence comes from Acanthosepion lycidas, assembly GCA_963932145.1. Taxonomy (NCBI): domain Eukaryota; kingdom Metazoa; phylum Mollusca; class Cephalopoda; order Sepiida; family Sepiidae; genus Acanthosepion; species Acanthosepion lycidas. The sequence continues at coordinate 138,287,411 of OZ010572.1, forward strand.
TTATATTATTTCAACTTCTCTCAAGCCGTATTTATTTATTTTATAGAGGTTTCTGTACCTACGGCAGGTACCACTAAGACAACTTCTTTATAATTGTTAAAAAGAGGAAGATTATTATGATAAACTAATTTAATCAAACAGTTTTCCTCATCTTGGTTGTTATAGTAGCACGTTTTCGCTGTTGTATTCTTTGCTTTACTAGACAATAGCTTAGATGATGTTAGTGGAAAGTCAAAGATAATTCAGATATGGAAGTAGAATTAGAAGAGAATTTACCAGTAAAGGATTCTGCTTTATCAATCAGCAAAATATGATAACACTTGAAAATGAGTGATGAGAGGATGGATTTAACAAACTATTACGGAGCCGGCAACAGTCATTAGAACCAAATTGGCGACAGGCTTTACGCCGCCTCATTGAACCAGCGAGCAAAGACGTTTGCAATTATTACGAGCGGATACAAAGAGACGTATGTACTCATCATCTCTCGTTTACGACTGAATAGTGATTACAACTTTAACTTTGATCAAATTTGCAGGTTACTCGACGGTTGTGTCGTTCAAACCTTGGGTCAGTTAGTTAAACACATCAGAAAGATCAGATCTGTTTATCTGCCTATTTGTCGATGTTTGTCAGTTTCATATCTATCTATCTATCTAATCCAGTTCATTATCTATCTATCTATCTATCTATCTATCTATCTATCTATCTATCTATCTATCTAATCCAGTTCATTATCTATCTATCTATCTATCTAATCCAGTTCATCATCTATCTATCTATCTAATCCAGTTCATTATCTATCTATCTATCTATCTAATCCAGTTCATTATCTATCTATCTATCTATCTATCTAATCCAGTTCATTATCTATCTATCTATCTAATCCAGTTCATTATCTATTTATCTATCTATCTATCTATCTAATCCAGTTCATTATCTATCTATCTATCTATCTAATCCAGTTCATTATCTATCTATCTATCTAATCCAGTTCATTATCTATCTAATCCAGTTCATTATCTATCTATCTATCTATCTATCTAATCCAGTTCATTATCTATCTATCTATCTATCTAATCCAGTTCATTATCTATCTATCTATCTAATCCAGTTCATTATCTATCTATCTATCTAATCCAGTTCATTATCTATCTATCTATCTATCTAATCCAGTTCATTATCTATCTATCTATCTAATCCAGTTCATTATCTAATTCAGTTCATTATCTATCTATCTAATCCAGTTCATTATCTATCTATCTATCTATCTATCTAATCCAGTTCATTATCTATCTATCTATCTAATCCAGTTCATTATCTATCTATCTATCTATCTAATCCAGTTCATTATCTATCTATCTATCTAATCCAGTTTATTATCTATCTATCTAATCCAGTTCATTATCTATCTATCTATCTATCTATCTATCTAATCCAGTTCATTATCTATCTATCTATCTATCTATCTAATCCAGTTCATTATCTATCTATCTATCTATCTATCTAATCCAGTTCATTATCTATCTATCTATCTAATCCAGTTCATTATCTATCTATCGAATCCAGTTCATCAGAAAGAAAGGTAAAATTTATTGGGAACATACAGAAGTGTGTGGGGGTTCTTTCAGAACAGGATACGTCAAAGGCACAAGGAACAGGGGAAGGCAGCGGATTTCCCACCAGACCAGATTGCGTGAATAGATAGCGTAACGGGGGTGAGATGGACAAATATTGCTACGAGCTAGAAGTGATGGGAGATTGCGTAGGGCCATGATCGCGCACGTCACATAAAAAAAAAACAACGACTGTGATTCAGTGGAAAAAAGCAAAATCTGCCTCACAAAGGCGATTTATGAAAAGATCGTGATGATACAAGAAGTAACTAAAACGAGTATTCTCCCTAGTCATGGAATTCGGTATAAGAACATTTAACCGATTGAATTATATAAATGGTTCAGGCCAAAGTTTCGAGAGTATAAACCAATACAACACCTGTATTAGGCCGGAGAGTATAGGGACCGGAACGTTCTGGTAAAATAAACAAGATCAGGACAAGATTTTGAATAAATCAGTGACAAATACGATAAAGTTGCAATATTAAAATTAATCAATAGTTCCGCATTATTTCCACTTGAATAAATTATTTAGGGTAATGGTAATAGAATAATTAGCCGTTTCCATAGATGAAGCTTTCGATATTTATTGACCAGAGTGTTGCCGGCTCCGTAATAGTTTGTTAAATCCATCCTCTCATCACTTATTTTGAAGTGTTATCTTATTCTGCTGATAAAGCAGAATGCTTTACTTGTAAATTCTCTTCTAATTCTACTTCCAATATCTGGAGTATTTTTGTCTGACTTTCCACTAACAACAAGCTCTCTATCCTGACAGATACATATAACACCGCCCATCTTTCTGCTATCATCTCTAAAGTTCATTTAGAGTGCACACTCTATGGTATCCCTGCTACAATCCTTAAGAAGTGTTCTCCTCATCTGGTTCCTGTTTTTCAACAAATATCTTGCGGTTCCATGCTCTCCAGTTCTTTTGAAATCCTTTTCTGTAGTTCCTGTTTTTAAGAACTCGACCTATTAGTTTTCTACCTTCTTTTGACTATCGATATAAAATCACACAATTTTCGGCATTAATATGAATATTTCGTGAAAAACATGGAGATGTAGGGACGTGAAAAAATGATTAATCGTCAATTTGTTTCAATTTTTGCTGCAAACTTTGTTTTACTAAATTTCAATTTAGTCTCAACATTGTGCATTGAATGTCGGGAAGAAAGGAATTTTTAGTGTTTCAGAATTAATACAAGCTTTACTGTCAGAATAAGGATGATTTATTTTATAATTCTCTCTATATTTCGGCCTTCTTCAGGTGGTTGGAATGTCGAACTGAACCCTTTATTTCGCTCACTGGGGTAGACTGTTCTAGTTCCACGTGCCAGGGATAAAGGCGTTAGTTAAATTACACACATATATATATATATACATATATATATATACATATACATACACACATTATATATATATATATATACACCTATAGATACACACACATTATATATATATATATATATATATATATATATATATATATATATATTGCTCTGTTTTGAAACATATATGGAAAAAGTATCTGTTTCAGTGGCTATAATAAAATGTTGTAATCCCAGGAAAAGATTTAAATTTATCTAAATTATATCTAAAAAAGGATCTTAATGTGAATCGACATATCCAGACTTGGTGAGCTTGTACAGTTGTTTTGTGCCAGACTAAACTTCGCTTTTTGAATAGGCCTTTCCACAAATTGTATTAAGAGGTGTCAGTCAGTTAGTTATGTGCCGTACGTGATACACTCTTAGGCGATCATGTATCTTTTGATACATGACTGACAAGGCATATTTTTCCCCGCAGTAGGTTGCCATTTCTTTCTGCGGTAGACCAGTTGCCATCCAAGACTATAGAACCCAATCTGTCCTGCTATTTACCCATATCTGAGTGGGGAGTAGAAGAAGAGGATTCATAACTTTCCCGAGAGTATTAGCATATAAATGAATGTAATGGATTCAACTGGAATTCGAACTCGGCTCAATCCGACTCGCTATCCATTACTCCACCGTGCTTCCCCGATAGAGGTGTACACTAAATTATTTTTACATTAACGAGACATACATGCATTTTTATTCGAATAGGACAATGCCCTTGTAATAATGTTGCTAAAAAGTCCTTTGTGTCTGTTTCTTTTCTGTTACTCTCTTTGGCAGTTAATGTCTATGGACCTCGCTAATCAGACCCGGGAGATTTTAACCCGGTAGATATTTCTATTCTAATCAATAAAGTGCCGTCACGTGAACACTTGCGTCTACTAATCGAAAACTAGTAATGTCTATTATTACCATTTTTTTTTTATATCCACGCGTAATGAATATAAAGATCAAAGCATCGTTTCTTAGACTGAAATTGTTTGTTTTCAGTTTGAAACTTTTGTAAATAATTCTTCTGGCTAAGAGTCGGGCAAAAATAGAGGCGTCGATATAACGAATCCATTCTTGCATAATTATCTAAGAGATTTCAATTTCTAAGGCATATTTCTTGTTTTTATACTTACAACCAGTAAAGTGAAGCGGTTAATGTCCAATAGGAATTATTTGTTGCATCAAATTTAGTCCGTAATGAATGGAAGTGGTAAGTTTGATCAGTCAGATCAGGTCGGAAGTGGATGAATGTATGGTAGCCGGGGAAAGACTGCTCGGTCGTTATTTTCGACTTGATTAGGTAGGCACTATTTTTGTCTTTCTGATTTAGATGAAGTGGGCGGATTACAGACAGTCGATAAGAGATGATCAAATGACACATTTGTGCACCCCCCCTGCGCAACCACCAAGGAATCTATATTTTTTAGACGTTTCTTTTTTCATCAACAAATCAGGTGTGTCAATTAATAAAGTGGGAACACATAAATGTGAGTAAAAGAGAGAGAGAGAGAAAGAGAGAGAGAGAGAGACAGACAGACAGAAAAGTGTATATGGGAGAGAAAAAACGTGTATATCAGAGAGAGAGAGAGAGAGAGAGAAATGTGTATATCAGAGATAGAAAGAGAGAGATGGAGTATAAGAAAGATATAGTGTGTAGATAAGAGAGGTTGAGAAAGAGTGAAATGGGGTATATTTGTGAGAGATATGGCGTATATCTGAAAGAGAGAGAGAGAGTGTGTTTTTAGAAATTGAGTGATAGATAGAAAAAAGAATATATAGGAGAGATAAAAATATGTTTTAAGAAGTGGGGGAGATAAAATTGTGTATCTGAAAGAGATAGAAATGTGTTTATATATATATATATATATATATATATATATATATATATATATATATATATATATATATCAGAAAAATGATATATACATTTGTCAATACCAGAACAATGTTAGGAAAATCAATGATAAAGGGAAAAATATAAAAATAACAAAAATGATAAAAATATGAGCAAAAGGAAAAGAAACTAAATGAAACTAGCTCGACTATATACCCAAACATAAAAAAATAAAAGTTTAAAATTTCAGCCTTGACCATCTCCTTCCTGCGCATGTGTAATTGCATTAACTTAAACATCACTTTAGTCCGATGAAATTCTAAATTACGAAACGCGTTAGGTGAATATGTTTCTCAACCACATTCATTGTTTTATATATATATATATACATATATATATATATATATTTACACTACAGTTCAAAAGTTTGAAACCACCTCTTGTAAATTTTTAATTTGAACAAAAAAGTAGTTGTTTTGAACTTTAAGAGAAAATTATTATACATGGCAAAATGTGAGACATGATTTTTTATTACAAATTTTGTTATGACAAAAAGAAAAATAGCATTTTATGATTAAATTTTGCTCTCCTCAAAATATCCTTCTTTAGCCTTGATTACTGCAGCACAAATTTTTGGCATTCGTTGTAAAAGTATACATTTGATAATTGATTCCTTTCTTTTTTGAATGACTCTAAGATCTCTTTTTCATTTTTTTTTCACTCTTCTGTCAAGTTTATCCTATGCTAATTCTGGGTTGACTTGAAACTTTTGAATATATATATATATATATATATATATATATATATATATATATATATATATATATGTGTGTGTGTGTGTGTGTGTGTGTATAACGGAGTGCAGAAAATTCTGGGCATGAATCATTTCTTAAAGTGTATCAAACACTAAATCCTGATTTCACTCAAAAAAAAAAAAAAAAATGGATGAATGGATCCTCTTTTTTCAGATGACAAACAATTTTGTTGCCCTTATTTGACTATAAAATGACTTTATCATACAATTTTTTGATATAGAATGATTTAAAATTTACAGAAGTTTAGATAATAGAATAGGGCAGTTTTCCTTTCCAACCAAAAATAAACCTGCAGTAGAAAAATACAGAAAGGAATGTTATGGCTTTCGGGGAGAACTATATCTGAAGATAAGTGTGCCAACAACATCATTTGGATTGCAGGAAGAAGTGAATAACTCTTTTCCTTTGTTCAGGTAAAATATTAGCTTTCGAAATGGATATCTGATTTTTTACACGTCTAACTTTGGAACTATCGATTACAGGACTAACCGTAACAAATTTATCTAAGGAAGGTTTCAAGAGACTTTTAGCACCTTCCAAATATATTCTTTTAATAGTAAGTATATATGGGATGGTGTTAAATATTCCTCGGCCAGACGCATTACTCAAAATCTGAAAGAACAGATATTTTAAAAAATCTTGCCTACGTTTGGTCGAGATTTCTTCACCACATATATTTTTTCATTTAAAAGAAGGTTGAAAATAATGGCAGCCTTATTAATAAAAACGAAAAAGCTTGTTTGGGGATACGGAAAGTGTTGGATGAGTCTAATGGTGATTACAAAGGTAAGGAAACTCGGAAAACCCACTCTGATAATTCTGATCAGAAAAGTAGTCGTGAATTTGTTGATGAGGGCCTCAGACTCAACATGGAGGTTGACACAGGTGCCTCGAGGAGGAACTGGTTGCTTTGGGTCAAGAGGGTAGCGGCTGGAAGACTATGCATGGCGACAAGACACTGCATCATGCCGCGCAAGCAGGAGAACCCATTCATGGCTGTCAGACAATTCTTGTGATGCATCCGGCCACCTAACTCCCCAGAATGCAGCCCCCTTGATTATTATGTGTGGGGTGCTGTTGAGCGAGATACCAACAAAACTTCTAACACCAAAGATGAACTGAACACAAGGATTATGGCAACAAGCACCAATTTAAGAGCGCCCGGAAGAGATGCAGGAAATTCCGAAGTCCTCTGTTAATCTTTAGTGTTTCAAGATATTTTTTGTCTGTTTTTAGTAAATATATCTGTTAAAATGAGATGTCAGTGTTATTTTCAGTGTTCAAGAATCAATTAGAAAATGAAACAACGATATAAATTCCGAAGCTATTTCATTTCTTTTTTTGTTGTTGTTGTGGAAATACATCTAATATTGGCTCAGCTTTTTGCATACCGGGTTTCAATTAAATAAGTGTAAGTAGCGGTAAGCAGCAGAAAAGATATTATCGCTCCGGTTGTGGTTATTTTTAGGTTCTTACCACGCCTTCCTCTTACCGATTATCACATTATTATTGAAATTATTTGACCTTCCTCACAATGCTTTCAATACTTTCAACGGACATTATCAAAAGCACAGGTTTCACTCCAGACATTATTACTTGAACTGTTCACCTCTATATTCAAATCACTTACCTTTGTCAGGCATGATGTCAATTTATCTAGTTATTAAAAAAAAAAAAAAAAATCCCTATCGAGACAATGCTAAGTAGCGTCATCATTAACGCCTTGGTTTTTACCATAATCTCCACCAGAGCCAGTAAAAAATATATAAAAAAAAATATCGGAATTTTACTGACAGTGTTAATATAAAAATTCGACAAATACATTCAAGTCACGTCGATAATGGCCACAGGCATGAATTAAACATGTCAATTCTTTTTTCATCGAATCGTATTTGATAGCAATTTCCGCTTTTGTGCGCGCATGCTCCGTTGCCTTCACTTTTGGAATCGGATAAAAAGATATAAAACTAAATCTGCGTACAAATTCAAGTGAAAGTTATTATTAGCTATGAAAGACCTGGACAATTGTATTATTAGCATTAAACATACAAGCTTTAAAGAACGGTTTGGAAAAACGAAATCTTCCACATGGATATATCTTATTAGGGCTAAAAGTTTATTATTATTATTATTATTATTTGGTTTTAGACTCCAACGTCCGATTGAAAGTCAGGATGAGAACTGTTAAAAATACTTCAGACTCCATACTTCACTTCCTATGGAGCACAAACGCTGTTAGCTATAAAACAATCTATTCTTTCCCGACCTACTGATGATGAAGAATCGATATATCGATATTAGTATAAATCTATACTAATAATAGAGGTTTCTGTTTGTGTGATTGTGCCACGACCATGCTCAAATAAGTAAGCCCGTTGATATAAAATTTGGTATGAGGATTCACAGAAAATTTACTTGGGACACAGACTATATGCAATTGACCTCAGAGGTCATTTATGCTCAACAGAGGATATGTATCCAAATAATTATATTATTAGAGTTAAACGTGTACATCGGCTAACTTGGGTAGAAAAAGATGGCAGCTGATACTGTGGGTGATATTAGCATTATTTTTTGTTATTGTTTTTATCAGTGAGGTTAACCCTGTACAGAGACGGAAGCCATTCGATGTAGAGGGTTAAAGAGTAAGTGTCACCGTTTATGCAGATATATTGGGAAAATAAGGGTTAACCATAGACATGTATAGATTAATATTGTAGTGGTTGGGAAAACATCCTCTTGGGAGTAGATTTTACTGACAATCGTTCACGGGAAGAAGCTGATCGAGTGGAACTTACTTTTCACTAATAGAATATGAAGGGAATGACAATCATTCACTAAAATGCGCGTAGCATGGCGGCTCATAGCCATGAAGGTTAGAACTGGTGAAATTAAGTAGTGTAGTTCGTCTAAGCGCTTCCTGTGGCTGTAGCGATAGAAGAGTGAGGCGTTTGCGATATTTCGTCTGTGGAGATCCAGGGTGGAAAATAATTTATCACCCACAAGGACGCACAGATTGGAAAGTAAAGACTGGGCATCTCTTGCCAAAATATGATATCAGTACTACATTTGAGGCCTGATCAGCCTTTTTTAAGCACGAGGAACCAGGTACTTACTGGAGAGTACTAAAAAATATAATCTGTTTATATCTCTGAGATGAGGTATTATGATTATTTACATTATTCGGACTGTTATTCTCATATTCCTTGCTATAATCACAATGTTTCGGCAGTTGTACGCTCTGGCCTTCTCCAGGTGATTGGAATTTCGAACCGAACCGTTTTTTTCGTCCAGCGGGGTAGTTTGTTCTGAGACATCCGGAAGAGGAATGGCACGTGGAACTAGAACTAGAACAATCTTCCCGAACCACTAACCATCGCGTTAGCCACGCATCTATGTCTATTCTTTATTTTTTTGCAAAGAATGTTAAATGTTTCCTTAAACTACAGGGTGACTGAAAAGTAACTCCCTATTTTATGAATGAGTGTTTCGCGATGAGTTATGACTTAACAAACTGTAACATTTTTTCTTTAGGGCTTGATAAAAGAGCAAGCCTACTATAGCAAGCTAAGAAGAACTTGAAGGGCGAATACATGAGGTTATGTCTTCCATACCACAAGAGTTCCTGGTGAAATCATTTGACGCGATTCCTGTGCGGATCGAGCAGCTAGTAGCGAAATCTGGTGTCCATATCGAATTTTAAATAAAACGTTTTCCTCTCATAGTCATTTCTTGTAAAAATTCTAGTTAATAAATAAATTATAAGTATTCTTAAATGAATAGTTACTTTTCAACCGCCCTGTATACAGTTAAATTGGAGCTGCAAATTAGTACATTTAAAATCAAAATTAAGTAAAGTTTACTTCTGGATCACTCGAATCGATACTGATTTGAATTTACTACGAAACTAGGAGCCGATATTTCTTAAGCTTAACTGAATCTGGCACGATATAAGTATGAGGGATTCAGTGAGGATCGATCTTATTGCTGTAGTATTCGTAAGTAGACGGGGAGGCACGGCGGAGTAATGGATTGAGAAATCGGAGTGCTGAGTTTGTATTCCATTACATTCACATATATGTTAACACCCTTGGAAAGGTATGAATTCTTTTCTCCCCAGGTTGCCTTGGATGGCTGATCTATCGCAGAAAGAAATGGCTACATACTCCGGGAAAAACTGCCTCGTCAGTCATGTATGGAAAGATACATAATCGCCTAAGCGTGTATCACGCATGGCACATAACTAACTGATTCGTCTGTTACCTAAACATACTCACGACGGCATACCATTAAATCCTTGATTCTTTACCCCTTTTTTGAAAAATACTGTGAAAAATAGATATTTCTTTATCCTTTTAATAAATGCATATTCCCTGGTTCAAGGCCGCTCATGCAGCATGCGTGAAGCTATTCAAAATATATTCGGTAATCCTGGACTAAGTCAAACAAACAAGCAAGCACATGTTCCACTGTTCTGTTAAAATCTGGACTTTCCTGTACGACTGTGAGACCTGGGTACTCTAGTGAAGACACGTACGCAAGGTAGAACCATCAAATGAAACTTCGTCAAATCCTGCGAAGCACGTGGCAGGACCGCATCACGAACGACGAAGTTCTCCTCTGTGCAAAGATGGATAGCCTAACAACCATCCTGACTCGTTACCGACCTTTGATGGGCCGGGCCGAATGGCAGACATCCGCCTGCCCAAACAAATCCTCTTCTTGAGGCTCACATCTAGAAGAGCACAACGTGAGGATCAGCTCAAAAACACCTTGCTGGGGGAGAGAAATCGATCTTGTCATTTGGAAGACGGAAGCCGCAGAAAGAACCAATTGGGGAAGAGCAGTCAACGAAAAGACAACATCCTTCGAAAATACCAGATGACAAATAGAATAGAGGAAGAGATCCCAAAGAAAAGCTACAACTCTCTATCCCCTGAACACTCCTAGCCTATGACGTTGTGACTGCGGACTTCTCTTCAGATCCAACATCGGATTCATTTCACACAGAAGTAAATGTCGATGAGCATCCCCAATAGAAGAAGAGATAGGAGTCCGAAGAAAAGCCAGAAGTGTCCATTCTCTGAACTCTCCTACCCTACCATGAGGTTGGTGTGAAAGGTCCCTTCAGATTCAACATAGGACTCATTTCACACGGAAGGAAATGTCGATGAGCACCCCAATAGGAGAAGAGAAAACGGGCCTTGTGACACAACCTGCCTTGTGGGGAGATTTTTTAAATACCAGAAGCCGTTTGCAATCAGTCTTCAGACTAAGTAATACAGGCGACATGGCAAGTAGCCGAAGCATTACTTATAAGCACGACGAAGAGCGTTATAACAACAATCTACTTAAAGAAAGTATAAATGGGGTCAGGAGAATTTAACTAATCCACGAAAAGCCTTTGTAAGCCTATCTTCTCCAAGCGTGTCCTTTAGTCCACTCATGCGAGAAAGATTATCTCTGTGCCTAGCAGCTCGCTTAGGCATGATGTTTATGACTCAAGAAGGTCTGCAGCTTTGATTATCTAGCTGGACGACACGAGTTCACTCCATATAGTATGTCAGTATTTTCTTGGACTGTTTCTTTAAGGGTACTGGGGGTAAACGTTTTCTGGCTCGGTGTTAGCCACCTTATAGTCAGGGATCGTCATTTAAGAATAATTTCTAAGGAAGCTACCTCATCAGCAGGGATATAATATCGAGCTTTTATCTTGACATTTTGTGAATGGGATCTGGACTATGCAGTAGTTTCCGGTGAGGCCTTTGGATGTTATGATGAAGCGTAAAATTACAGCTGTATTCTTTCATAACTGATCCATAAAGCCTTTACATATATTACTTGTGGATGTTGATTTTTTGCTACTTCAACCTCCACCTTTCCAATAGATCGATATCCCTAATCATGTCCGTTCCGAGAGGATACTTTCAGAATCAATACAATATTAACTCCTTCAAGTCTAAGCTTTACCATTATTGATCGTAAATAGACTCATAATCCGCACCTATTACCTTCTCTTTTTACGTCGATATGACAACCTCGTTCAGTAATCCTCTATCTTGACTGGCTCTTCGGCTTTATAACATAAAAAATATAACGACCAAAATATTTTTGATGAAAATATCAAAGATAGATCTAGTTTGAAGAATTCGTGGAAATCCCGATATATACATCAAAAGAAACGGAAATGAAGGAATATATACCTAAAATAATTATTCCTAATGTTATTATTCCTAAAATGGTTGTTCTTTAAGAAAATGTAAGATTTGATTTTTTTTATATACCACTGGTGATGTTTGAATAAAAGTATCTAAAACGAAAATCTTTTTTTCGATGATTAGAGAAGATTAAATACAGCGAATATTTAATGCATCGCTGTTATCCCTTTTGTGTTTAGAGTTCTCCTTATAAATCCCTTTTGTCGACAGAATAATTCCCTTTGATTTAGTCTGATGTCACAGACCTATCGCCAAATAGAACTTTGAGAAGAAGCAAGAATGACATCTGTAGCGTTTTTCTTCTTCGTAGGCGATCATGGCTCTCCACAATTTCTTATCCTCTGTAGCTCTTAATATAATTTTGAATTTTGTTATCTCTCACAAACCATGTTCCGCCATACATTTACTAATGCTCAGTAAGTATGTTACGTGTTGCTTTCTCCTGCGCCTCTTTGCTACAATCTGTCTTGTGAGCATCAGATTTTCCAAGCCTTCTTTCCTCATTATGCGCGTTAGAAGATTTCATCCTGATGTTAACAATAAGCTCCCGAAGTATTTGTTTTCATTTCCTGTAAAACTTCGACGTTGTTGACCTGTTCGGCCTATGGTATCTGTAGAACCAGATTTCTATTGCTTCAAGTTTCTTCTTCATCTATACCATTGCTAAAGTGTTAAAATTATTTCTATCAACACCGATTCCTATACAATCACCGGAGTTAAGCAACGTTGAGCCTTAACAGTACCTAGATGGGAGATCTCTATGGAATACCAGGTACTGTAAGATTGGTGATGTAATGGATAATGGAACGGTAATGCTAATCGAAGAGCCGAGTTCCAATTCTGGTTGGGTTCGTTATATTCACTTACGCACAAATAACTATGGGGAATTCACTTCTTCTCCCCCAGATATGGGTTAAATAGTAAGACGTTTATCACTAAACCATTATTATCTCAAATGAAAAAAATAATACTTACAATCTAAATTGTGGCTTTAAAAAAACCTGCTGAGAGTTAATATGCTATCAATAACGAATGAATCAATCAATGCATCACGACTTTTGTTTATTTCGTACAAACGCACGCATTAGTTTTTATTTGTTTCAATAGAAACACATGGATACAAACTGTCATCGACAGCCGATATTATTCCAGGTGGTCTTGTGTCTTTTGATGACAGATTTATCTCCCCTTTTTCTATCTGTAAAAAAGACAATCTGCATCTTCTTTCGAATGTATTCAGTAAAATTTATTCGGATGACAGAGCAAGATTATGACTAATCGAATGGCTGTGGCTAATCGATCAGAAGATCACCGTCGGTCATGGTGAAAGCTGATATTTATAAGTTGGACAGATTGGATCTTGTCAGAAATATGCTAAGAAAAACGTATACAGATATGCGTGTAGTTCAGTATTCATAAAAGAATGAATTCCTAGATATTCAATAATGATTATACGTATGCATATATACAGACAAGAGGCATACGCTCACATATATATATATAGGCATACACAGACACATATATATACGTATGTACACACACATGTATATATATGCACGCACAAACACACTTCTACATGCACACATACGTCTCTCTCTCTCTATATATATATATGTACATATATATACATACATGCATGCACGGCTATATATACATGCACGCACACACACACATCTATATATTTTAAGGCATTTTTATGCTTATACTTTCTTTTTTATAGATACAAATATTTAAGTAAATGCTCTATTTATAATAAACAGTATTAAACAACATTTACCGGCCTGAATGTCCGAGAAATTGTTATAGAAAATACGCGTCCTCCGACAGGAATCGAACCTGTATCCTATACGGAACTGTCATATAGCCTGACGTACTGATTCCGACACAGAAGAGCGTTTCGGTTAGCAAAGTCGATTTTACTCTTTTTAAACTAAAATTTTCCATGATTTTCTCACGTACATTCATATCTGCTCGATGCGTTTCCAAAAGTGAAGAAATGACGTCACACATTATGAAATGGACAAAGTCCGGCAATTATTTTAAGATATTTTTATGCTTATACATTCTTTTTTTTTTATATATACAAATATTTAAGTAAATGCTCTGTTTATAATAAACAGTATTAACAACATTTACCGGCCTGAATATCCGAGAAATTGTCATAGAAAATATGCGTTCTCCTCTGCGAAATCGGTAAAAGCACGTCAGGCTTATATATATATATATATATATATATATATATATATATATATATATATATATATATATATATATATATATATATATAAAACTATATATATATATATAACTATATATTATATATATGTATATATAAAACTATATATATATAACTCTATATTGTATATATATATATATATATATATATATATATATATATATATATATATATATATATATATATATATATATATATATATATATATATATTATATATATGTATATATAAAACTATATATATATATATATAACTATATATTGTATATATATATGCCGGTTCTGTATAGGATACAGGTTCGATTCCTGTCGGAGGACGCATATTTAAATGTTGTTAATCTATTAGGTTGGTGCAAAAATAATGACGTAATAATGTCATTTTTTAACGTCACAAAACGACATTATTACGTCATTATTTTTGCACCAACCTAATATATATATATATATATATATATATATATGCATACACACATATATATGTACATATGCATATTTAATATATATATATATATATATATATATATATATATATATATATATATATATAATGGCCAGCTGCACTCGTTTTTCGAGCAGACCCATCGACTAGGGTCGTTAGCTAATTCCTGTCGCAGACACTAGATCAAAAATATTTCTGTTTGTTCAACACCTACAGAGCCCATCTGTGGTTTATATTACAGCGATGCTTAGTTAAAGTTTCTAGAAGAGAGCTCATTATCTTCCTAGATATCTGAGAAGTGACACACACATGCACACACATATATGTATATATATAGATGCACAGTCTATACATTTTGTCGACTCTCTATGCCAAATATTGAGCACTTTATATGTGACTGAAATTTAAGACAAATTCCGAAATGTGACATTTCAACGAGTCCTTCTATAAGATTCGTGTGTGAATTGTGTACATTTAAGGTTGGTACACTAAAAAGGAAAATGTAGCAAGGAAAATGTAGCAAGGAAAATGAGATTCATTCTCGTCAGTTGATGCTCCTTTATTTCCGGAAAGGAAACACTGCCGTACAAACAGTAAACAAAGATAAGTGCCGTTTATGGAGATGTTGCCGTAGCAGAGAAAACTTATGGTAGATCACTAGGTTCAGAAGATTAAATTTACCTCTTGTTGTTCAAGAACGTTGCAGCAGGCCTGTACTCCTTGAAACTAACAAAGTCGAAATGTTGATTAAAAATAATATATGCTCCACGACACAGGACATCGCAGAGATACTCCACATAGTTCATTTGAGAATTGTAATACATTTGAATAGGTGAATCATAACGGTGTGTGTACCTGAAGATTTCACGAAAATGAATTGATCGAATTTTCCAAATGTTATTCTCTGCTTTAACGCAGCAGAATTTTTGTTTTGGGAAAAAAATTGTCAAAGACGATAAAAATGGACTGTTTACAAAAAGAGGTTCTGGGGAAAACGAAATGAGACCCGGTTAAGCACGGCAACAGCAACTCTGAAGCCAAAGATGCTTCATATCGGGTACGTTTGAAAGGGTATTGTTGATGACGAGCCAATTCCTTCTAATCAAACGTTGAATTCAGTCAAATACATTTGCCAATTAGACCGATTCAAGGCAGCGATCGGTACAAAAACGTCTTGAATTGGCCAAACGGAAGTGTGTCACCTTCCATCGTGGACAGCGCTAGATCTGTAATCTCTTTGCAGACCCGGCTTAAGTTGCTTCAGCATAGCTGGGAAGTTCTATTAAACCAGCAGTAGATTCCTGACCTTGCATCTTCGGATTATGACTTATTTCGATCTATACAACATTCTCTTAATGGGAAGAAAAGAAATTCTCAGGAAGTCTGCAAAAATAATAAACAAGTTCATCATCCAGAAATATGTAAAGTTCTGGGAGAATGGAATCATGAAGTTGCCTCAAATATTACGGAAGACAATTAAAAAAATGGCATATATATGTGACTGAATAAATATAGATTCAAATATCTAAACATTGGTGTGAAATTTACCAAAAGCACCTAATATTATGTGTGTGTGGTTATCGATTTGTCTCATGTATAATATATATAAAATATAATATATATATATAATATATATATAAAATATAATATATATACATAATATATATATATAAAATATATATATATATACATAATATATATATATAAAATATATATATATATATACATAATATATATATATATAAAATATATATATATATATATACATAATATATATATATATATACATAAAATATATATAATATATAAAATATATATATATATAATATATAATTTATATATAATATATATATATAATATATAATATATATATATATAATATACATATAATATATATAATATATATATATAATATATAAATAATATATATATATATATATAATAAATTTAATATATAAATAATATATATAATACATTTAATATATAAATAATATATATAATACATATACATAAATCATATATATCCTAGTGCGCCAGAAACTACGTTTTTCAGTTTCACCTAAATGGATAATGCATCTCCAGCCAGTTCAACCTGAAGATCCATTTAGATGAAACCTATGTAGGTAGTTTCTGGCTCACTAGGATTTTTTTATACTCTGCTCCGTATTGAGCACTCTACGTTTTTTCTTATTTTACTCAATTAGAATTTATTTCGTTTCGCTATCCATTACAACATTCGGCGAGTTTTTTTCAACTTATTTGCATTTTCTTAGTTATTCTTTCTTTTACCAATTTTTTCCCTAGATACTACTTTCTTTTAATACATTTTTATTTGCAAATTGTACTATCCAAGTTTTTTTTACACCAGTCGTGTATAGACATTAAAATAATAATAATAATAATAATAATAATAATAATAATAATAATAATATCATTGAAGACGACTGACAAGGTACAGCGATTGAACATTTTATATAATTTTTGTAGAAAATGCAAGTATATAGCCTCAATTGCATGCAAAAACTAAATATAATGGAAACACTAGTAAATACGAAAAAGACAACACTCAATAACATCAACTATGAACAGGGTCAAAATATGCAGACCGTGCTTGAAAATAATAAAAAAAATCATTGTCATCAATTTAGAAGCACACACACACATATATGTATGCATACACACTTTCAGTTTTAATACAAAAATAAAATAAAGATCCTTGAAATATTTGGACAATTTTTACACACTTTATGTCCAGAAAAGAAAACATTTCTTGATCAAAATCAAATAAAAAAGCTTAATCGCAGTACCTTGTCAATGGTCTCCAGTGAAACTTGTATAAAAGAGGGATTGCTACCCAAATACACAATTATATATATATATATATATATATATATATATATATATATATATATATATATATATATATGCCAATGCTTTCACACATGTAATTTGCTTCTCATTTTTGCAGAAATATCACCTGCTGATATATTCAATATCATGTAATATATTAATATATGACACTTCTTTGCCTGGGGAGGTCAGCGGGTTCAAATTGAGGCAGTCTGAAGACATATGGATGCAGAGATATAATAAAAATTAAGCCATTTTTCGGTTCCGAACAAAAGACTTTCGTAAAGTGTTGGCCAGTTCAGCTGAAAGTATGACATTAATGGGCGACACAAATTCACGAACAGACAACTCTTTCCAAAGAATTATTTCCATTCGCATTATGTCTTCTGGTTCCTTGAGTGCATATTCCAAGAGAATCTCGTAATCTCGTTTAATTTCTTGTTTCTGAGATATTTAGTTTGATTATTGGAATGCTCGTTCAACAACACAATCAAATCGATAAATTTGCAGATTAAGACCAGGAAACTAATTGAAATGAAAATTTCCAGAAAATTTCCATTTTGGTGTAAACTATCATGCTTATTTCGAAAGTAATAGTAAAATCTACCGTTTAGATTTTATTTACGGAAATCTACCGTTTTGGATTTATTGATAATATAAGTTCGGCCTTATTCGCGTCGCGGCTACAGCCCGGCAGCCATTACTGGCGTTGTTTACATACGTTTGTCTCGAGCAGGCATGCGCGGAAGCTTAACTTGTCTTGATTATTGCGCATGCAATGGGCAAATTTTAATTTAAAATGAATGAGCGAAATTTAAAAAGTAACCCAAGTTTTGGGTTATTAAATTTGGGATTTTAAAATGCATGATTATTTACAAAATAAAAAAAAGACAATTGTTAGAAAGGACTTAATAATAACATAATCAATTTTCAGCAATATTATTTAAGCATAATTATTTACAAAATAGCAATGACAATACAATTTGTTTTATTATTTAAACAAGAATTCATTATTATTACAGTTTGACTATAAAAAAACAACACTTGTCATTGCTTTTCTAAATAACTTAAATTAAAAAGAATAATTCAATAAAAGTTTCACTTTCAAAAGTGTCTAAAGATTTCTTTAGGTTTTGCGCAGTAATTTAGACGAGTAATAAGATAGGAAAATCAGTAAAAAGGCCGTTAACTAAGTAAGCTTCCGCGCATAACTCCGGGACTTAATCTTCAAATGTTTCATCAAATCTTCGAATATGAAACAGTCATATTTAAAGTTCTTAGCTGAAATCAGTTTGAACAAGCATACATTTATAGTGGGTAAGTCCTTTGAAAATGTAGACTGCATATCAACAGGAGATATTATTATAATGTTAATTTTATGAGCCAACTTCTAAATGCTGGCTCAAGGCATATTGGAAGAGAGCGATTGAAGATTTTCCCCGGAGAAGGTTGTAAATATTTTCGGCTGTAGACAGGTTGCCAGCCAAGACTATAGAACTCTGTCCGCCGTGCAATTCAACCCATAGCTGGATTCACACTTAGAAATATAATTGGTATATTTCATGTATCACCGAAAGAAATCTTCGTAGTGTAAGGCAAACTAAAAGACTTTTAGGTGGATTGTCTCATTGCTCCATGTAATTGTATGTCTATTGTTTTACATATCTCAGCCATCTCCTAACTGAAATTATGACATGAATTATAGAGGAGTAGATTGATTTATTAAGTAAAAATAAAAGACACTGTTAAAAAGGTTCCACATTAATTTTAGTGAACCATATATTTATCGATTTGTTATGTTATCAAATTCATAATTCTAATCTCCCAGACCGTTTTCAAATTTAGAATTGTAATAATTTTTCCTGTTCACCAAATAAAACTGTTGTAACCAAGGGGATGTTACTGAATGGAATAATCACACGAAGGTTGGTAATGAACGATAATACTTAGGACAAGAACAACACACATAAGATTTGCCAGCGGCGCGTAGAAGTAGTCAACTGCTAGAAGTGAGTCAAGTGAATTCCACAATGAATCTCCAACTGCAGGATATCTACAAACCGCCCCACGCAGTCAGATATGGCACAAGGCCGAATTTAATGTGGGCTATCCAAGCCCGGTCGAAACGGGGTCGGGTAGCTGAAGGCAAAGAGTTTGACCAGCACAGCTGGAGACGAATCTCCAACTGTAGACCAACATAGAGTATTTATTACTGTATTTAAGTGAATGGAGACAAACCCATTATCGTCCGTAGGCATGCTACAAAATAAACATAGCATTAACTTGATGTAATATTAAACCTTCTCTTTTAATAATATTCTAGACATATCATTGATTGTTGTATTTAATTTGCCTAACTGGGAACAGTACTTGTTCGTTTGATTCTCTAAAATGTTCTCAGAATAAAATAATCTTTTTGATATACTCAGTATCAGTTTCTAGTAATGTAGACTAAGCTCTCATACGACCCCCTTAGTCCCGCCGACGGTATTTCAATGGTGATGCAAGCATTGGGGAAAAGTCAAGAGTTACCGAGAGACACGGAAGAGCTAAATTGCTGGAGTGCCGATACACACATTGGTGATTTGACAGAAGAACTATGATCATTACACACATTACACTGGTTCACTCACTTTGTCTCACCGGCGACAAAGTCGGATAATGTTCACGCATGAGCACTGACTACGAATCGTAATCAGTTCCGGTGATATTGAAAATGACTGGACATTCTGGACAGATCGCACACACACACACACACATATAAATATATATATACTCGACTCTCCCGTCGAATTCGATGTATGAGGGTCAAGCATATCTGTTCCTAGGAAATCGACAACAGCACATGAGATTTGATTATAGTGGTGAAGGTTTCGTGCAGGACCATCCACACTTTTTAAAGGGTCGAATATAGAGTCCTGGTGCACTACGCACCACAAGGTCCCCAAACGACCCACCGCTGGTTTTGAATTCAGAGTTGTCCTGCTCTTAGATCAGTTGCCATCCAAGGCTATAGAACAGTCTGTCCTGCTATTTACCCATAGTTGGAGGGAGAAGAGGATTCAAACCTTTCCCAAGGGTATTAGCAATGGATTCGACTGGAATTCGAACATATATATATATATGTGTGTGTGTGTGTGTGTCTGTGTGTGTGTGTGTGAGAGAGAGAGAGAGAGAGAGATGTGCTATAACTATGAAAATTTTTTTTTCATTTCCCAAGTTCTTTCAATAATTTCTTCTGAGATCATCTTCAGGGATGCAAATAGTTATGCAAAATGTTATCAATTACTGTAATTTTTTTCTTTCTGTTTTTAAATGCAATGGTTGACAGTCATGCTAAGCGTGAAAAAATTATCCACTATGTAATTTTTTCTTCGGTGTTGCAATGTGATGGTTATGCGTGCATTAAAGGGTGAAAAATGAAGAACTGTTCTTTTTATAAACAATTCAGAACATTACTACGTTTAAAAGCAGAAAGAAATAATTACAGTAATGGATTGCTAGACACAG
The DNA here is from genome assembly GCA_963932145.1 of Acanthosepion lycidas. NCBI lineage: Eukaryota > Metazoa > Mollusca > Cephalopoda > Sepiida > Sepiidae > Acanthosepion > Acanthosepion lycidas. The sequence goes on from OZ010572.1 coordinate 138,308,298, forward strand.
TTTTGCATTACTATTTGCATTTCTGAATGACACACAGTTTTGTATTACTACTTACACCTCTGAAGATAATCTCGGAAGAATACCGAAAGTACTTGGGAAATGAAAATAAAAGCAATTTTCACAGTTATAGCACATTTCTCACATCATTTAATTGCAATACACAGAAGGTTATTCGTGAGTATGAACGGATTATGTTAAAAATAAGCAAACATAATGTCTGTAATTTATTTAATCAGACATATATAAAAGAGAATTTGCTGCCTAAATACACGAATATATATATATATATATATATATATATATATATATATATACACACACACACACACATATACACATATATACACACACACACATATATATATATACACACACACACACATATATATATATATATATATGCACACACACATACACATCCGTTCACATATATGCATTTGTGTGCGCACGCATACGTGTTTACTATCATATAGAAGAGATTAACCGATTTTACTCGACTTATCCAGGTGGATTATATATTTCCCAAGGCTTCTTTATGTTCGGCCGTACTATTAAAAAGAATTTATAATTCGTACATATATCAATTTTATTAAGTTTTATTTCATGACTTCCTACATAGGCCTCACCCCTCTCTTACCAATCCCCACTCCCGACATTCAGGACCTTAGGGTGAATGCAAACCAACTACAAAATCCAAAGAAGGCGATCGATTCGTGTTCTATAACTTCGAAAATTTGGTCAATTTACACATTATATATTACTTTTCTTTTATTTCTGATTTTTCAATGACAGCAGTAGAATTAACAACTTCTGGTATATTTGCGTCAGTTACAGTCAAAGAAGTCGATCAGGTGAAAGAGAAGAAACCAGAATAATTCCTGATACACTTATCAGCATAATCGGTGGAGCTGTTGGCGCCGTATTAACAATAATCTGCTAGATATTAATTAAAATGGCTATTACTGTCTCTTCGGGTGAGAAATCTTCGTCGCGTGTAGGCAGAGAACATGTGTAATGATAACTTTACTCTATCTCGCAGCGGAAATACTTGCATATATCCGACTAAAGCCGGTGCAGAGTGTTCAGACCAAGGATTAGAAGAAGATTAATTTCGAAGGCAAGTAAATTACCCACTGGGGGAATTGGCGCATCACAAGTTTTTCGGACGTATTTCTGCTTGTTTGACCGTCTGTCAGAATCCTACCAGATGGGGAAACATTAGATTTTGAAGGGAAGAAATACTTGGTCGAGCCGCGAACGTTTCGCCGTCTCACAGCGTATGTTATATATATATATATATATATATATATATATATATATATATATATATATATATAGATAGGCAGGTAAAAAATCCGTGGGTAAGTAATCTAAGTAAATCCTAGTAAAATATTAAAACTGATCTACAAAAGAGAGCTCAATACAATTTTTATTATAAAGCATGTAAATGAAGCGATATAAAATATTTACCTCATACAGATGATGATTTCGTCCATAGTAAAGTAGTTTTTCCCTGGATTTATCAAAGCAAATACATTTACTAAATTTTTAGTAGTCCAGCGAAAAATGGGGGAAATGATCATCTGTATGAAGTAAATTGTTTTGACCTCATTAATTTTAATTCATATATATATATATATATATATATATATATATATATATATATATATATATATATATATATATATATATATATATATATGAAATGGAAAAAAGTCCGTCAATTAATTTAAGACATTTTTATGTTTATACATTCTATTTATAGATACAAATATTTAAGTAAATGCACTGTTTATAATAAACAGTACTAACAACATTTACCGGCATGAATGTCCGAGAAATTGTCATTGGAAATATGCGTCCTCCGACATGAATCGAACCTGTATCCGATACGGAACCGTCATATAGCCTGACGTGCTTTTACCGATTTCGCCACAAAGGAGGGTTTCGGTTAGCAAGGTCGATTTCACTGTTTTTAAACTAGAATTTTCCATGATTTTCTCACGTACATTCATATCTGCTCGATGTGTATCCAAATGTAAACAAATGACGTCACACATTATGAAATGGACAAAGTCCGACAATTATTTTAAGAAATTTTTATGTCTTAAAATATCTATAAAAAAGATATCTATAAAAAAGAATGTATAAACATAAAAATGTCTTATATATATATATATATATATATATATATATATATATATATATGTTATTACGTTCCCGCTCATTTCCTATGTTTATAGTAGTGCTTAGAAAGAAAGTGTGTAGAGTGAGGCCGTTTCTTCAAACCACAGAGATTCCATTAATGATCATGACTTGCACACCAGTTTTTACCTAAACCAACGTTCCCGGATCGAGCAGCTATCATATTCCCTAGATCACGCCCCCTTGCGGACTTTCCCTCTTCAAAAATCAAATCCATGAGATTTCGAGAATTCGAGGAAATTCAAGAGAATCCGATGAGGCAGCTGCTCACTATCCCAAAAAGTAGTTCCAGTGGACAGGGTGCTGGGTAATGTGCTTGGCTTCAGATGGGGCCTACTTTAAAGAAGATTAAATTCCGAAATATACTTAGGAGTCCCGGTATATATATATATATATATATATATATATATATATATATATATATATATACCCCTGTTTATATATATATATATACCCCTGTTTATATATATATATATATATATATATATATACCCCTGTTTATATATATATATATATACCCCTGTTTATATATATATATATATATATATACCCCTGTTTATATATATATATATATATATATATATATATATATATATATTACGAAATGGACAGAGTCCGACAATTTATTTATTAAAGACATTTTTATGTTTAACGTTCTTTTTATAGATACAAGTATTTAAGTAAATGCTCTGTTTATAATAAACAGTATTAAATAACATGCCTCTGTTTATATATATATATATATATATATATATATATATATATATGTATGTGTGTGTGTAAAAAGGTGTGATTGAAAAGTAACTCCCTTTTTTACGTATGATTAGCCAATTTAGAGTCCTGGCTTAAGACCATTTGACTTTTTTGTGTTGGTTAAACGTTATTATACCAAGCCAAGACTTTGGATGAACTTGAAGGGCGAATACAAGAAGTTATGTCTTCCATACCACAAGAGTTCCTGGTGCAATCATTTGACGCGATTCAATTATAAAAAGAATTAAATAGAAATGGTAATGTGATTAATGGCGAAATCACTCCGCTGAAAGAAATCAATAATACATTAACTTACTATCAATTCTTTGAATAATAAGATACTTATATTCGAGTTGTTGTTAGATGTGAGACACATATAAAGTACTTTCGACAATTTCAAATTATAATCTTCAGGACGCAATTTTTCCATACATAGGCAAACACTAAGACGAAATATGTGTATACCGAAAGATGTGTTTTTAAATTATGCTATTTATTGATATTTGAATATATGTTTTCGAGTGTACTATGTCGCGATACCAGTGTTTTTGTAGAAAGCGAGAATTTTGTTTGAATTTTGAAAAGTTATAAATTTACGATAAATACATATATCAAAAAAAAAAAAAAATCGTGTATACATACATACATATATATATATATATATATATATATATATATATGTACCTTTCTAAATGTTGATGGGTGACCAGATCGACTTTCGTCTGTTATACTTGTGTGCTTTTTGCTTTAAACCGTTCTATCTACTCATACCCCTTGCTTAAAACGGCTTCTGAATGAAGGATAGAAGATGTGACTCATGAGTGCACAGTCCATTGGTATAAGTAGATTTGTATAAGACACACAACGGAATTTGTGAAGAGCAATCGCTATATCGAGTCTAGTTTGTTACCTCTTCGTCTCCGTTGGTCTAGTGGGCATGACGCTTACGTCATATCGTAACAGTCCAGGTTCGATTCTCGGTAGTGGATGCGCACTGCTGATGTCTCCCAAAATAGGATGAAACCGCTGTCTAGTGTTTTCTGTATTCTGTTGAGGATTCTTCTAGACTCGATGAATTACTTAAGTATTATATATATATATATATATATATATATATTATTTACATTGGAACAGACTCCCAAAGGATATTTCTCAAATCATTGCAATCTTAACTTCTTCAAGTCTAGATGTAACCGTTATCTTTCCCTCCTATCAATCTAAACTACCTCTTAACGTAACCCTCTATTGCGAGTGCCCCTCGTGTCTTGTACAACGTGAACCTTACTGTAAAAAAAAAAAAAAGGAAAAATATAACGTCTGGAGAGTATAAAAAAAATCTCGTGAATAGAGAAAACTCACACATGAGAATAAAAAATAAGAAAAACAAAAAAACAAAAAAAAATGAATTTACTGTTCCGCAAAGATCTACGTGGTATGATCAGCTTTTGCGAAGCAATGTAGATTTAATTATGAAATTTGGCAAGATCAAGAAGCAAACCGACTTTCATTGCTCGGATTGTCGGGTGGGGGGATACAAGTATAGAGCCGATCGACCCTGTTTTCCCTCTCGGGCTTCCTCTATTTAATTCGTCACAAAAGAATCTGATTTGCGACTGTCAACACACAAATGTCCGTCTCTTGCACTCAGTGTGTCAGTTGAAGATAAAATTGTCTTTTTTGTTGGTTTTGTCTTGCTGTGTTTGTTTTTGCTTTATTCGCTTTGTTGGAGATTTTCTTCATTTCAATTGACAGATTGCGTCTGGGAAATTTGTCCGCATTCTTTTTTCAGTGAAGTTTAAGACCCCCCCCCCAAGAAAAAACAAAAAACAAAAACAAAAACAAAAAAAAAAAACGAAGCGGAAATACATTTGTTATTCTAAAACGACATCTGTGGCAGTTTGTCAAAAATATTCTAAGTAAAAGTATATGTACATTTTGCATTTTAATGCTTTTACATCAGTGGACTATCTTCAAAACTATGCTGAAACAAGCAAATAACATAATTGCTTATCAATTTAAATTATAAGGAAAATAAAATATTAACATTCTGAGCAAGGCTTAATTGAATCCTTCTTGGCTTATAAGCACAATGATAAACTTATTGTAAAAATCTAGCTTTCACCGAATCAGTAATAGTGACTAAGGATTGCTGGATGTTATGCGTACGGCCTGACTTTAGTCTTTTCCTAAATTTGCTCTTCATTTCGTCTGGAGTAGCCGTATAATTTTATTTGGAAAGAGATGACTGCAGATTGAATTTTACTTGCCGAAAGTGAATTTAAACGTTTCGAGTGGTCAAGGAATTCTAAATTCACTGAGACGCCTTTAAGGGCTGCGTACGATATATTGATAAATAAATCTTAATAAAGATATTTTTATATTGTAAGAAAACATTTTTATAATGGAAATAAGTTCGTCGATTTTTATAAATTCACGCCCGCTGATTATATATATATATATATATATATATATATATATATATATATATATATGTATATGTGCGTGTATTTAGCCAGCAATCCTTTCATGCACATTTCATTGAATACGACAGACAAGGTGCTTTTATTTAATTTTTTTATACAATTTCTTATGCGATCTAATAATTTATTTCTTTTCAGATGATATCTGAAAAAAAAAAAATTAGACCGCATGAGAAATTGTATAAAAAACTAAATAAAAACACCTTGTCTGTCATATTCTATAAAATGTGTATATATATATATATATATATATATATATATATATATGAGTGTGTGTGTGTGTGTGGAATTAATAAGCCAGTTAATAAAATTTGAGGACTAAAAGCCAACAAAATTATAACAGTATTGGCAATAAAATTGATATTTATTATATATTAGCCTTTTGACTAAATTGAAGCAAGAAGAGAAAGATTGTAAAGTCGGAATTTTTGAACACGCCTGTATCATTTTTAAACGACATGAGAGAAAGAGAGAGGGAGGGGAAATACTATATTTACGTAATAAGTAAACAAATCAATCAAATACATGTAATTAATACTGGAATATAATTTGAATAATTACGTTGACTACCAGAAGTCAAATACGAAATCTGACTTCCAATGTCAACTTTATAATAACTAAGTGAGGTAATAAATTATAATGAGTTGATTTTTAGTTTCAACTGAAGTCTTAACATAGTTTCACACTAAAAGTATCGCTATGAATAAATTTCTTGTCTGCAGATGAAGATGTCTCAGAAAATCCTAAGCACGAGGGTCGACAGTTTTTATTATTTTGCCGACAAAGATTTAACTCGGGGTTGGCTGTCAATGCGTTCAAAATAATTAGACTAAAAGCAAGAGAATAATCTCATAATTCGAAAATAAATTCAAGATCTGCATCTAAATTTTGCCCATAGCTGAGACCCTAACAGGTGCTACCACTTTGGGTCAAGATAAACCTAGGAAGAGCTGCAATTCAGAGGTGGTTCCACGCACTTCAAAATCTTCGGATCAGAAGAATGCCTGTAGTTTATCAGGACAATCCAGGATATATTGGAGGCAAGAGAATCAAAGGGTAAGGTCGAGTGATTTACCCAACTAGTTTGTGTAAATGCATGGTAGACCCTTGACTGGTTTGGTTTATTTTGTTTAACGGCATATCAACCTCAATGGGTTATTTAATGCCGACTTTTTTAGGATAGATTCGTATGAATAGATTATGTATTTTTTGGTTTAGATTGGTTTGGTTTATTTTGCTTTACGGCATATCAACCTCAATAGGTTATTTAATGCTGACAAAAATTTTTATTGCTGGTAATATTTTGTTTTGTCAAAAATCCGTTTCTGGTAATATATTTCTTTCAAAATTGTATTGCTGGTAATAATTTTTTCAAAAAATTATTGCTGGTAATAGTTAACTATTTGCCCATAGCTGGGACCCTAACAAGTGCTACCATCCTGGGTCACGTTCGACCTAGGAACACCAGCAATTAAGAGGTGGTTCCACGCTACTCAAAACCTCCTGACCAGAGGCCTTGCTGCTGGACATAGTTTAACGTCTTATCCAGCACGCAGACCATTGACTATGAAGTATAACAAACATTGCTTAGTATTAAAAATAATAGGATATTGTGGAGAGTCACGTCTGAAAGAGACACGGAATATGAAGGAAAATATCTGTCTGAAAGCATATTTGAAAAATAGCGCCAAGAAGATTTTAATATCGTAGTTTTTTTTTTATTGAGATTGAACATATTCGAATCTCTTCATGATGAGTAACAAGGCAGATGGCGTATTGCTGGGCGTCTCCAAAGCACCAATCATAGCTCAGCTTCATTGCAGCGTGATCTGCATTCAAACCAAGCTAAACATGAGATGATGTCATGATAAATGTCATGCTCCAGATCACAATGTTTCTGTAAATAAAAATTCGATCAAAAATTTTGAAAAAAGCCAGTTTGTTCAACGTCTGAAACACAACAGCCAACTTTCACAGAAATTTCAAAGGAAACGGGAAAAGTTGATATCTGAACAGAGATTTGGAAAGCGACTTCGTTGAATTAAGGCAGTGGACTCAATCCGCTTCAAACGAAGCGGCTACAGGGCTTAAGCGAACACCAAAACACAAGTGCATTGAGATCAATACAAACTTGGCTCCTGGTTTAACTTTATATCATCGGAGAAGCAAAAGGCTTGCGTCAATACGCGCAATTTACAGCTAGTGTGTCGGAGTCGCAGAATAGATGAATGGCTCGTCAGCTAAAGATTTCTTTTATAGGCTCGAGCTTGATCTTAAGGAATAACATCGAATTGTCCTGGGTTAGAAGATAAACTACATCCGTGTTCTAGGTAAGACGATAAACTAAATCCAACAGCAAGGCCTCTGATCAGGAGGTTTTGAACAGCGTGGAATCACCTCTTGATTGCTGGTGTTCCCAGGTCCACCGTGACCCAGGATGGCAGCACTTGTTAGGGTCCCAGCTATGGGCAAATACTTAACCGCCAAACGGGGGTCAAACCGTGTGAAAATAGGTTTTAATATCAGCCATACATTTTCGTAAAAATATTATCAGCAATTAATTTTTCAAGGAAAAAAATCCCTGCAATATATTTAAAAAAAAAAAATATTACCAGCAATATATTTTTGGAAAAATTTTTTACCAGCAATAGAGTTTTGAAAATATGTTACTAGCAATAAAAATCTTGTCGGTATTAAATAACCCATTGAGATCGATATGCCGTAAAACAAACCAAACCAAAATAACATTGAGCCGAGAACCCATTAGCAAGTAGATATACGGAGATAGTATGATAATAAATTATAATTTAATTATTATCTTAACAATTATAATTTTTATTATGATAAGCTAAATTTAGTAAATGATAAAAGAACAAAATGATTTTAATACATTAGGATCTATATTACTACTAAGTTGGTGCAAAAATAATGGCGTAATAATGTCGTTTTTTGACGTAACGTCAAAAAACGACATTATTACGTCATTATTTTTGCACCAACCTAATAATTACTTTAAGAAGTAATCTATTTGATCGCATAAATAAATAAATAGATATCTTGTTTTAGTTTTATTTTTTTTAAATTGCAGATGTGTTGAAGAAAAAAGAGGATGTATTTTTGCCTGAGCTAAATAAAAAAGTTTCCAGGTAAGAGAGGTAGGTTTTCGATGCAACGTCGTCACGAAGTCAGTATTCATGAATGATTCACTTGGATAGACAATCAGTCGCAGTACACAGGAAGCATAGGTACCAAGGCACTTTTCGTTATTTTTACAATTCACGGCCAATGCACGCAGAGCACCGGGGAGCAATAACCGCAGCTATTAACCGGTGGCACGCACGCCTATTAGAAGTAAAAAAAAAAAACTAAAGTCTATCGATCGGCAGAAAGATCGATAGATTTTTGACAATGAACAAAGAGTTACATTGTCCGTTTTTAATATTGCCTTCAGCCTTCACAAAACAAGCATATAATTATATGCATGCAATATATATATATATATATATATATATATATATATACATAAATGTGTATTCTATATATATATATATATATAAATGTGTATTCTATATATATATATATATATATATATATATACACGTATATTCAATATATATCTTTATATATTCAATATATACATACATACACACACACACACAGATATATATATATATATATATATATATATATATAAGCATTAAAGCATATTTCTCTTTCTATGTACATATACACAACTATATATTACAGAGAAATTATTGTAGATATTAAATATATACATATACAATTGCGTATCTCAACTGTGGTTTATATATGTGTGTGTGCGTGTGTATTCTATATATATATATATATATATATATATATATATATATATATATATATAAATATATAAGAAATGTTAATACATAGACAATTGCGTATCTCAAATCTTAGCAACTCTCTACTTTCAATGGTTCTTGGGCTTTGTATTGTGTAAACAATACCAAAAAATAGATGCAAAATCTAACTAAAATTGGTATTATGATCAAGCTTTCAATTCACATTTTGGGAGAGGATATGAGAAAATAAAGAGAAGGAAAAAAAAAACCCAAATGCGTTTTCAGGAACGCATTATTTTAAAAGTGTCTTTGTACGTTATATCCAATGCGAAAGAACACCGTAAGTCGGCAACATGTAATGACGTAGTTTCTTTTGCTATTTTTATATGCATTCGAGAATACGATTGCTATATATCAAATATGTGGTGCAGTTCAATTTATATTACAATGAATCATTCATACAAAAGTAGATTAGTAAAATGATATAAAATGGCGAAAACACTTCGCAAACAAAATTTTAAAGTTGCATTAACCTACGAACCATTCGATGAATGTTATGATCCTTGTTTTTAATAACTACAAGCTGTATAATGTCTTTTTTTAATCTGCTAATACTTTGAACTGTACATACAGTCATCCTCAGGCATGGAAATTATTTTGTTTTTTAGTAAATCCAGCTAGCATTGGAGACGAAATATTAAATGCGAATCGAAATATGTTTTTTGAAATGTATTGTTAACGGATAAAAATTTTTGGTGCGTGTATTGGCAACGCTAAGGTTGAATTTTTTTGAAAATTTAAGAGTGCATTTTTTACTAATATGGTAATTTGAGAATTTGTTTGTTGTAGGATTTTTTCAGTCGATGTGGCATGAACTAAATTGTTCAATAAATAGAGTAATGTCGCAGCTGTTATCCCGAAAATTTGCACGTAGGATTAATTCTTTTAAATCAAATATGTGGTGCAGTTCAACTTATATTACAATGTATCATTCATACAAAAATTAGATTAGCAAAGTTAATTATATATATATTAGGGCTGCTCTTATATTTTAACTTTCTAGAAGTTTATCTCCCTACCTCCTATTTTGTTCCAATTAACAGAAAGCCAATCTATGCAAAATTTTAGCTCACGTGGGCAACTGCAAGGCGGTCCTCATCGACCCTAATTTTTTTTTTTTTTATTTCTTACATAATTTTCTCTTAAATTAAAAGAAATGTTCAGACTTATTCTTGGTATTAGAAGAATAAGTGACAATAAATATAATGTGGAAGGCAACTTGCAAAGCTGGAGGCAAAGCGCATGTAGAGGGAAAATAAAATTATTTTATCTGTAAAAACACGTTCATTTAATTGTGGCTTTATGATATAGATCTTCCCCTGTTGTGTTGGCAACTCTGACAAAGTTATATATATATGGTGGCCTCTCCAAGTCGTATTCGACATATGAGGGTCAAGGAACTCAGTTCTTAGCAAACGACAGCCCAGACACCAGCACATATGATTTGGTTATAGTGGTGAAGGCTTTGTGCAGAACCAACCACACTTTTTGAAGGGCCGAATACAGAGACATGTTGCACTGTTTGCCACAAGGTCCACAAACGGTTCTCCGAAGTAAGTGAATGTATTGGATTCAACTCGGCTTTCCGATTCATCAATCCACTACTCCCACGTGCCTCCATATTTATCGTTGATCAAAAATGATTTTACTAGCTTTGGGGACGGGTTTCTCACACCAAAACAAGGACAACAGTAAATATAAACATATGTCTGCAAATCCTTCGTTTTTGAGTTATTAATTTAAAAAAAAAACGTTTACGACAGATGGCGCTGTGTTGCCATTTAGACTAGGTTACATTTGTCATTCGTGTACATTTGTGGCTAGTCTTTCTTCAACGTTTAACGTGTGTGGTTGTGACTTAACTGAGAAGTGTTTCGTTTAACACTCGCAGGATATTCATATCGTGAGCAGGCGGATCGGATTTTTACATAGGGCCGTTAGAATGGTAATGCACGCGAGGATGAACGGCAAGATCAGATTGCGTTTCCAGACGGAAGGCAGCCGAGTCATCCAAACTTTGCTGTTATTTATCGTCGCATTGCTGAGATAGGATCCGGGGCACCACAAACTATGGATCGAGGAAGACCGAGATTCCATCGTACACCTTGTTATAATGTTGTTCATCATGACAGTCGTCTTCGAGTATAGAATCCAGAGGTTAGCAGTGAGTATTTCGAAGACAGTAGGAAAGCGTAGTTCAGGTTAGCAGTGGATATCGCAGCAAAGTAGCTGAGCGTAGTTCTTCCTTCTGTCATCTTCGCCTGGTCAAGTTGGCACTGGTCATTCGGGTAGGGTAAACAAAAATGGCCGCCTTTATACACGACGAATTGAATGATCTACGTCTTCTGATTGGTTAAACTTCTATTGGTCGACTATAAAGTGAGTCCAGGCATTTGGACTAACTCACTAGGTATATATATATATATATATATATATATATATACACAAAAAAAACTGTAACACGAAGAACACATTCTGCAGTCTGTCGTAGACGATCCACGTATTAGCAGACATTAAATGGTCTTAGCGTGTCGTATATCTCATAGATGGAAGGTATTTCAAGAGCATCTTGTATCTGTATCATTTGCAACGTGTGCAGGGTCTTTCCCCCTCTGATCACTCACCACAGGAGAACTTTTGTCAATGGTTTATTGTCGATCCGTTTTTTTGTCTCTTCAGTCTCGTTTACGGATGAGGCAACATTTGGAAGAGATGGAATAACCAGTTTATACAAGCAACATTTCTGATTAAATGTTTCGAGTGAAAATTTTAAGCAGTACTTTTTCACTTGGTCCACTTGCGAAACACATCTGACCTCATTTTAGAGAGATTGGTGTGACGTCACTATATCTTTCCGGAATCAATATCTGTCGAAACGAGTTTCTATAAATCAATATCATAACCTGCTTCAATTTATCGAATTTGAATGCTTTTTTATATACCTTTGTCTGAATCTATCGAAATAGATCAATACATTTTGAGCTATCGACGTTCAGATTTTAATTTTCAATAAAGCTTTGACATCACAGCATTGGAATTTGGCGTTATAAAATTTGTCAAATATCAATCAGAAGACGATTGCGTTGTCTTCGCCATTTCTACTAATATTATATCCGATTGCTGATTGTTATTTTATGAAAGTCTAAAGGATTTTGATATTATTATATTTAATAATATTATGATATATATTTAGGTTTTGTCGACATTGGTATTGTGTATTTAGCATTGGTCAATCGGTTTCTTTTATATTTTAATATTTTAGTTTAGTTTAAGCTTTAACTATTTATGATTAGTACTACTAATTATACATACATCGTCTGAAGATTACGTATATATATATATATATATATATATATATACATATATTTATTTATATATATATATACATATATATATATACATACATATATATATATACACACATATATATACATATATACATATATATATATATATATATATATATATGTGTGTGTGTGTGTGTTTGTGTGTGTGTGTGTGTAAAATACACGATGCCTGATAGTTAATTGCTGTTTTTTCTTTCCACGTTAAACGTAATAGAATTAATGATGGCAATCACAGTAAGCTTTGAAAAAAGGAAATTCGTTCTAAATTCTACTGGAAGAAGACAGTTTAAGAGGGAGTTCCAACCCCATTCACCAACCCGACTTACCATCGCTTGAATTGAAACCGACGGAAGTGTCCAGAATGTCCAGGAGAAGCATTCCGGAAGGCCGCAGATATCGACACGCCCCTCAAAGCAAGAAAGAGGACTTGAAAGTTATTGCAAAACTTCAAGAAAATCTGTGAGGCAAGCGAGTCGTGGGTTTATTATTTCAAAATCGTCTGTTCAAAGCATTTGGAAACGCTGTCAATGGAAAAGTTACATTCCAAGATTAGTTGATACTATTAATGACGATGATCCAACCCGACAAGTGGAGTATTGCGAGTGGTACTTGGCACGATATGTAGAAGATGCACACTTCCCCAACAACGATTGTGTGAAGTGATGAGGCCATATTCAAATTAAATGGTTCAATTAACCGCCATAATTACATTTACTGGGGAGTTTAGAATCCGCATGTTAACAACATAAGATACGCAGATGACACAGTACTGATAGCAGACAAGGATAAGAAATGACAAAATCTCCTACAGAAGGTAGCGACGGAGAGTGTGAAGAAGGGTATAAGCATAAACTACAAGACAGAATGCATGGTGATCAATAAAAGGATAAGCCCGAAATACGATTTGCAGGTCTGGAACACTAGAATCAAGAAGACGCGGAAGTTTAAATCTTGGAAGCGTTTGGACAGAGGACGGTAAGTTCGACAAAGAGATCCGTAGACGTATTGGGATGACCAAGGACGCATTCCAAAAGCTGAACAGAGTATTGCGAGACAAGAGGACTTCGTTGGTAACAAAGAAAAGAATACTGAGCTGTTACGAGGCATGTGCGCCTCTTTACGGCAGCGAATGTTGGACGATTTCCTCAAAGATGAAGAAGAGACTCGAGGCGATAGACATGTGGTTCTATAGAAGGTTGCTAAGGATATCATGGACTGAGCATGTGAGCGACGATGAGGTCTTAGAGAGGATATAAACAAGGGGGTGGCTTATACTTAACATCAGGAAGAGGCAGCTGAAGTTCCTGGGACTCATAATGAAGAAAGAGGGCCTGGAGAATCGGATACTCGCGTGTCGAATAAAGGGAAAGAGAGACAAGGGAAAACAACGCATGACCTATCTAGCGGCTTTAAGCAAATGGATGACAGAACGTTGTCTGTTTGAGAAGTGGCAGAGCGAAGGAACTTGTTGAGAGCTGCAAGGGATAGAGGGACGTGGAGAGCTATGATCGCCTATGCTCTGAAAAGACACGCCACATAGAAAGAAAGATGATATGGTGGAACATCATGTTAATTTACCAGGTGTTAGCGAGTGGTGCGGTTTATCATCAAGAGGATTAATTGGACCATAATTATTTGACGCTAATGTGACTGGTCCCGTTTACTTGAACTTGCTGAAAGAGTCTTTCATGTCAAGCGTCAGAGAGGACCTTGAAGACGAGGAGTTTTATTTTCAACAAGATGGGGCACCTTCACACCACCATCAAAATGCTAGATCCTACCTTGATGAGATCTTGCCAAACAGGTAGATTGGACGTAGGGGTTTCCTAGAATACTATCTGCGTTCACAGAGTCTACGATATGAAACAGCCATTGAATTGAGAGTAGCCATTGAACAAGAATGCACAAAAATATCAAACAAAATCTTTGCGATTCCTTTTCTTCGTCTTGTCAGCAGTGAACCATAATGGACGTCATTTTGAAAACGGTCGTTGACAAAATAATAAAATAATGTCTGAAGATTTTATTAAATTTTGAGAATGAAATGTATTTTAATCAACACTTTATAATTATTTAAAGTGTGTATATATTTTTAGGACGTCCTGTACATAATTTCCCAATTGCTCTAATATCGGCTTTAGTGACAATTTCGTCGTGTTTTAGGCCAGGCATGTGACTGAAAGATGCACATGGGTTGATACGAGCTTTGGGAGAGAAATCGGATAGTCGCAACAGTTCAGAAGACACTGGTATATATGTATTCAATTACGAGATAAAATCGGTTTCAAAATGGATTAGTTCTGGGAGATTTCAAAAGTACTCAACATATAAACTATAGATAAAAGCTAATGATGTATTTTTTAATCAGCTATAAATAACTCGCCCGCTCCTATAATGTCGCTATTTAGATCATCAGACTGGTTTAGTTAACTATGTAATAACGTTTTAAAATTGTTTCAATTTACCATGAGTTTCATACATTCGCACTCGTTAGGCCGTGAATGTTCTTCAATCTTAAGCTTTCCGGCTTATTCTTTACTCGTAATATATATAATGACTGGTTACTCCCGTTTTCTGAGCACACCCATCTGTTCAGACGGCTAGCCAATCCCTTTCGCAGACATCTGCTCAGGCACATTTGTTCTATACGGTTTATACTGTAACTATGCTCAGCAGATCTTAGTTACGGTTTCTGGGAGCATAATCTGTCTTGATCAGTTGTTAGATCAATGAACGTACGCTGAAAGACTCGGTCACGATGACTTGTGAGTTCGTGCTAGCAAAGCCATCGATGCTTTCTGAAAATTTTCGTCCAATTACAATCACAAAGCTGGGATGGATTTCAAGCACTTGGATTCCCATACCGATAACATCAAACGCACACAGGGTTTACCAGACCGATAACATCAGCTTCCTGACAAATCGGCCATAGTGAAATTCAAACCCAGATCTGATGGTCGGAAAGCAAATGTTCTAAACCCTCGGCTGATTAATATACAAGTGGACATTGAAGTTAACGCCCAGAGGCGACCGTCTGTTTCTTGCTAAACAAAGTAAAGTTAATGATATAAAATGGCGAAATTCTTCCGCTAAATATATATATATATATATATATAAATATATATATATATAGTCGCGTAACTTGTGACCTTGCGTATCGTGCGACCCCACAACTTTCACTTATGAAAAATGAATTTCTCATGTATCTCGTGTATCATACGAGTTCCTTTTTTTTCAGTGATCAAATTCAAAAGACTAACCTCTTTTCCTATATCTCTTTATCCCATCTACTAGTTAAATAAGTTAAAAAAGTAAAAGAGAATGATAAAAGTATCGTTAGTAACGCTATACTCAATGCTTAAATATGCACAGCCATAAACAACCGAATGAGAAACAGCTAAACATCTTATAAATATAAATAATGGAAAAAGATGCATATTCGCTATGTTTGTATTTCAGAATACGATACTAATATGTGGATATTGCATACATTATTATTGGATACAGTTAAGTAAAACGTCAGTTTTATCAAAATCCTGTTTATTTTAAATGCAGGTGTATTTTTGGACTACATTACATGAATATATATAGTTTGGTCAACGGCATAGCCAAGGCCAGCAGTACCTACGCCAATTTTATATCTCCTGCATGATGCACTGCACTTAAAATTAGCTTCAAAATTAGGTCTTCAAATTCCCATGATACCAAGTATATATATATATATATATATATATATATATATATGAAATAAATCCTAAAAAGCCAGGAACAACCTACCTAGGTTTCACCTGAACGGATCTTCAGGGTAAGTTGGCTCCAGGTAGGTCGTTCCTGGCTCTTTAGGATTTATTCCATTTATCCCTGGTCTACTTAGCGTATTGAACACTCTACGTTTTAGCGTTATTACACACTTGGAGTTATTTCTTTGTGCTAAAGACTTAAGGCACTGGACGATAGATTTCGCCCTGTTCGGAGGTTTTTACTTCTTTCTTTTTTTTTCAATTTTTTTTCCTCAGGTACCAATTTGTTTTGATAGACTTACAAATTGTGCTATCCACGGTTTTTTTTTAACCGAGTATCACTAGTAGTTTAATTATATATATATATATATATATATATATATATATATATATATATATATATAGAATATATATGTAAAAATTCAAAATGTGATTTTCTTGAAAGGGAAGATAGAGCCTTTGTAGGAGAATTCTTTAGGAACGGATCTGTTTATGATTCGGATACGGAACTGAGCAAATATGGGTCTTCGAGAAAAATATCTGGAAGTGTGTTTTTCTAAGAACGATAATTAGAAGTTGTATGAATCATGGTGTTCTTTGTAACCGAACAGTAAAGCACAACAAACAGGTTTTTCTCCTACAAAGAGCATAGGCGCAGGTTCGATTCTTACTGGAGAGTATACTGTATTTATTAAGTTTTCTCGAACTAGCTGGGCTATAGATATAATGCATGTGCTTTAAAAAGAAAATGGTACGTCTATTTTAAATACGAGTAACCACTCACTAATAACGTTTGAAGGAATATAAATGTCGGATTCAAAATCGATACATTAATTATTACGTACACTAGAGTTTGATGAATTTTTTAAATTGGCCCCAAAAGTATTTTTTGTACTTTAAATAAGAGAAAATTATTATACATGGTTTAAAAAAGAGAGAGATGATTTTTTCTCATTAGAATTTTTATTATGACAAAAAGAAAAAAAAACATTTTATGATTAAATTTTGTTCTCGTCAAAATATCCTCCTTTAGTCTTGATTACTGCAGTACAAATTTTGGGCATCCGAAGTATAAGTTTGATCTTTGATTCCATTTTTTCGATGACTCTAAGAGGTCATTTTAATTTTTTTTTTTCACTTTTCTGCCTCGTTCATCCAATGCTAATTCTGGAGGTGGCTTTAAACTTTTGAAATATAATATATATATATATCCGAACTAGAAACACATAATCGGTTAGATATTTATTAAAAAAAACACACACTGGAAATCGT
>OZ010572.1:138330969-138348469 GCA_963932145.1 Acanthosepion lycidas
ATCAACACGACATGACAACTGTCAGTTCGATTTCCTCAATTGATTTTCAAACCATTATACTGCCTGTCTAACCCTCAAAGAAATAGAAATAAAAAACTGCATAGTGTTTACATGCAGTGTCGATTTCTATGTCCAAAATATCCATCTATCTCAGTCTGTTCATATGTATCTAAGTATCTAAGTTTGTTCATATCTATCTAAAAGTTTGTTGTTCATATCTATCCTAAAGTTTGTTCATATCTATCTATCTATCTATTTATCTATCTACGTTTGTTCATATCTATCTATCTATCTACGTTTGTTCATATCTATCTATCTATCTACGTTTGTTCATATCTATCTACGTTTGTTCATATCTATCTATCTATCTATCTACGTTTGTTCATATCTATCTATCTATCTACGTTTGTTCATATCTATCTACGTTTGTTCATATCTATCTCTCTACGTTTGTTCATATCTATCTCTCTACGTTTGTTCATATCTATCTCTCTATCTATCTATCTACGTTTGTTCATATCTATCTATCTACGTTTGTTCATATCTATCTATCTATCTACGTTTGTTCATATCTATCTATCTATATTTCTACGTTTGTTCATATCTATCTATCTACGTTTGTTCATATCTATCTATCTATCTATCTACGTTTGTTCATATCTATCTATCTACGTTTGTTCATATCTATCTATCTATCTAAGTTTGTTCATATCTATCTATCTATACTGCAAATAATCTTCTAAGTAAATGAACCATATTCGTGTATCAAACACGATTCACGTTGATTAGGGCAACAACAGTTTGCCAAGAGTTCTTTTGAGTTTAATCTTTTGGTCAAAGGCCAGACGCCACATCGATTCGAGAAGCTTCCAATGGACACCATCTTGGAAGTATTCCGAGTCCACATCCGGTACTGAATTTTCAAGAGTTGCCTGGAGGTGGTTAGTTCTACGGGTTTACGGTTGAAAGCTTTGCTTTATTTATAAAATACATCAATAGAGTTGGAATATATACTCCATGTACAGCGTTGCTTGTAGTCTGTGCAAGTGTTCACGTCTTTGCTCAGTTGGTAAACAGATTTTTGACCACTGGAGAACATCGTTTTCCTCTCTGTCTTAAATATCTGACATTATGAAATGATAAGGCATAGAATAATCTGCGTCTCTGTGTAGCGTTTAAAATGTCATTTCCCACGAAGGAAAAACTTGGATTCAATAATAAAGTTCTACGACTTCTTATTACCTCATCTTAGATTATAAAAATTGCTTTTCGAATAACACCCGGGCCGGCGGAATTAAAAGTGCTGGGTAATTTTCTAAATGTATCAAAACTTTAAGGGCGGTTACCGAGAGTGTAACTGAGAGAAATACTTGGTATAGAGGGGATTAAGGAAAGGATAAAAGATGAACGGGTTTCAAGACAACAGAACATAGCGATTGACGTTACATTTAAATTTTTAAAGATTAGTGTTATTAGGGAACCAAGGAAACGGAAGGGAGTTCCACTGTAGGGAAGGGCGAGGAAAGAAGCTGTTGCAGTAGAAGTGGCGGTAACATTTAATTATTTCAACAGTAAAGGTTGGGACCTAGATGCCAATCTAGTAGCACGCTTACCTTAATGTAGTCGGGGCACCGGGGAATAAAAAGCTCGCCAGAGCAGTTGCCATGAAAATATTTGTAGAAAAGACAGAGAAAAGCCACATCATGTCGGTTAAAAAATGACTGGAGTAGAGATGCCAGGTCAGGATGGATTATATTGCAGATTCTTCTTTGGATTTCAGCAAGAACATCGAGATGAATAGCAGGAGCAACAGACCAGATATGGCAACAGAATTTAATGAACGGACGAATTTGTAAATGTACAAGATGGACTCTGATGAGAAAGACCGTCCAGCACGAAACAATATTCAAAACATTGTCTAAAGACACGAAAGCAAGCAAGCTAAAACGTTTAAATATATATCACAAATAAAATCATGTAAGTTGCTCAAAGAAGTACCCGAAAAGTAAATTTTCAACAGTAATTTTTAGTCATAAATATAATAATATTATAAACCTAATGGGTGAGCGAGCGTTGGGGTCACTCATTGAAATAATTACCATTATATATTAGGTTGGTGCAAAAATAATGACGTAATAATGTCGTTTTTTAACGTTAAAAAATACGTCAAAAACGACATTATTACGTCATTATTTTTGCACCAATCTAATATTACATTATAATTTTCAGGGATAAATATAGAAATACATAAATATAGTAGGTAAGCGAAGAAGTACTGAATTCTGGTTTATTCGATAGGCAAGAATAGAGAATAAGGAAAACTACTACCATCGCAAGGACAAACGGGGTGGGGCGTAAGCTTATTCAAATTTTAAATATTAAGAGATCTTTCTACATTTCATTTGAAAGCCCCGTTTATTTGCAAAGCAAGCGTAGAACAAACAATTTGAAATTGGAAACATCAAGTCTTCTATGGCCGAAACAGTTAGGTCGACGTCCATGAACGTTGAGCTCCTGATATGTGGCATTTTCGCATCTGGTCTGAAATTAATTTTTATTCCTGATTGTATCCTCCTTTCCCTAGCGGCTGGGGAGTTATTCGACTCGTTAAAAATCAATTTCTTAACTGTATGTATCAATTTTCCGAGCGTGTGGTTTGGAAAAGCGAACGAAGACAATTAGTTTTAGTGATTATGAACAACAGCATAATACCCGTCAAAAATGAAAAGTTTATTTTCTACACGGAACAACAGATTAAGGTAACTGCACAGTTTTTTCTCCGTTTACGATCAGTGAGATATCTATGCGTTCTACCTAAATTACTGTGTTGTTCAATCGTTAGAACCCTGGCATAGTGTCATTTGCCACCAGTTGGGAAGTTCCAAGTACGGCAAGATTTAGTTATTAAATTTTCATATCTGGTTGTTTTAGCTTGCTAGGGAAATAAACGATCATACACTATGTCAAATTTTGTTAAGTTAGTTCCATCTTGAAATTTGCATTAACGAAAGAAGGAAAATTTTTATTCTATTATGCAACTCGAAGTGTGTTGCCATATTGGAAAGTCTATAATAATACAGATCATATCTATATATATTATAGAAAAAAAGAACATTAAGATATGTAATCCGGTGTTTTTATTGATAATTTTATTTTTACAAAACAGTGCTCAATGTAAATTTACAGATCATAAATATTATAAGTTAACTGATTTAAAAATATGGTTTCATCGCTACACAGGAATTTCCATGTTTCAAAAACAGGAACCAAAATATTCATATTTAATTATATTAAATTACATTTGAAGTTTTTGGTTTCTGTGTTTGAAACATGGTAATTCCTGTGTAGCGATGAAACCATATTTTTAAATCTGTTAATTTATAATAATAATACAGTTATTGATATTTAATTTTAGATCTATAAAGACTGATAGGAGTCTAAAGATAGATATTACTGTGAAAGGGGTGCATAATAGTGTCAAGACATTGAGTGGTATGAACACAATAAAATAAATATCTTAAAATAAATATCGCAACGTGTAAGTTTCTCGAAGAAGCACCCAAAAACAGAATTCTCAACAGTAATTTTAGTGATAAATGTCAATCAGTTATGTGCCATGCGTCATACACGCTTAGGCGATCATGCATCTTTCGATACATGACTAACGAGGCAAGTTTTTTTTCCACGCAGTAGGTTGCTATTTCTTTCTGCGGAAGACCAGTTTCCATCCAAGGCTATAGAACCCGGTCAATCCTACTATTAGGTTGGTGCAAAAATAATGACGTAATAATGTCGTTTTTTGACGTTATACGTCAAAAAACGACATTATTACGTCATTATTTTTGCACCAACCTAATATTTACCCATCGCTGGGATAGGGAGAAGAAGAGGATTCATACCTTTCCCAAGCCTAGTAGCAATTAAGCGAATGTAATGGATTCGACTGGAATTCGAACTCGGCTCTCCGATTCTTCAATCTGAGCCGCCAAATGTAGAAATCCATAAACCTAATGGGTGAGTGAGGACTTCGGTCACTCATTAAAATAATAATCGGAGACAGCTTAAAATACATGAGGCAGAGTAAGGTTTCAGGCTAGCATTGTAGGCAGCCAAATTATATATGCTTTCAAAGTGTCAACACACTGCAGAGATTTATTCTAAGGTCTTGGAAAAGATATTTGTTGGGACAAAGAGAAGGGCCTGCGTTCTTGATTTCCCCACGGTTGTTAGTGCGGGTGAATACAAATAACCTCACCAATAATAATGTGGTATGTGTCTCACCAGAACCTGCGTTGTACTCACAGACGTCAGAGAAGCATAGTACAAGGTTCAACTGAGGTGACTAACCTGCTGCACCTGCATGGCAAATGTGGAAAAGAAATGTTTTAAACACAGATAAATAAACATCCAACTTAGTGAGAAAATGGACAGTATCTCTGACATCGCAGACGTGAATGTAAGGTCCATGATTCGAACGAGGATCGCTGGGCTTCGCTCTTAAACACTGGCCGAGAGTAACTTATTTACTTTTCAGGTGTTGAATATGAGCGATTTAAACCCCATGTTATCGTTATTATTTGGTCCAAAGGCAACATTTCATTACTCTACATTTGCCGATTAATTTTTCTTGTCAGCAACCACCAGACCAAGCAGTATACCGTATGCCTTCAAATGATCGTCTGAGTCCGTCCATTACATCTACAAATCTACCATTCATTCATAATAGCATGGAAACTGTTGCCATATATGGTCTGGTGTTTCCCTGTTCATCTCAAGGTTCTCGACAAAATCCAAAGAAGTATATGCAATGTAATCTGTCCCGCCATAGGGTTTCGACTCAAGTTACCGCCGTAATGTGGCTTCCCTCTGTCTTTTCTATAAATATTCTCATGGAAATCTGCTTTGACGAGCTATTTTTACTGGTTTCCCAACTGCATGAATTTAAACGTATTACTACCTTGACCTCTTGGTCCCTCCCTTTTACTGTCGAAACAGTTAAATGTAATCGCTTCTTCTACAGCAATTTTTTCTTTCGCACTTCCCGACAGTGGAACTCCCCTCCTCTTACTTGCTTCACTGATCACCATAATCTTCAAAAATTTAAATGTAATGTCAATCGACAATTTCTGATGCCTTGATACCCGTTCTTTTTTTATCCTCTCCGATATTCTTTTCATCCTTTCTTCAATCGCCCTTATTCCCAGTCTTTTCCCTTACTTCCACTCTCTGTAGCTCCTTGCCTACAAATGCTAGTGGTACTCCAGCCTTGCTTAGGGTGAAATGCTTAAAAAAAAAGAAAAATAATATAGTGGCAGATAATTTAACATTGTATTGTCTTCATTTATGGCCGCGCTTTTCTGTGTCAGTTGCAAGAGTCAATTTTTTTTTAAGTTGCATTTTTTGCATCAAATGCAAATCTTAAACACGGGAATATTTTGCCAGGATATTTTTCTAGTTTTAATTGAAACGGTAATATGGTCAAAAAAACTGTAGAAACTTTAAACCGGATAATTTTAGTCAGATGTAATTCCCTCTGTCTGCTCAAAAGAAGACAAAAATTAATGGCATGAACTTTCGGCAAACACATGATTCGGATTTCGAAAGAGATTTCACAATCTTTATGCTCACGAAAAGCACCAAAGCCAACGTACGGGGAATTCCTGATCATACCAATATATATATATTATTGGTCTTGCCCTGGCATATCGACGCCAGTAAATTTTCCACCACCCTAACGTATTTTTCTATAAATATTTTCATGATAATGATTTTGACGAGCCTACCACAACTTTACGAATTTAAGCGCAGTACTAGATTGACAGTTAGGTATTATCATTTTACAGTTGAAATGTTCTATATTAACAGTTTCTTCTCTCGCTTGTGGAACTAACTCTCTTCCGTCACCTTGAGTTACCGTCAACTTTAATCTTCAAATATTTCAATGCAATGTCAATGGCTATCTTCTGTCTGCTCTTTATTGTTCTCTCTTCTTAATAACGTTTTTCTTTTTCTAAAATTCTTTCACACTGAGTAATCTCTAGCGTCTTGGTGGCTTTATTGCCTTGCTTGGGGTGAAATGATGAAAACCTATCTTTATAATTTTGACGCATATAATTATGAATTCTTTTTTATCTAGTCAATTAAAACAACTCTTTCTACAGTGCAGAAGGCAAACTCAGTAACAGATAGCTTCCAATCAGATATGTACAACACTAGAAGAAAAATAGTTTTGGACAACACTAGAAGATACGTGGATAGCGATATTAACGAAACTACTCGAGTGTCTCTTAGACTCCATTCGTCCTGGGTATGATGATAAACTACATCCGCGTCCAGGGTAAGACGATAAACTACGTCCAATAGAAAGGGCTCTGATCAGGGGGGGTTGAGTAGCGTGGAACCCCCTTCTGGGTCCCAGCTAATAATTAACCCCGAAACTGAGGTAAAAATCATTGTGAAAGTGTAAAAATAGGTTTTAATAATAGAAATACTTTGTAAAAATTTATTACTAGAAATAAACTTTTGAAGAAAAAAAAAAAAAAATCTATTACCAGCAATATATTTTTGAAAAAAAATATTATCAGCAATTCGTTTTTGAAAAAAAAAATTACCAAGAATACATTTTTTAAAATAATATTACCGGCTGTAAATTTTTGAGGAAAAAAATACTACCAGAAATAGATTTTTGACAAAACAAAATGTTACTAGGAAAAAAAAATTGTCGTCATTAAATAACACATTGAGGTTGATATGCCGTAAAACAAGCCAAACCAATCTTAGACTCCATGCCACATCGCACAACTGCCGTTAATCAGATGAAAGGAGGAACTACACATTATTAACTAGTTTTAAGCTTTTGTCTCTTCCGTTTATATCTATTTCGTTAGTTTAGCGCACGAACAAGTTTCATGTAATTTTTCTTAGATCGAGAACATTATGAACGAATACGGAGCCTTTGTTATAATGATTGTCATAAAACCGACACCTTTACCTACACTCTTATGCACATATTTGCCTGTTTATATTGAGTTTCCATTGGCAATATATAATTAATGTCATTCATTAACCAAGCCATACGGAGTAGAATTTGCCCAGAATCCAATCAAACTACCAAACAGTCACAAGAATTAATTTAATTACCTGATATAAAGCGATTGGCAAAGATCAAAATTAAACAAAAATTTGGCAAAATCTTATATTTGGCCACGACTCCGAATACTATATATTTCTTGCAAATATTTTTTCTAGTTTTCAGAAATTTCACTGGGAATAAACGAATAGCCTTGTGGCTAATGTGTTTATCAGAATCATACTTATTATAAAACCCAGGTTGTTTGTGTGTGTGTGTGTGTGTGTGTGTGTGTGTGTGTGTGCGTGTCTGTACGTTTATATATTGGATCGGATTTCCTACATTTTTCAACCGATTTCAACAAAACTTCACAGGACTACGTAAAATTACCTTGCGGTAGTTCTGACAGTGCCAAAAATTGAAAAAACACAATTGTTTTCGCACGAAATCAATTTGAAAACACGATTAAGAGGCATCGCGAGAATGAAAGGGGGACAACTTATACCGAGTTATACTTATTATAAAACCTAGGTTGGTTGCGTGTGTGTGTTCCTACATTTTTCAACCGATTTCAACAAAACTTTACTTTTTTTTGGCAGGTAGTGTTTCTTATTGTTTTGCACACTTTTTTCTTTATTTTTACATTCAGAATGCTTTAAAAATTCCATTTACAAGACAATTGTTTATAATAAAATTCTATTCAATCGGTAGACTCATAACGATTGAAAACAATGTTTTTGTTTGAGTTTGGGTTTGACCAATTCGTAAAAAAACAAAAAAAACAAAAACAAAAAACTAATTAAGACATGCGTGTCCGTCAACCTTAAACAATAATCTTTGTCAATTTTATTTTTCAGTCTTTATGATGGTCAATACTTGATCTATCTCTTGCTGTTACATCCCCGGGCAACGCCAGGCTCTACTGCTTGTCATTAATAATTTGATTCAATTCCGATATTTTAAGAAGACATTCCTTGGCGTGTTATTTAAATATAAAATATCCATACCATCTGTTCTAAGATTATGGCGGCTAGAGAACCAAAAAATATCGACCTTGTCCGTGGCAGAGAAGAATTACAAGACATTCCTTAAGCATAGACACCGAAATGAGAACAGTCTTATTTTATATGCGGTATCCATTCAGGAGTGATCATAGCTCTCTACAACTTCCTATCGATTGTAGTTTTAAGCAATGCTTGGTCTATTCGTATTCTCATTCCATTTAAACAAGCTCGTTAACATATTGATATCTTCCTTTGAAGTCCTCCGAGTGTCAACTTCTCCAAGCATATTTTCCTCATTGTGCCGCATAAATGTTAGCTGACTCTCTAATTCTAAGTTCTTTTTGTGAAATAATGAATTTTACCGTTCCTGCAGACCTCATCTTCTCTCTCTCTCTCTCTATATATATATATATATATATATATATATATATATAACAGCGGATGCCTGTCTATCTGTGTGTTACCTTTTCACACGAGATCCATCCAGCCGATTTTGACCAAACTTGGCTCATACATTGTACAATGTAAGAGATAGGTTCTTAGCGCAAAACATAGACAAGTTTTTAAAAAAATCACCAATCGATAAAGTCTATCAAAAATCGATAAATTCAACTTTTTTCCTCTGATTTCGTTCAAACTCGGTACGTAGGTTACTTGCATCATGACGAGCTCAACGATATTTCATTTTTATTCCTCGCCATTGCAAAAAACTGCGAAAAACGAAAAATTGATTTCAACGCAAATTTTAAACTAAAAACCCCTTCAATTTTCAAGCAATCTAATAAAAACTTCACTCAATTGTAGCCAACAACAAATCGATGGTTTAACAGTCATTTAACTTGATAATTGAGTCCACCTATATAGTGAAAACCCACGTAAATAGCGAAAAATAGCGATTTTTACTGGTTTGTTTCTTATTTTTCGTTGATCTTTCAACCAATTTTCATCAAACTTAACGAGTGATTTATAAATGTATCCACTTTTGCATCTCTGGAAAATTGAATTTCAAAAACTCCAAAATAATTGTGGTCTGAAGAAAGTCTTCATGTTGCCTGTTTTACCCATTCATGTCCTCGGCTAAATTCGATTGAATAAACACAGACTACTTCTGTTATATCAGTAAGTGCAATAATTCAAAATGTTTTTAATAAAAGTATATTAAATTAATTGAAAACGATAGACTTTGTTACATCTAGACCTAATGCTGTTTTTGATCCATTCTAATTGAACGCTTTTTTTGATCGACCAGCTGGCTATGGCAGCTAGTAATTTATTTAAAGGAAAATAAAAAAAATACATAAATATGTTAATATTAGAAGAGAGCATAGGAAATCATTAAACGTTTGTTATCGACAGGTTGTTAACAATCCCGAAGAGCCAATGTAAAAGTAAGAGGAATTTGAGATCAGAAATTAGAAATGCTGAAATCCATTAAAATAGTGAAGAGAGTTCTGGTGTACATACTGCTACTTGGAATTGTTAAGCCTTTGTGCCTTGCGTTCCTGAACACACTAACCCTTCTGCTTGAGTTCCTGACTCAAAATTCGCAAATAAATGGTATGTAATGTTTCATGGTAGATATAAAAATAGTTACAAGTGTTGAGCCACCGTTCAACTGGTGGCTGGGCATTACATCATTTTTCTCTACCACCGGTAAATCGCTGGCAGAGCTCAAAGGGTTAAAGGATAATTTCATTTATAAGATTTTACAGTGTGTAACTGAGGATTTATAACATTTTCTACATATGAGTAGTTCTGTGATTTAGTCTTTTTTCTTTTTATTAATTCGTACATTTTCAAGTTTCGAATGGAAGATTTTGGGATAGAACTCTGTGAGAGAGAAAACGTTTTGCTGGCCGTTTCTTTTACAATGTTCTTGGTAATTATTGTTTTAAACCCTGCAGTAATCAGATGAGGAAATTAGCTACAAAAATAGCTGTATTTTTAGTCCTTCTTAACCCTTTTGAGACTTCTGGCATATATGCTGCGACTTGGAATTGTTAACCCTTTGAGCTTTGCGTTCCTGAACACGTTTAACCCTTCTGCTTGAGCTCCTGGCTCAAAATTCGCAAATAGTTGCTATGTATTGTTTCACGGTGGATATAAAAATAGTTATAAGTCTTTACCCACCGTTCAACCGGTAGCTGGACAAAGTCATTTTCCTTTGCCATTGTTAATCCGGTGGCTGGGCGTTATGTCATTTTTTTCCAACCACATCGGTAAAACGGTGATCAGGGCTTAAAGGGTTAAACTTTTACCTGTCGTTTATCGTCTGTATATATCCGAAATATCGTTGGATTCACAACGTTCGTTGAAATAACAAAAAAGTAGACACTAACATCTTAAACTGTTTTAAAATCATTTTTTACAAAGCAATCATATTTTGTATAAGTCGTGTTTTTCGTGTAGATTTGCCTGAGGTAAATTTAGTCGACACAGTAAACTCTTTGGGATGAATTTGAGTTCTCACTTTTGCTATCACTTTACAAAAAAGAAGTCTTAAAGAAGAATATCTAACTTTTACATCGTTAGATTTTGAACTCTACAATGTGAACAATATACATATCACTGGTTTCTCTTGATAGCAGCCAATCGCCGCCTATATAGAACCGTATAATAGCATATATTTATATATGCTATTGTACGTATATAATTATATTTTATGCTTCCATACTAGAAGTAAAACTGAATACTGTGAGATTATATTAGCGTGGGTATTTATGTGAAATGAAAAGATTGTGCAGCGCCAGAGTTTCAGTCGCATAATACTTGATACATCATTAGAGCGTCTGTGTTCCGCAGACTGACACTTTATTATTAAATCCTTTTCCTATCAGACGAGTGTGCTCATCTTGGTTATTATACTCTTAACATTTCAGCCATTGTACACTCTGACCTTCTTCAGGTGTCGTATTCGGTAAACCTCTCGATATTTTGAGCTGAACCATTTATTCAATCGGAAGTGTAGATAGTTCTCGTTCTACTTTTAATGTTTAAAGAAAATCTCGTACCCGCTCATTATTTCTGGTTAATCTGCCTTTGTGTCGTTTATCCGTTTCTTCCACTTACCCAGAATATATGAATTTTAAATAGTACTCGTGCCAGGGATTGAACTCACAATTGTCAGGAAACTATATATTCTTCATTCCAGAGTAATACGGCCTAGTATATTCAAAAGATACTTGTATGAATTAAGTACACTTGTGTTTA
The DNA here is from genome assembly GCA_963932145.1 of Acanthosepion lycidas. Taxonomy (NCBI): domain Eukaryota; kingdom Metazoa; phylum Mollusca; class Cephalopoda; order Sepiida; family Sepiidae; genus Acanthosepion; species Acanthosepion lycidas. The sequence goes on from OZ010572.1 coordinate 138,342,253, forward strand.
ATAAATAACCCTTGCAGTGAATCAAACATACAGATTCAAATATACGAGATCAACAGAAATGTGAGCGTAGCTAACGTTCATTGGTACCATGTCGACTGAGACAGTTGGTCAATGGGCTCAATTTACTACGACGCTAGCTTTCGCAACATTGTATTGGAACGGCTCTGCAATCGTTACGATAGATGACAAATACGTGCAACATGAATGCGTCTGATTTGGCGTGAAGCTCGGTAAATCTGCTACCGTGGACAAAGAAATACTTGACGCTTTTGGTGAGCATACCTTAGATGAACCTCGGTTTTTAGTGGCTTATGCAATTTAAGGTCTATCAAAACGCCATAAAAATGCAAAGAAATTCCGGAATCTATCCATGTGGATCGACGATAAACAAGCTCACTCAAGAACCGGAAAATGTTGTTGAGTCCACGAAGAATTGTTAGTTTGAGCAAGTTTCATCCGATACAAGGTTCGATAGCCACTCAAAGTAGAGGATTATAGTGATAATTGCAATAACGGAGGGTATGAATAAAATTATGAAGGTAAGGATGAGGGATGACGATTTATCTTTAACTTGAAGAAGTCAAGATTAGTGACTGAAGGCTGAAGCACACGCGACAAAGTGAATTCCATAAAATTGCAGTTCTTGGGGCAAAAGCCGTTGAAGTGGAAATTTTTTCCTTAAATTTCGATCACATAGGAAACGGGGATAATTTGATTCTGTGGAACATACATATGCAATATTTCAGTTATAACTAAAAATGTGTCTATATAAGGACAATATAAATACAGAAAAGGTAAAAATTATCTCGGCCGACAAATGAACTTTATCAAGGCAAATGCACATTTACCGTAACAAATTTTGTCTTATATATATATATATATATATATATATATATATATATATATATATATATATGCACACATACAAGTATAGGGACGGTACACGTGGAAAAAAATTCCAATTTTGTTTCGACATTTCAGGTGTCTTGGTGAGTGATGATGTTGAATGGAAAGTAAACGGTTTTAAGAGCTCAAAAAACAGCCAAACTCCCCTTAGAAGGGGAAACGTTGTTACGTAACCTATGATGATCAATCAGAATACAAGTATATGGTAATTTAAAATGACATGACAATAATGATTTGATAAGATTATATATATATATATATATATATATATATATATAATAATAATAATGGACTCATTATTTGTTATTAAACAAAGTAACAAATAATAACATAAGAAAATTTCCTTAGAAACTAGCAAAATAGCGTTCTCTAAATTGTTCCAGTTGCTAAGAACATTTTGTTTTGTTATCATATATATATATAAAAATACAGTTTTCCTCTTGACTTTTTCCTTAATATATATATATATATATATATATATATATATAATGATATCATATATAAGAATATTACATAATTTTATATTATTTTATATCATTTTACTTTATTTATCATGCCATGCTTTGTTTTGTCTATCATTAGTTTTAATTTATTAATATTATTATCAATTACTCTCTTGATTTTTGGATAAAAATTGAGTTGACCACCCCTTGATTTCCTAACGCCTCTTTTTTGTTTACTTAAGTTTTCAAAATCAGCGTCTGTCTAATTTAGAATCTATATTTCTTATTTCCAACTTTATTTTCAATCTTAAATGTTAATCTGGGCCTAAATTCAATATTAAACTGCAATTCATTTAAATATTTTAACTCCAATAATATTTCACCCCAACAATAATATATCACGCGTGAACCAGAAAATAAAAAAAAATCGGTGTAGTTGTGCAATTAATATAAGACTGCACATTATATATATATATATATATATATATATATATATATATATATATATATATATATATATGTGTGTGTGTGTGTAAATATCTAGACATACAGGAAAGAACTCGTTAGGTTAATAATCCGAAGTTATTTAATATTTTTACTATTTTTTTTATTTAGTTTTACCATTTTTGTTTTTATTTTTTTTAAAAAGTGTTCAATACAAAAGTAGGGTCTTAAAGTAGGTTCTTATGTCTCAAAAACGAGAACCGAAAACCTCAATATAATTATTAAAATTAAATTGAATTAAAGTATCAAGCTGTATTTCATCTTCAAGAAAAAAAATTTGGAAAAGTTGAAAGTTGAGCTCCTGAGATACGCCACGCTATCACATATCTGATTGGAAGCTATCTATTATTGAGTTTACCTTCTGCGCTGTAGAAAGAGTTGTTTTAATTGACTAGATATAAAAAACTCGTATGCGACAAAATTATAAAGGTAGGTTTTAATCATTTAAATATTTGAAGATTAAAGTTGACGGTAACTCAAGGTGACGGAAGAGAGTTAGTTCCACAAGCGAGAGAAGAAACTGTTAATATAGAACATTTCAACTGTAAAATGATAATACCTAACTGTCAATCTAGTACTGCGCTTAAATTTGTAAACTTTGTAGTAGGCTCGTCAAAATCATTATCATGAAAATATTTATAGAAAAGACACAGGAAAAATACGTTAGGGTGGTGGAAAAGTGACTGAGGCCGGTGTGCCAGGGCAAGACCAATAATGTTTCTGGACATAAAGTGTGTCAAAACTGTACAAATCTTAAGTATATCCAAGGGCTTTCGGCTATTCTATTAGCCATTTTCAAAGATGTTTTTGTATATTAATATTTAACTAATGTGTAGAATTTTCTGAATGTGATAGAAAGGTTTTTTTATGTTTTTATTATTTTACAAACACGGTCAGCATATTGTGACCATGTTCATAGTTGATACGATTGAATGTTGGCGTTTTCTTTTTAATGTCAAGAAAAGAAAACATTTACACAAACACAAGAAAAAAATTATTAAAAAGCTTAATCGCAGCACCTTGGCAGTCGTTTTAAATGGAACTTGTATAAAAGAGGTATTGCTACACAAATACGCACTTCATATATATATATATATATATATTCAGATATGTATACATTTGTATATATTCAGATATGTATACATTTGTGTGTATATATATATATATATATATATATATATATATATATATATATATATATATATATATATATATATATATATATATGTGTGTGTGTGAGGGGTTTATATCTATCTATATATATTCAAAAACTCAAAAGTATACTTCAGCATGGACGCAAATAGACAAGTACACCTACCACAGAATCTCGTAGACACATGGCTTTGCTCGCACACATATCTAGATGCACAAGTATACATACGAATACACACACAAACTAATAGATACAATCGCATACACATACAAAGAAATATGTTCACACATCTAAGAGGATATCGGTGTGCAAATTAACATTTAAAACAAATCAATTTCCTGACACTTGTGTTCAGTATCGACCCCGGGTAATTTTTGGCAATTGCTTCTTGTCACCATGACAATGTTTCTCCTCTAATGAACCTTGTGAGCCTCAGCGAACAAGGCATAATGGTCGGTCTTTTGAAATGGTTTCAAAATTCTTTCAAGAAGAACCGGAATTCTCGTTCTTGAATTCACTTTATACGTCCTTAAAATAGAATGCTATATCCATTCAGGACGAAGGTAATTATAGCTTAAGATTAATTTTTTTTTTTTATTATCCGTGAGTTCTAATCTTGGTTAACGATTGCACCACGGTATATGAAACAAAATGGATTCTAACCGGAAATCAATACGAGAATTACATTGACAAGAGCCGCTATAGAATAGTTGAATCCAGTCTGGAAAGACAAAAAGCTCACCCTGAAAAAAATAAACTAAGATTATTGCAGCAGGGCTCAAAAGGCGGATCCAAGTTGCGGAGATAAAATACTTCGAAAAATAACATTTCCCGGTAAATATCTACCGATGTTAGGCAATATTATTGTTCACCTAATTCGTTTATTATTTTCTCTTCTATTGGAATCTGTTCATAAGGATACGTATCGTTAAAACTCGTTCTGTAATTTATTTAAATGTCAGGCACCCCCCCAACTTCTAGAGAAGAGAATTGCTCATGTCCTGGAGTCTATTAGAAAAGGTCGACAAGATAATTTGCTTAAGTGTGTCGCCACATCCGGGTGTGCAATCGTAGAACGCCTTATCAGGAGTATGCATTGTTCTTCCGAGGGGACATGTTCTCAGTTTTGTGCAGATCACATTCTTACTATCTTTTAAATTAAAACAACCTTCCTTAGGTAAACAGATGGATTGGTTGCTCGGTTTGAATAAAATTTGTTTTTAAAACATATACAAGTCTCTATATATTATTGATAGGTGTGTATTTTTTCTTCATGTTTCACTTTTTCGTCTGTTGTGCAAAAAACTATTTGTATTCATCGATCGAGTTCTGATGGGTGTAGAGCGATAACCGGGTTGCTCATTCTGTTTAAATTTTTCTCTCAATTTTTCGCATTAAACTATTTTAGTTGTTTGTCTTTTTTGTCTCTTTTAAATATATGTTATTTTTACTATATTTGCATATTCAATGTTTTAATGCCTGAAGTGAACAATTATTAGAATAATTTTATTCTTCTGGTCGAATATCTTTATCCGGGCTATTATAGGTAATAATGTTTCCTCGCAAATCTTTACCGATGTAATTTTCATATGCAATACACCCTGAACACACAAATAAATAAAAACACAGGCATGACAAAGTTGACAATTGATAAAAATATAAGACAATTGAAGGTTGTGCGATTTTTAAAAACTAATTTACCAGCGTGCAACAACTTTGGAAAGTGCCTGAAAGCCATACCATGAGTTGACCTAAGCCTTGTGAGTGAAATTGGGTAGGCAAAACCCTTGGAGGCCGTCGATAACTGTGCTAACACAAAGTCACAAGTCATCGTGACCGAGGGTTTGAGTGTGCTGGCCTTGTTCAGACTGTTGATCATGCTAGATAACACGCTCTCTCCCAGAAACTGTAACTAAGGTCTGCTCAGCATAGTTGCAGTATAATATTCGTCTCTTTGCTATTTTGACAATTTTATTTCAGCTGATGTGGTTTGCAGCTTTCTTGTAATGTACATTATGGATGAAAAGTTTTGGGGAAATTCTCTGGATTTCAAGGAATCGCCAAAAAGTTGAAGATTGAATGTCTTTTTCAAAACTAATTTATTAGCTCCTTTAAGGCTAGAGAGACTTTCCCTCCCTGTAGAGTTTTATCTTATATTCAATAATAATAAGGAAATGAACCTATTATTGCATGAAGTTTCGTTAAAGCTTTAACTTTTTTTGATTAATCTATCTGACTGGCTAGTGATAATCTTAGGGATGCCGGAGAGAAAATTTTAGCCAACTCCTCTCTATAAAAGTTTGAATGTCAAGCACTAATGAGTTAAATAAACCAAATAAAGTAAGAAAACAACTAATTATTTAAGCCATAGGATGGCACCAAACATTTGGTCTATATATTTTTGAAAGGTTAAGTTGTTTGCCAGTTTCTAAAAGGGGTCTTTTATTTATCAACTTCAAAATGTTATGTAAGTTGAACAAGCATATAACTGACTAGCATTATGTTAAATTACCTCCCCATCTCTTTCATTTTTGCTTCTTGGGAAGTTTGAACGCCAGACTTTGATACACCTTACGAAATAATGTAACAATCTGTATCTGCCCATAAGGAAAGGATTTATATGCAGACAGCTTCGTGTCATGACCTATACTAATTTTTTTTTCCGCTGGATTTGAAATTATCGAAGGTCATATTCGATTGGTTAATCACGGCAAAACCCACAAGTCCAGATTTTTTAATATTCTGCTTTTTGAAATTATATTGATCTTTCACTCGCCAGTATTTTAACATCGACTGAAGAGACACATTTATTGTGTTCACACGTAATTGTAACTGTGTAGCGATTTTTAACGTGTTTTAATATCCTAAAATAAATAATATTATTATACTATTTATTGAGCCCTCTTTTGAATTAAATGTTACATACAGTGTAACCATACTCCATTTGATCTAATTTTACCTATATATATATATATGTATACAGTACTGGTCAAAATCTTAAGACCAGGTACAAAAGGGTTAAAAAAATATAAAATTCTGTTACTTTAATCAAAATATATTTGCAAATCATTTACATTTAATTAGAAAATGTAGTTTATCAACAAACAAGTGAAAATTTTAAGCTTTTAATTGATTAATTTGAACAAACATTGAAAAAAGGATTTTTTGTGTTGGTCATAAAGATAAGACCATGTGTGAAAGAAACAAATTA
>OZ010572.1:138353469-138393469 GCA_963932145.1 Acanthosepion lycidas
GAGAGGGCAATAATAGATGCCTTAAGTGGTTCTGATATGTGTTTGTAGCCTTTCATCTGGTTAGTGACTTGAGTCGCTATTTCAAGCTGTTTTTATACTGTATGAGGCTTTCTGGAATATTCTGGAATACTCTGAATTTAATTTAAGCTGTTCTAGAATTCTCTAGAATATTGTTCTGAGTGTATTGTAAAATAGTTTTCAATATTTTGTCAAAAGTTCTTTAAATTTACCAGTTTAATCATTAGAATGCGATATCTGAGTCACTTTTTTCGTACAGTTTTTTCCTGAATCTCATTTATATCCAAATTTATAATTATCAATAGAATACCTTAGGTTGAACTTTTTTCCTAGGTGGTCGGGAAGGGGTCTTTATATTAGTAAGATTAAAAAGTATTTTAACACCAAAAACAATAGACAAAAAATATTTTTAGAACAAAAAATCAGGCGAGTCACTTTTATCGAACAGCACTGTATATTGTATTTTAAATGAACCAGCTTCGAAATTTGATCATTTTGGTGTCAGCGAAGGGACAGTTACCAAACTCTACATTGAAAGAATGACATTTTTTTTAATGTATAAACTACTTTACCTTTGTCGAAATTGAAGGCGATCTTTTGTGAAGTTATGGTTTAAATGTTGGCCGGATATATTAATTTCTAGCAACCGCTTTTCTCAAAAGATATGCAATCAAAGAGGCAAGAAAAACCGTAAGCAATGGTTACCTTTTTTTTAAATTTTCGGATGTAGGAAGTATTCGTGGAAATAGGCGTACAGAATACTCACCTGAAATAAAAAAAAAGAAACATCATTAAATAATTGTAAATTGGATAATAAAAATAAAATAGTTATAATAAGGATTATCTAAGCATACATACAATCATTACTCGTGAATGTATCTGATTAATTGAAAATATAACTTGTAAAATCTTTCGTTTCGATTATTAAAAAGAAAAAATGCACAAGACTATTTCTAATATTGGAAATAAATTCTAGATATTTTCTTTTTACTTAACATTGTGGTTTTCTAACCGTAGCTTAGATGTGGTACAAGGCCAAAAGTGTGGAGCACGCAGTGAGAACCGAACTCACTACTCAGTTGTAATTGATCTAGCGAGAGAAGTTTGCTAATCATTTACACCATGCCGAGTTGCCCCTTTTTATTTGATATTGATTGATAGATTGTGTTTTATGGCTTATCAACCACTTGTGGATTATTTAAAACTGAATCACATTTTAGATTCGAAGATTAATCCTATATTTTGCGTGCGAATTAACATGTTTTTGGATTATTTATATTATTTACATTCTTCGGACTATTGTCTTCATCTTTATTGTCATATTAACAATAAAGATGACGACAACAGTCCGAACGATTTAAATAATGTAAATAATTACAATACCTCTCATCTCATTTGTACATCCATACTTCAGAAATTCTGCACGTAATCACACATACAAAAACAAATCGAAATTCCTTCGTGATTGTGAAATTGTAATACATTTTACAATATGTTATTAGTAAATATAGTTTTATTTGCTAACAATATTTCTTAAGAATTATCTCATTGAAAATGAATTTTAAAAGATTTAATTTTTTTTATAAATTATTCAATTTAAAATTGTAATTTCTTTTAGTTCTCAGCAACGTCTGACACTATACCGTTGTCCTTACTCTGTCAGTCATTCACGCAAACTCATTAAGTTACTCGCTGTTTCCATTAACGTCCAGCCCTTAAAAAGTTTTGTGTGTATTAAGTCTTCTAAGCCGCCCTCCCTTAAAATGTGTCCTAGAAATTTCAACTCCTGATTTTAATTGTAAGAGATTTTTAAGTCTAAGTGTTATTGTCGCTTTCTTTGGAAAATATTCTTTGCTTATGCATTCCATCTATAACACCCGTCATCGATTCGAGGTTCTTCTTCAGCTGTAAGGAAATTGTACAGAACTTATTGTAAATATTGTCTTGATTATGCAACCGTTTAAGTTACATTTTTAATAAAAAACGTGTCCACATTTGCCCCAGTGGTAGTAAACAGGCTATAAGTGAAATAGCAGAGTAGACTAGGTTCTCTAGACTTTGGTGGAAATCAGTTTAGGAGAAAGATAATACTGAATAGAAAACCGTAGAGAATAACTGGAAGCCCTTTTCCTCAGGAGGCATGGTACTTTACTGATAATAAAAGAAATTTCACGAAGACCTATGTCCTTTTGGAATATGGTATTAAAAAGGTCATGATTGACATTGCAAATTGCTATAATGATAGTAAAACAATTTTGGCATTGAGTTGGCAGGTGTTGCTTCCCTTCGATTAAAGTTATAGAAAACTCATATATATATATACATATATATATATGAAAAATATATAGAAAATAGGAAAGAACTGGTTAGGTAAATAATCCAAAGTTCTTTAGTATTTTTGTTATTATTTTTTAAAAATAGTGCTCGATACAGAAGTAGAGCATAAATATAATTATTTACTTAAAAATAGGATTCCAACACCCTACATAAGAGTTCTCATATTTGAAAAGAAGAGCCGAAAACTTCAATATAATTATTTGAATTAAATTGAATTAAAGTACTAAGCTCTTTTCCATCTTCAAGCGAAATTTTTTGGAATAAACTTATTTCTGAAATTTACGTGTTTTATAAGCAAATTACGTGTTTTATAAGCAAATTTCAGAAATAAGTTATTACAAAAAAATTTCGCTTGAAGATTGGACAGAGCTTAGTACTTTAATTCAATTGAATTCAAATAATTATATTAAAGTTTTCGGTTCTTGTTTTGAAACATGAGAACTCTTATGTAGCGTGTTGGAATCATATTTTTAAGTAAATAATTATATATATATATATATATATATATATATATATATATTGTCCTATAGATTTTGAAAAAAAAAATCCGGTTTTGTAGACACCAAGACACCATTCTACGGAATTGCTGCAATTTTCAGAAATTTCATACCATTGTGAATCAAATGAGCCATATAAATAAGAAATGGCCAAATTGTGAATAGAGAAATAGGTTATGTTAGGAATTTATGTGAATAAATTTTTACATTAAAAAATACTGAAAATATTTACCAAACTTCAATAAATGAAGAAAGGTTTTTGTAAATCAAATGAGCCTACTTTATGGCAATTAAATTTTGAAGAAAGGTTATTGTGAATCAAATGAGTCTACTTTATTGGCAATTAAATTTTTATTGTCAGTATTCAGGTGCGTCAATTTTCAACGCCATCGGTTTTACAGGCTGCGATTGATAAATTGTTAAACATTTAATTTTAACAGATATATAGACCAAAATTACACAAAAATATCTTGAAATACTAAAGAGTAAATTCATTGAATAAAATCGCCATTGGCTTTAACCACAGCCTCTAGAGGAATTCGGAATCTCTTGCAACTCTTCCAGACAGTATCCTCGTTTAAGACGGTGAATGCTGTCATAATCCTTGCCTTCAGCTCATCTTTGGTGTTATTAGGAGATTTCTGTTTCTCCCTCAACTGCGTCCCACACATAATAATCAAGGGGGTTGCAGTCTCGGGAGTTAGGTGGCCAGATGTAAAGGGTGATGTGACTGCAAAATTTTCTGACAGCCATAGGGTATTCCATAAGCCACCCTCTTCACCCAGGGCAGCACTACCTCTTACTGCCTCATCAAGGCATTTTATGTAGGCCCAGTGTTGGGTCTGAGGTCCTGTGGGAAGATGAATGGAGGCATAATGTTTCCATCACAAGTGATCACTCCAAACATCTTCGTAATCATCATTAAACTCATGCAACTCTTTTCGAATCTTCAGCACTGTCCACAGATTGACACTCAAACACTTTGAAATGTTCGTATTGAAGCTTCTGGCGCGAATGAAAAGCAGTAGAACATGCCGTTTCCAAATTTCTAGTGAAGTGAATAGTCTCATGGTGCTCTTTTTCTCACAGATGGGGCCCAACTGATCCTACTATACTGTGCAGTCGACAAAATCAAAAACAAACAACGCGCATGCGCGATATTAAAAATGTAAAATGGCAATAATTTATATATCGCACCTTGTAGATATTGATGATGTTTGCGTTTACAGTATATATATATATATATATATATATATATAGCACGATGGGATAATGGATAGCGGCTCGGACTCAGGATCGGAGAGTCGAGTTACTCAAATTGACTTAAGTGCAACTACTCTTGGGAAAGGTATGAATTCATCACTTCTACCAGCTATGTGGATATAGCAGGACAGACTGGGTTCTATAGCCTTGGCTGGCAACTGCTCTAGGAAAAGGACAACTCTGAATTCAAAATCTGCAGAGGCTCGTTTGGGGGCCTTGTGTCACGTAGTGCGACAGGTCTCTGTATTCGACCTTTTAAAGAGTGTGTTTGGTTCCGCGCCTTCACCGCTAGAATCAAATCATATGTGCTGGTGCCTGGGCTATCGGTTCCTAGGAACTGACTTGAACTAGGAACTTGACCCTCATACGTCGAATACGACGGGAGAGTCCACCATATATATATATATATATATATATATATGTGTGTGTATGTCAGTTCCTTTATTGGAAGAGGTGTGGTTGGTTCTGCACAAGCCTTCACCAATATCATCAATCTTATGTGCAGCTATTTATACTCTCATAAATCGAAAACGATGGGGGAGTCCAATATGTATATATATACATGTATATGTGTCTATGTGTGTGTGTGTGTGTATATATATATATATATATATATATATATATATATATATATATGTGTGTGTGTGTGTATATATGTGTGTATATATAAATAAATAAATAAGTAAAATAATATTCTAAAAGAAAAGAAAAAGTATATTCTATTTTAGTCTGGTAAGTTTCCAGCGAAAAATTTTTTAATGTAAATTAGAATATATATGTGGAAGAAAACGTTTCCACGAACTTACATTTTTAAGGTATACGTTTTGTCCTTGTTCAGAAATTAACGATAAAAATGATAGTTTTACACAAACTGTCGCAAATGGTAACTGTTACACTAAAAATAAATCTCCAGCACAGGAAAGAGATTCAGCTTCATTTTTTTTATTATGAAACAATAATATTTTTACGCTAGAAACCTGTTAGGTCTCATTAGCAGGCACACCAGTCTTTAGTTTGATTATGTATAACGAATAGATAAACTGGTTAGAATTATATACAATAGATACACTATGGTAGAAATGTATAACTTAGTGTGTCACTACACTATTTCAGCGCAGAAAAATTCCATTGTGTTTGGTTACATTTCCTTAAACATTACTGACAATCACAATCAAACTGAGAAGGTTCTTACATTTCAAAGATGGCTGTTATTAGGCAAACGGTTAATGAGAGAAAATACATTCCTCATGAGAGCATATGTCAAACAGCGATGGTTTGCCAGATCGACTCGCAAGACATTATTAATGATTTTCATCCTCATTACTTCATTAGTTATTGCGACCGTGTTACAATAAACTTAATCAAGAGTTACGTTCCTTTTCGTTAATAATTGAATTTAGCGAACGCTTGTTGAGGCAAAATATCCACAGATATAAAATGAGTTTGTTGTAAATGAAGCTCTAAATACAACAACGGAAAGAAATATTCTTGAAGGACATCATTGAGTAGATTTCAAAGAAGATAATATTTGAAACATTTACCAATTTGCGATTGGTCGAGTTAAAGTCTAAGAGAAAAAAATGGCGTCCTAACGGTATCATTATTTACATTATTCGGACTATTGTCCTCATCGTTGTCGCCATATTTATTACAATGTTGTACGCTCCGGCCTTCTTCAGGTGGTTAGAATGTCGAACTTAACCCTTTATTTCGCTCACTTGGGTAGACTGTTCTAGTTCCACGTACCATGTTTAATGGATGTCACTTATCAGTTATCTCCTGTTAATTCCCCTCTCCAAGTTCTCCGCTAGCTTAACAAGGTAGTGAACTCCCACTCTTTGGGTCCTGTCACTGGATCCAACCAACGCCTTTATCCACTGTGCCATGTGTCCTTGAGGAATTGGATAAAGGCGTTGGTTAGATCCAGTGAAAGGACCCAAAGAGTTCAATACTCGATTAAGGCAGTGGAGAAATTATGTAAATACATAATACTTCATCTCAGAAATATAGACAGACACTAATGGGATCAGTTGTAAAACGGTATCAAAATCACAGGCCTAAAGCGAGTCAATTATATTTACACCGTCAGTATTATTCTTTTATACGGTTTGAATGGACGTTTGGGAAAGAGAATGGAACATTAGGCGGGTCTCCTTTGCTTTGTCTGATTCCGAGCATATAAATTGTTTGGTTGTTATATCAACCATTCTGGGTTATTTAATGCCGAAATATTTTGAACTCAACTTTATGCCTTCCACTACAGATATTTTGTACATAATTTTATATTTTTAAATCTTCTTCTATATGCCGCTTACTTTCAGGACAATGGCGATCATGGCTCTCCACAATCTCCTGTCTTTTGTACCTTTTAATAAATTTTCTCTTTTTGTTATTTCTCCTAAACCTTGTTCCGGCATCCATTTACTCAAGCTCCCCAGGGAGGTAATGCGTGGTTTTTCTTTGTCCGTCTTGCCTACAATCTGTCCTGTGCACATCAAGTTTTCCAAGCCCCCTTTCTTCGTTATATACTATAGAAATTTCAACTGTCTTTTCCTGATGTCAAGTGTAAGTGTTCTTATGAGCCAGAGAAATAGGTTATGTTAGGAATTTATGTGAATAAATGTTTACATAAAAAATACTGAAAACATTTACCAAACTTTAATATTTTAGTTCGATTTTTATGAGGTACATGAAGAAAGGTATTTAAATCATTTTCTCTAAAACATGTGAGCAATGACGAAGTTTTAGGTTGGTTGCTTTAGTTCAGCGGTATATCATAAAACATTTAAAGAGAATATATTATATATATATATATATATATATATATATATATATATATATATGAATGAACACAATTGGCTACGAAACAAAAATTGTTAATGTTTTATCGTCAACTAAGTGTTTATTGTCACGCGAAATCAGACTAGTATTCTTGAAGCGTGAAGAAAGCTATTCGATCCTTTGCTAATTCTTTTGTTGAAAGTAACTTTCGAAGAAGGTTTCCTGCCAATAAACGTATTTTTTAGCTTGTTACTTATAACAATTCAATGGAAATCAGGCAAAATGCTGTCTAACATGAAAGTTCGAACACGGTGTTGCTGAATTCCTCCAACAAGGAAAAAACACTGTTTTAATTGTATCACCAATGCTTAACGTCTACGGAGAAGAAATAGTGGCTATGAGCTCAGCTAAGCGCTGTTCATTTGTGAAGACTGCAATGTCTGGGAGAAATCTTGTTTGTCGACTAGAGGTAGATTACAAGGATATCCATTTAAAGAAAACATAATCTTTGCTATGGAAAAGTGGAAAGTATTTATTTTTAGCCAAAAGCCCGATTGAGCCTACGGTTTTATTATATGGGTTATTTAATATCGAACTCTAAATATTTTGTAAGGAATTGCATAGGCTCAACTACATATATTTTGAAAGTAAATTGTATACCTTCATTTACAGATATATTGTACATAATTGTATACTTTATGGGTAAACGTATCTTTTGTAGATATATAGTATTATAGTTGGTCTATTGTAGGTTTTATATGTTTTGGTATGAATTGCCTCATTGTAGAGTTGGGTCTCTCCCTTCTGCAGAGGTGCAGTCAGCGTATTCTACAGCCCTAGCCGGCAGAGTGAGAACATATAAATGAAATTACACTTAAAATTTTTCTCGAATTGCCAACAATTCATTCTCCAGTCGATTTCTGTTTTATTATTTGTTTCCTAAATGTTCAGGTATTTGAATTAAGTGAGCCGAAGAAAGTATTATTTCTTTAAGGAAAAGAATAGAGAAAATATTCCCTACTCATGTGATAAGCATATTGTATCGCTGAAATTGCAGCATGGTGGCTTCAATGATTTAACGATCAATTAAATCTCTGGGTGGGCTTCATATCTTAAAGTCTTTTTCGTGTTTCAATATTTTAGCAATTACTACCCTCGGCCAAGAAATTATATTATCTGTTTTGATTCCCTTCAATAATGAAGAAGAAACAAAAAAGACAAAAGGTAAAAAAAAAGCATAAATAATAGTCGCTCTTCGGTGTAGGTAAATTAATTATAAATATATAAGTACGTGCTGAAAAGTTCGTAACTATACCCACTTCCCCCCATTTCTCAAGTAGGATTTCAATCGCCAGGCATCAGGCTTAATGAAACACGAAAAAAGATGAGCCAATTCCGTTTAACTATCCGGTGGATAGGTAAAATGGTATGTAAATTTCATGACGTTTTTCTTCAGTCTTCCGAGAAATTTCCAACATCTCTTGTATATATGTATGTTTCACCCTTTGAACCCTGAAAAATGGCGTAATGCCCAACCACCGGTTGAGCAGTGGTAGAGAAAATTGACTAATGCCCAGCCACCTGTTGAACGGTAGTTAAACACTTGTAACTATTTTTTATATCTACCGTGAAACACTACATACCAATTATTTGCGAATTTTGACTCAGGAGCTCAGGGTTAAGGGTTCAAATTGTTCTGGAACCCAGGGCTCAAAGCGTTAAACAAGTTGCATTAAATTCAGTCAATAAGGTATGTCTGTTTAAATTTTCATTGTATTTTCACAATATTTGAGTGAGACGTTGCACATTGGGATCAAAACTGTTTAAAGTCCATGCTTGTGTTCAGGCGCTTAAATAGAACTCAATTTAGCCACTTAAGGAATTATTCAAACCAAATTCACGAATAATCATATTGAACATACTACTACATGCTAATCAAGAAGATCCAAAATACGTCTCTCAGACCATAGCTAAAAAAAAAAAAATTGATAATCATGTTTCACGTGCATTCGACTTGTTAAACACACGTTAATATAACTTCCGAATTCAGGAGAGAAGACGCGTCTATTCGAAATTTCAAGACGAACTGAAAAACTGTAAATATTGCTTTATGTATGCAAATATATAATAATTGTAGTTTTTCTATGTGAGGTTTAAATTGTGTATTTTTATTTCTTTCTTCTTTTCTCCCTAATCTTATTCTTCGAAACTTAAGCAAAAGTAAAACATGTTACATTGATAAACGTATCCCATTTGTACATTATTTAATTTATATTTGGTCCCAACTCTCTCTATTATATCCCCTGAAGAGTGGTAGAATCCCCAACTGACGCCAATTTAGTCGGGTTTCGATCCTAGCTAGAGGCAACCGGACGTCTAGCTACAGTGGTGAGCTGTGATACAGCGAAACTGTCTGTGGATGACTATATATATATATATATATATATATATATATATATATATAGATAGATAGATAAAAAACATTTTATCATTGCTATTAAAACCTTTTTAGAAAGTTAAAAGAAAATATTCATTATCATCGTTTTCTCCTTTCTTTATTCACAAATGTTTCTTTTAATGGCTACGTTATATAAGGAATAAATGCGTTTAATATTTAATATGACATTATTTGCTATGAAGTTTATTTCAGTGGGTACACGTGTGGTTTTTTTCCTACAAAGGAGATGTAGGTTTGAACTCTGTCTAAGAGGGCATTTGTCTTTGTCTCGCAAATACCAAGGCCGGTAGACATAATTCACATATAAATAGATCCAGAGAACACACACACACACACACATATATATTTAGATACAGAGAAAAATAAAATTCTCTCTCTGGTGAAATAAATTATAACAATGGAGCCGTAAAGTAGTCTGTTTTTCTTTAAATTAAATTATTCGCTCTGACTTAACATTGAGCTCTCAGGATTTCATTCTACTTTGGATTATCCATACGGATTACCAAGATTTTCGTTACTTAATTATACACATACACACACACACACATATATATATCTGGGAGAGAACATATGTTTGATCAAAGCTAGTACGCTCAAATACTCGTTCACGATGACTTGCAACTTTGTGCTAGAACAACCACCGACGACTTCCGAACAGTTCAGCTTGTCTAACTTCACTCACAATGCTTAGGTCAACCAGTGATATAGTTTTTAGGCATGATAATATCAGGGAGTATCCTGCCTGAAAAATCGACCACGGTGAGACTCGAACCCGGTCAGAATGCAAACGTTCTAGCTTCACGCCCATTATATAAGTTGTAGGCATTCCACACTACTTCAAATAAAATGTTAGGAAGGAACTCCCCCATCAATATTGGAAACTTGACTTGGACTTGAGAATACTTGAGTACTCTGTCAACAAATGCCAATTGTTTCCATATAAGGAAACGGCTAATATTACCATTACCATATATCTAAAAAAAAAAAAAACACAAATAGAAATTATAGAAAATTGGCTCAATATAATATTATGGCTAAGTTATATGTCAAAATCGTCCAATCAATTCCTTGTCCAGGTAGCAGTAAAATGTTCTTATCTGACAACGAATCAATGTAATAGTTTGTTCATATCTATCAAATAGGAATAATTAACGGAAAAAGAAACTATTTAAAATTCTGTTTACGTTGGCCAGAAAATAAAGATGATGTCATTATTCCGTCCTCATTAACACTCACTGAATATAACCTATTCACACTTAAAAAGTTATCTAATGATACAAACAATATTTGTCTCAAGCCTGGCCCATCCCGTTATTTGTGTATGTCGAAAATCAAGTGTTGCAACTTCATTTGATGAAGACACCCACAACAAGAGATGAAAGTCAACATTTGTCTAATGACCAATCCTGTCACTTTGAAAAACCTCACAGTAATTCAATATGTGCTTCGCTTTTCCGATTCATGTCAAACCGATATTCATATTATCGAGTTCGTCTGTACTCAATTACCTAGCACACGAAGTGGTTGCTTTCAAGTAGAACGAAGCTATGAATTTGCCGCGTTTTGAAAAACATAATTTGTAAATGTTGCAGTGGTTTCGAATTGATTGAGGAAAAAAAACAAAAAACAAAAAAAAACCAAAAACAAACAAACAAACTGTTAAGCAGAAAATGAGACGAAATGGAAAACATTGCGTAGGTTTTAGCAGCCATGATTTGTCGCCATTATTTTCTGCTAGAACAGGAGACTGATAATCGAGAAAATTCAAATGATTTGATTTCGTAAAGATAAAAAAAAAGTGATTTATGACAATTTTATAGTGGAAGTGGTAACTTCATCAACCGATTTTAAAAAAATTTACCCCGATGCTAGACAAGTTATGCTCGTTACCAAAAACTGAAAGATAATATTTTATTTCTGTCCTAAATTCTAGAATGTGAAAGTATTATTTACATGCGGACTGTTTTCCTCATCTTTGTTCTTATCACAACGTTTCGGCCGTTGTACCGCACGCCCTTCATCAGGTACATGACAATCCATGTCACCTTCAGGTAACTTCGAATTGAACCCTTTATTCAATCTTGTGGGTTCTTCTGGTTCGGTTGTGCACGTCTAGGGATATCTTGTCTACTTGTATCAGGGATTTATTATTTTTTTGTTATTTCTATCGGCACGGAGAAAACAATACAACGTTTCACTTTTACTTCATACATACATCATTGTTTTAAATGAACTCATCGCAAGTAAGGCGATAATGTCACTAAGACGCAAGGGGGCCACTGAGAGTCAAAGAAAATGTAAAAAGATAGAAGGAACCGGAAACCTAAACAAGGAACAGGGGATATGCCTCTACTCCTGTTCAAAAGATCGTGGTGTGGGAACCGGGCGATGGGCGAACGCACCCATTACTATATATATATATATATATATATATATATATATATATATATATATATATATATATATATATAATAAACTTATAAATGTAAGCAGCTATACTCGTCCGGCAAAACCTTAAGTGTTTTAGCTTGTGAATGAACAAACCAATACACAAGGGGGAAAAAATTAGAACTAAGAACATGTACTTCCGGCGAAAATAATCGTCTGGAATCTAAGTTCAGAGTCCAAAGAAAAAAAAACACCGATACGAGGAAAGTAAAAAAAAACTAAACAAATTGCTCAATGCGCTAAGTAGACCAAAATGAGTAAATAGTGATTTTCCAAGAGTAGCTCAGATGTGGCACAAGGCCGAAAGTATGAGGTATCCAGTGAGGATCGAACTCACTACTCAGTCGCAATAGTTCTGAGTGAGACAAGCTTGCTAACCATTACACCACCTAGAGGTACCCAAAGATTTTACAAGCTAAGATGTGGCTCAAGGCCGAAAGCATGGGGCATCCAGTGAGGATCGAACTCACTTTTCAGTAGTAACTGACCTAGCAAGACAAGCTTGCTAACCATTACACCACGCCGAGGTGTCCCTTAAAGTAAGTAAATAAATCTAAAGAGTCAGACTAACCTACCTAGGTTTCACCTTCGCGGATCGTAAGGGTGGCCTGACGATCCGCGTAGGTAAATCCTAGGTAGGTTTGTTTGGCTCTTTAGGTTTATTTACTAATATATATATATATATATATATATATATATATATATATATGAGTGAGAGAGAGAGAGTGAGAGAGAGAGTAAATAAAATTTCAGGGGTCAAACGGAATCATCAGCAGGATAGGGATGAAATAGACAGGAAACTAGACCCTAAATGTATAATGAAAATATATAATTTTTAAATGGATTTTTTTTTTTAACTGAAACTATTTCTTATTACTATAAAAGTTATTTTTAGTAGGAGCAAGTGTTTGATTTGCTACCCCTGTTTTTACTTTTCTTAAACAGTGAAATTTATAACAACTAGCCTAAATTGAGACATTCTAAAAAAGAAAAATTGTAGCTTACCAAAAGGAATATAACATGTAACCCCATTTTCCATCAGGAAAATCGGTTCTACGGAAAGTTATCCGAAAACGTATTGGGATGACCAAAGACGCAGTCCAAAAGCTAGGCAGACCTCTTACGAGACAGGAGGATTTTGTTGGTAACAAAGAAAATAATACTGAGCTGTTACGTGAGATCTGTTCTACTTTATGGCAGCGAATGCTGGACGGTCTCCTCAAAGATGAAGAAGAGACTCGAGGCAGCTGAGGTATGGTACTACAGAAGGATGCTAAGGATCTCATGGACCGAACATGTGAGCAACGATGAGGTTTTTGAGAGGGTGCAAACAATGTGGAAGCTTTACTTAACATCAGGAAGATGCAGCTGAAATTTCTGGGACACGTAATAAGAAAGGAGGGCTTGGAGAATCTGATACTTACAAGTCGAATAGAGGGCAAGAGAGACAAGGGAAAGCAATGCATAACATACCTAACGGGCTTAAGCAAGTAGATGACGGAACAGGGTTTGGGAGAAGTAGCAAAAGGACAAAACATATTGAGAGATACAAGGGATAGGAGGAAGTGGAGAGCCATGATCGTTTACTTCCTGAAGGGACACGGCACATAAAAGAAGAAACATCTTTCTTATATTCATTTGACCTTATCTAATTTTTATGTATCGCTCTCTCTTCCTCCCACGTATCTTTTCAATTACCACTGCATCTTTTCTCCTCGTGTTTCATTTTAATTTATTTTCTTTTGAGATGTTTTCTCCTGCGTCTTTTATTACGTTTATATTTTTTCTTCTTTTATCCTTATCTTCAGTCCCGCCTACATATTTCTGGCATAGCCAAGTTAAAGCTAGACTTCGAGAATGCTAATTAGGCCACCGTTTTAATTAACATCAATTAAACGATTTTTGATTCATTTTCCTTTTGCTTACCCACGCATCATCGATAGAAAATGTGGATCCTTGTCATTTCAAATTCTCCCTGCCTCTTCGAATTATTTTCCCGCTTTTCAAGAAATCTGAAGCTAAGGTTATTTTCAATTATCACGCAAGAAAAAAAAATGGAAACTTACAGACGACAACTGCTATTCAAAAATGTTTTCCACTGAATAACAATCTATGATATAGAATGCTGGAAGTCTTTTCAGCAATTCACAACTGCAACTCCCCATCGACTTAGGAGTGGTCACAAAATAATTAGAAAACACTGCATAAGGACAATTTTGCAACGAGTATATATATATATATATATATATATATATATATATATATATATGCGTGTGGGTTTTCTCAGGTGGATACTAGAAGAGAGTTAAAGTAAAATAGAATATGTATGTAGGTAAAAGACAATAGAAAAAAATGTATTATTAGCCGACGCGTTTTGTCTAACTTGGACTTTTTCAAGGCAAAAACGAAATGAATTTATTTTTAATAAATTCATCTGGTTTTTGCCTTGAAAAAGTACACATTGGACGAAACGCGTCGGCTAATAATACAGTTTTCTATTGTCTTTTTTAAATTATATATATATATATATATATATATATATATATATATATATATATATATGTATGTATGTGTATGTGTGTGTGTGTGTGTTTGTCTGTGTTTCTATTAACCTACAAAAATTATTGAGCTTTCATGGGATTTGATAAAAATCTATTGTCTTCCAGTCTGTTTCTAGTTTGGCTAATTTGGTTTATAATTACCTGCATGCTTATATATATATATATATATATATATATATATATATATATATATATATATATATATATATATATATTAGGTTGGTGCAAAAATAATGACGTAATAATGTCATTTTTTGACGTATTTTTTAACGTCAAAAAACGACATTATTACGTCATTATTTTTGCACCAACCTTATATATATATATATATATATATGTGTGTGTGTGTGCGTGCGTACTTTTAACTATCTCACACTTCTTTTGAACGTTAGAGTTCCAATCAGGAGACCCGTGTTCGAATCTCACTATGTTTGATTCGTCAACGCAGTGTGTGTGTGTCTGTGTGTGTGCGCGTATATATTGATATAATAGGAAAGAACTGTTAGATTGATGATCCGAGGTTTTAAAAGAACAGTGCTCGATACAAAAGTAGAGCCTAGCTTATAATTATTTTTTTTAAAAAATATGATTCCATCGCGACACAAAAATTACTATGTTTCGAAACTGGTCAACAGTATTTAAGTTTAATTCCAATATTAAGCCTTAACCACTGGGTGGCAGTTTGATCCTCAAGCCTTGTTTTGGAATAACGATGGTATGGAATGTTTTATTCATTTATAGTTTCGAATGGAGGTGTGGTCTGGGGTTTATTTTTTCTTTATCAAGGGGTCACTGCTTTGGTAGAAGTAAAGGTGTTTATGGTATGTCAGGTTTTTTGACCCCAAAACACTAATATATCCCAAATTACTTAAACACTGCTGACCATTTTCGAAACATTGTGATTTCTGTGTTGCGATGGATTCATATTTACAAAAATTAATTACAATATATATATATATATATATATATATATATATATATATATTGATGTAATGGAATAGATAGTCACCCCCATGAATGATTACACTATAGGAAGTAAGTACCTATAAAGTCTACTGTCTACGAGAGAGAAGAGAGAGGAGATGAGAGCGAGAGGACACAAGCACGTCCGACCTTCCAATTAGTGGCACTCCCTACTAGATTGACCTGTGTGTATAGCTGTACCGTATTTCATATTGTACTTGTTGTGTACAATAAACCTCTCTTCTAGTATCCACCTGGTGTTGTGTTTATTCCCTAGCACGGAATATAACACACACACACACACACATATATATATATATATATACATATATATAGGGTTAGGTAAATGAAATAAGATATTAGCAATCGTATACGCGCGTGGGTAGCCAATAAAACTTAAGTCGCACACCAAACGTAGGTATATATATATATATATATATATATATATATATATATATATATATATATATATATATATATATACTTTTGAAGTTTATATTTATCAGTGAACCGTGCTCAGTATCAGAGAAAGTACGTTTCTATATAGAAACAGGGTGGACATAGTAATCAATGCTGCATCGTGATTGTCAGTGCTACGCTTCAAGAAATCTTTAGACCACACTCTCTATATCTGTATTCATCTATGTATGAACATCGGTTCTCGTACGATCGCCGAAGTTAAGAATGTCGATCCTGGTCAGTAGCTAGATGGGTGACCGATTGCGAATGTCATGTGCTGGCAGCTTAGAGGTAAATGGAAATCAGATCGTGCCATTCTAATTTCAGTCGGGTTCATTATATTTCCTTACGGGTAAAATTCCTTGGGGAAAGGAGGAATCTCTTACCCCCTCCCAGCTATGAGTTAATTAGTAAGACTTGTATCAGTAAATCAAATAAAAATCTAAAACTATTTTCTGGCTTTAAATAATCTGAAAAGAAACAATTAAAGTGAGAGGGAGAGAAAAGGGAAAAAGAAAGAAATAATAATCCGATAAAAGTGAGTTCTTTTCTTTTTGGATTAAACCCTTTTTCTAGTTGACAAGCAATTGTTCAATGATAATAAAATGAACTTCGCAACATTGGCTAAACGGGATCTTACGGACGACTCACTTTTGTTGGATTATCGGCCACTGACGATAATCACAGGCGGCAAGATATTGAATTACCGCCCCTTGACGATAATCACAGGCGGTAAGATATTGAATTACCGCCCCTTGACGATAATCAGAAGCGGCGAGATATTGAATTACTACGACCTGACGATAATCCCAACAGGTTCATTCTCTTTCTCCTTCGATTTTCGAAGAGACAAAACACGTTTATTCTCGCTCCGATAGATAAGCGGTCACGTAAGTACTTCAGAGAAGATTGCTGTGAAAACTTCGTAACGATGTTTCTTACTTTAACCTGTGACATGTTTTGTTAATATATTTATTTATTGTTTGTTTGAATTTCATGTTTTTTTTTTTGCCCGAACCCACATAAGTCCAGAAAATATTGTTTGCATTATAAATTTACCAGGAGGCACAAAATGAATAACTTTCACTTCTGCAACATTTAAAATAATAATAATAATAATAACAACAATAACAAATATAAGCAAAGGCAAATGCAAACGACAAGATAAAGAAATGATATCAAGACAAACCGCTTTATAGTCAATACTCTGCTCGTACCAAACAAGCTGGTGAAATCAAACCCCGTACCCATCAGTGGCTACGTCGTGCAGGGATAAAAGCCGAAAGTTTTATTCTTGCTGTACAGGACCAATAATTGCTAACTAGAAATTACCAAGCACATATACTGAAAGACTATTTTAGACAAAATGCAGATTTTGTGATAAGTATCTAGAAACAATTGGACATCTTGTATCATGTTGCACCGTATTGGCACCCACTGAATATAAAACCCGGCATGACAGGGCGAGCGAATATCTGCATTGGAAAATATGCAGCTTTTACAGAAAGGAAACTACAAGACATTGGTATAAATACCACCCAGATCCGTTTACGCTGATAGGGCTTGTGCTAATGTTATGGGACCTTACAATACAGACCGACAAAATAATCAAAGCTAATCCCCCAGACGTCGGGTTTAGAGACCGCAAAGACAAAATGTGTCTTCTATTTGACTTGGCAGTCTCTGCAGACTGTAGTGTAACTTTGAAGATCTTCAAAAAACAATCAAGATACAAGGACCTTGAAATCGAAATCTCAAAAATGTGGCACATGAAAACATCAAGAATTTCAGTTGTAGTTGGATCCCTCGGATTGATAGGAAAGGATTCTGATTCACTCATTGAAGAGATTCCTAGTAGCGTATGCCTTAAAAAAAAAAAAATGATATCGCAGGTTTAGCCGAAGACCTTTATCTGTGTAAATAATGCGTGAATTCTTTTCCAAAACTGATCAGTGGAAAATGTCATGATGCCATTTCTGACCTTACGTCTCCGGTCGGGACCAGGAATTGTAATGAGTATACACCAGAAATCAAAGGAAATAATAATAATAATAATAATAATAATGAGGAAACTGAAAGAAATTGGTATGAAAACCACTCAGACGGTTAGACAGAACCTGAAAACAATTTTATGAGACTACGCAATACACACAGACAGAACAATCAAAACTAATCGCACAGACATTGTTATTAGAAACCGCAAATAAAAAATTGCTTCCTTATTGATATTGCAGTCCCTGCAGACTGCAATGTATCTTTGAAGATCTTCAAAAAGCTATCAAAATACAAGGACCTTGAAATCGAAATCACAAAAGTATGGCACATGAGAGCATCAACAATCCCTTTTGTAGTTGGAGCCCTCAGACTGATTAGAAAAAGATTCCAGTAGACTAATTGAAGGGATTCCTGCAAGCCTATACCTTAAAGAAATACAAAAAAAAAAAAAAAAAAAAAAATTGTTCTCACGTGTACACCCCACATCTTACGAAGGGCTTTGCTTTATCTATGTAAAATGGGTTTTCTTTTTATTATTTTAAATTTTTTTTAATTGCTTAGTGGAAAATGCCATGATGCCATTTCTGCTCTTTGGTTTCTGGGCAGGGGTCGGAAAGAAATAAGGTACCACCAGAAATCAAAGGAAATAAAGCAATAATAATTCCTTATTTTGGGGAGATTGAAGTTACTCAATGATTATCATGAAGATCTTGTTTATACTTTGGTGGATAGTACCTGAGTTTATTCTTCAAAAAATAATGTGTTGTTTTCTTTAAATATGAGTCATTAACCATCTTGGCAGGCGCCTTGTAAAACCTCATTTGATTAAATCAATTCATTTTCTAACTGATTTCTTATTGTTGCTTATTATTTTCTTTTACGAGGCACGTCAACTTAAATCTTCTTCATTTTGCCGTGTCCGCCCATCTCAAACTTGTTGACCTTTGAATATGCAATTTTATCAAATATCGAATAGTAATTTTTCATTATATAAGATTCATTGTCTAATGTAGCTGAAATAGAAGTCAGGCAGTGTGATGGACGGCAAGGTAGTCTTGAATGTAAGGAGATTGATATTCATTGAGTGTAACAGCAGAATTCGCATTCATTTTCCTACAGAAGCTTTGTTTATCTGTGTCAGCTGCTCTGCCGATTGAGTTACAAGAACCGACGCTAACAGCCTATTTATTTCCAAATTGAGTTGTTTGATGAAGGCTGTAGACTGACGGTATGAATATGGTTGTGATAGAGAATAAGTCAAATTACGTGAAAATAAGCGAAAGAAATGCTATTAAAATAATAAAGGTTGACAATTCTTCATCTAAGAAAAATAAGTTAAGACAATGATAGTACTAACAAAATTAATTTCTTAGACTACTTTACTAGTTTTCTACGGCAAGGAAGCCTGAAAATATATTAGTAGACTTATCTAAGTCTGGTACAGGGCCATAAATGCGTGTTTATAGTGGGGCATCGTAATTGAAATGACGAGACTCGGTAAATAATGCATATGGTCAAATAATGATGACAGGTACAGTTCTCACTTGATCATCGAAGGTAACGACACAGATACTGTAGTTGGAAGGGTGATCTCTGAGGAACACCAGGTACCTTAAGCAACTTATGGCCTTGTGGCAGACTAATAATTGTTAAAAGCCTCGAACTTAACTATGTCCGACAGGGGTCTTTCGGTTTATAAGAAACAAAAACAAACAACAACAGAAGTTAATAAATTTAATAAAATTGAATGGGAAGGATAACTGCGAGACAAAATATTTGAGCCCTGTCAGGCCTCCATTGTGGAAAGGTGCGCTGAAATGGACACAAGACGAGATAAAGGAACATTGACAGGGAAACAAGGAAGTGATGATAGTGTTCGTAGATTTACATCAGATAAGTAATGCTCACAAGAATTTCCTACTGCAGGACAGAGGGAGAAGAGAGGACGTGACAATTATGTTAGGAGTGAAGAAAAAGAGTTTAGGGTGGTATTTAAGGAACAGGGGTCAACAATTCCTGGTTAAACTGTATTGGCTTAATAGAAACAAGAGATTGTAGAGTTCAAGAAGTAGGAGAACGAGCATACATATCGGCTATGAATGAAGAAAGGAAACCTGAAAGAAGAAACAATCTTTAATATGTGCTACAGAAGAAAAAGCATTGAAAATAAAAAATGCCAAATAATACGTTAACAAAACTGTAGATTACACAGTTAAGAGTGTGCTGAAAAGCAGACGAAACTGAATCACAAAACAATGCTGCATATTGGGTTTGATTTGTTTTACGGCGTATCAACCTCAATGGGTTATTTAATCTCGGCAAGATTTTTATTGCTGGTATTTTTTCAAAAAGTATAGCTGGTAATATTTTCTTTGCAAAAAATGTATTGCTGGTAATATTTTTTTTTCAAAAAGTATTGCTGGTAATTTTTTTTCAAAATTGTATTGCTGGTAATTTATTTTCAAAAAAGTATTGCTGAAAAAAATTTACCAGAAAAGTATTGCTGGTATTAAAACCTATTTTTAAACTTTCATAGTGTTTTGATCCCTTTTTGGGGGTTTAGCTATTTGCCCATAGCTGGGACTCCGACAGATGCTACCGCTGCGGGTCAAGGTAGACATTGGAAGACCAGCAATTATGAGTTTGTCTCACGCTCCTCAAAATCTCCTGACCAATGGCCTTTCTGTCGGATGTAGTTTATCGTTTTATCCAGGATGCGGATGTAGTTTATCGTCCTACCCAGGACGGGCTGCATGTTGGTGCAATGAGAATACAAACGGGGTCACAACAGTATGGCACGCACTGCACACTGGATACAATGAGACAAATGCAAACAGGCGAGAATAGAAACGTGATATGAATATAAATCACCTGCAACCCCGGGATTTTAGCGTGTACTGAGTTAATTGGAACCAGAAGGTTGTCCCACAGACGAAATATCGTAAGCCACTCGTGGGTCTATGAACTGCATTCCTATTAGTCCACCAGTTCTAACCTTCACGGCTAAGACCCGCTCATTGTAGTGAACCACCTTCATTCTCTTTGTAATCCATTGTTGAGACGTAAGTTCCACTCGAACAGCTTCTATCCTTCAACCACTGCTCTGTGGAACCGACTGCCAAGCGGAGATTTCCACGATCACTACAATCTCAACTTGTTCAAGTTAGGGATAACCGTTGTTTTCACCTCATATCCTCCAAAACTGTGCCTCTCACTCTGTAAATCTTCGGATTTTGTACAGGGTGAATATCATTGTAAAATATTCAGACATCGTTATTGTCCAAGAGGAAGGCAAAGAATGTCTGATCATCAATATAGTGGTAGTAGGAGACATAAGTGTAGTTGAGAAAGAAAAGTAGAAGGGAAAAGATTTGAAACAGGAGATCGAAGGATTGTTTAAAGTCGAAGTTGTCCTTATTGTTATCAGCGGCGTTGGAACTGTGACAGACAAAATCCAAAAATGGCTGGAACTCTTATACAAACTGAGATGCGTCCGAAAAACCATACTTATTCGAACAATCCGAATTATGTGAAAAGTTTTGTTGATTTAGAGAAGTGAAGAAATGACAGGTTTCACGGTCATTTATGACCCACGTCTGATCGCTAATTACGTTATAAGAACTGCTTTATAATAATAATAATAATAATAATAATTTTATTCTTGTAAATAATAAATTTTGTTAATCCCACATTCAGATTCTGTAATGAATATCCACAAAAAAATGACCATATTGCATCAAGTTTCACAGTGTTAGCATCTACCGAATATAAAACTTGGCATGGCAAGCTGGTCAATACCTGCACCTCCAAAATTTGGAACTAACACCACCCAGACCCGAGTAGAGACATAGAAGCTGTAAAGATTTTATGGAACTTTACAGTACATACGCACAGACAGAACAATCAATGCTAACCGCACACTGATCAAAGATCAAAGTATAAGCTTTTTTTATTGACATGCCAGTTACCCCAGACTGAAATGTATCTTTGAAGATAATAAAAATTGATCAAAATACAAAGGTCTTGAAGTGGACATGTCAAAGATGTGGCACATGAAGACATCAATAATTCCAGATATGTCTGGGGCCCTGGGGTTGATTGGAAAAGTAGTCTTAGAGACTCATTGAAGGGATTCCTGGCAGTTCATAAGTTAAGAAAATACAAAAACATATTCTCATGTCAGAACAATTGACACCCTACACAGGACTTTATCTATGTAAAATGTGTTTGTATTTGATTTTATTTATTTTCTTAACACAAATGTGTAGTGGAAAATGTTGTTAAGTCATTTCTAATCTTAGGTCTCTGGGTGGGACCCGGAATTAAATTAGGATACAACAGAAATCAAGGGAAATAATAATAATAATAATAATAATAATAATAATAATAATAATAATAATAGACACAAAATAAAATTGAGAAATATGAGGATCTGCTGAGGGAGTTGAAGAAGAAATGTAACATGAGTGTTGAAGTAATTCCTGTAGTAATAGGGGCACTTGGAACACCACAAAGAAAACTGGAAAGGAGAGAATTGAAAGTGAGATCAGTATGATGGACTTCCAGAAAAATGTTGTTGGTTTGTCTGCGAGGATTTTCTAAAATATTCTTGAGTTGTCAGGTTCTTTAAGATTAGAATTTGTCTACGTTAATATGCGACACAAACATTATATATATATATATATATATATATATGTGTGTGTGTGTGTGATAGAAATTAGGAAAATTTGTGATAATTATAATTAAGTAATTCATCGAGTCTAGAAGAAACCTCAACAAAACGCAGAAAGCACTGGGCGGCCGTTTCGTCCAATATTTGGGACTCATCAGCAGTGCGCATCCACTACCGAGAATTGAAACCCTGACAGTTAGGTTGACAAGCAAACATCATACCAACTGTTCCAACGGAACTCGGTGACGAAGAGGTAGCGAATCAGACTCGATTTAGCACCTCTCGATCACATATTCCGTGGTGGAACTCATCCGAGTTTCTCTTTTACCCATAGAACTGTGCCCCTCACGAGCCACAACTACTATCCCCAAGCCGCCCCATCCAGAAGCGGGTTGAAGCAAGGATATAGAAGTGACAGAAATTCGCTACCTCTTTGTCATTGAGGCTCGTTGAAACAGTTGGTATGACGTTTGCCTGATAACGTAACTGTAGGGTTTCAATTCTCGGTAGTGGTTACGCAATTCTGATGAGTCCCAAATATAGGACGAAACGGCCGTCCAGTGCTTTCTGTATTCTGTTGAGGTTTCTTCTAAACACGATGAATTATATATATATATAAGAGAGAGAATATAACAGCAATACAAATACGAAATAACACCAGCAGCTCTGAACTTTAAGTTTAGATTGCCAGATGGAAAATATCAGAGAAAAATGTTAAAGTCATCCCAGTAGTGATTGGGACACTCTGCTCCCTCCTATTGAAGTTTAAAAATATGTCGAGCAACTTGACATTTTGCGAACGCAACAAAAAACTATTGCTTACATCAACATGCAACGAAAAGTGCTGCCTGTCTGAGGTCCTTGTTTGGACTTGACAGACACTACCATCCCTGGTACGAATGACATATACTCAACCGCAGTACCAGGATAAAATCATAATACTGGAAAAATGTTATGAGTTTTTGAATATTATAAATTACTTTCCTGATTAAAAAAACATTTTTTTGTTTTGTTTTACAACATATCAACCCCAGTGGGTTATTTAATGCCGACAAAATTTTATCGCTTGCTATATTTTTGTTTCCAAAAATTTATTGCTGGCAATATTTTTTCCTTCAAAAATTTTATTATTTTTTTTCAAAAAATGTATAGCTGCTAATATTTTTTCAAAATGTATTGCTGGTAATATTTTCTTTTCAAAAATGTATTGCTTGTAATCATTTTTTTTTCAAAAATATATTGCTGGTAATAATTTTTTTTCAAAAATGTACTAATGGTAATTAATTTTTTTCAAAAATGTCTTGCTGGTAATAATTTTTTACAAAGTATTTCTGGTATTAAAACCTATTTGTACACTTTCATAGGTTGGGGGTTAACTATTTGCATATAGCTGGGACCCGAACAGGTGCTACCTCTCCAGGTCAGGATGGACCGAGTAACATCAGCAATTAAGAGGTGGTTCCACGCTCCTCAAAATCTATTGCTGTCGGACGTAGTTTATCGTCTTACCCAGGACGCAAAAATGATTGGCAAAATGTGATGACTATACAGTGTTAGAATGAATTTCTCGGGTAGTTTCATATCAACTAGTTACGTTACACCACCCCGTCTAGCACCCGGAAGTACCGCCAGTCACGATGAACGGATGTCCCCATCGAGGAGGAACCGTGTTTTGTGAGAGTATTAGGCCTCAAGCTCACCTCTGACCTCAAGTGGGTAATACATACGAGCCATCACTAAAGAAGCAGGTAAGATGGTCGGCTTCCTGTACCGCTACCTGACTGCTCATGCTATCCTCTACCAGATCAGGCAAACAATGAGGTACCGTTGTCAAATTTGGGCAGGAACTGCCTAGTTCTCACTTTCCACTCTTGATTAGAGTTCAAAAGCGCCTCCAATCTCTTCCACAAGCAGAATGTGGTGAGCATCTCCCTGCTCTATCGCTCCTACCATGGAAAGTTCTCGGACGAACTACAATCCGTGTAACCTTCACGGCTAGGATCCATCATGCCATTTACATTGTAACAAACCAGCCACATTCCTTCCGTATTCCATCGAACAGCGAACCGCTGATCTGTGCAACATATTCCCAAGAGGATGTTTCCCCGATCACTATAATCTTATCCTGTTCAAGTCTAGAGTTAACCGTTATCTTTATCTTTCTCTCTTATCCGCATAAACTACCCCTTAACATAACTCTCTACCAGGAGTGACCCTCGGGCCTTGTACTTGGTGAACCTTACTGTAAAAAATGTTTATAAACAATGTCTGTTTCGGCAATATTATTGGCATACAAACAAAGGTAAGTATAATGATCTGAAAAATTATCCCTCTTATGAATTTAAATGAAGATTTATCTACCCCATTACTTATGAGGCGAATCGTGCACCTCGAGCTGGTGTAATGGTTAGGAAGCTTATCTCGCTAGAACAATTACGACTGAATAGTGAATTCGATCCTCACTGGGTACCCCACACTTTCCGCTTAGCTCCACATCTAAGCTACGCTTAGAAAATCATTTTGGCCACCCCAAGGCGGTATAATGATTAACAAGTTTGTCTCGCTAACACAGTTACGAATAAGTAGTGAGTTCGATCCTCACTGGGTGCCCCCATACTTTCGGCCTTGTGCCACATCTAAACTACGCCTGGAAAATTGCTACTTGTGAGGCGAATCATCAGTGGCGTCTCATCTAATTTGGAAAGACAGTCGTATGCCTTGGCACTGACATCCGGCTAAATATAAAGCAGATTTGGTCGGAAATGCTACTTGGACAAGACTTAAACTGGTGCAAATTGAACTAAAATTAATCGTAATATTTACAGAACGTCTTAACAGAAACATACACCAAAAGCATTCTTTAGTATTCTAGTGATGTGCAATCAAGTAGATGGGTCCCTTGTTCTATGGCCACCATTAGCATCCAAGAAGAGCTTAGCTGATAGTGAATGTCTACTTAATCCGGTCATGATTTGACGTGAGTTTCTGAAAGCGTGCCACTCCTTTCTGGTGAAATATTTCCATTGTTTGTAAAGAATTTGTTTAGATTAGCAAGAGAAGCCATTACTTTCTGGACCTCATCTTCCAAACAACATCTATTTTAATGGAAGCTATCAGCGACCTGGATTTATCGGGAAAGCGTTCAAATAAATAACATAGAAATAATTCACAGATTTCGTTTACTAAAGGTTTCATCACGTACAGCACTCTCCCTTTTACGCAAGGTTTCATCATTAAGTCCGTAGGCTGAGAAAATTATCAGGTGGAATTTGATCTGCAATCTCCATTGTATGATGTCCGATTAATGTGATTAATTGCGTTAGGTAAAGTGCATTAGCAAATAAAGTGATTATTTCGAAAGTGAATATTTGTTGAATTGTATATATAGATATATATATATATCCTGTTGGGAAACAAATATTCATATACATACATTTTTTAATTTATATATTTCGAATGAATAAACATAGTTTTATTATAATTAACTGTACACAGATGCATAATAATTAAATATGCATAGAAAATAGAATAAATTCATTTAATAGAAATAAATCCCATTCATCCATTTTAATGGGTGAAAAAAGTATTCGTACACTACAAATTTCAAATTTCAAAACTTTTAAATTGCTTTAATACTCTAGAATATTCCAATAATGTTACCAGTAGTTATTTTTAGCCTAAAAAATACAAACTGAACATTCTATAATTGATATTCGTGCAAGAAGGTTATCATCATGGCAAGAGGTAAAGAATTGATAAATTCGCAAAAAGAATTGATTGTTAAGCTCTGGAAAGAAGGTAAAAGTTACAGGAAAATCCAAGACAACCTAAATATTCCATTTAATACCATTCTTGTAGATCTTCGAGGAACTTAATTTGTCAAATTAAACAGAATTCAGTGGTTACTCGTCTAGAGTTGCAGAATGATTTACTTACATCAAGAATCTGTGGTCACTAAACGGACAATAAGCAATGAAATTCATAAGAATAATGTAAACACCCCACTCAGAAAATTTCACTTCTATTAAAAAGACACAGAGATGTCAGGTTGAAATTTGTGAACAAAAGGATAAGGAAAAATTGTATTGGAAAGAGTATGATGATTATGGACAGACAAAACCAAAAATTGAGTTGTTTGGACGTAATTTTAGAAATCATATATGGAGGAAAGCTGGCGATGCCGAGAGGTCAAAGCACGTCGGATCTAATGATCGAATGCAGATATGCGTAAATTTTTATATGATTTCTCGAATATTCAGGCCGGTAGACGAAATAAATGTTTAATAAATAAACGGAGCGTCTAGTCAAATATGTGAATCCACTAATAAATGACATTTAAGGAAATCTTAAAATGTTTAAAGCAAAGCATACCTATATCTTAAGTGTTGCTTCATGCAAAATCGTCACTAGTTGCATTTCTCCCGACAACATATATATATATATATATATATATTAGTTTTAAGGTATTCTATATTTAAGTGACAAAGTGCTCAATATTAGACATTGAGCATATGCAAATATAAAAGTGGACACTCAGGACAACATCAAGCAGCAACAATCTGTTTCATGCCTGAGCTTAATCTTATGGCCTGTTGATTGTGTTCAAGTATGAAACAGACTGTTGCAATTCGGCGTTGACTTTTAGTATCTACTTAGACACACTCACTCACCCACACATATATATGTGGCAAAGAGAACGCAATGTAGACATGAGTATCAACGCTAAATACAATAATCTTTTTCATGTGTAAATGTAATCCATAATCATTTAGTATTGATACCTATATCGACATTATTTGTAGTTACATACATTCTGATATTAACTCTTTTCGCCATTAAACATAGCATAGCATAAAAAGCTATATTTTTTCATTATCATTATATATATATGTGTTTGTTAAAAAGAGTGCTTAATGTTGGTTGATAGAGCATTATATATATATACATCGTGTCCCAAAATAATGTATACGTTCTTTAAATATTAATAGTTAATAATACATTTTTATATGGATGAAAATATGCAAAACAGATGGTTTGGAAGAAGAGGGACAGTTAAATACCCACCTGAATATCACCAGATTTGAAACCCTTGGATTTCTTTGTTTATGTTTCTAAAAGACAAAGTTTACAGCAGGAAACCTGAAGCAATTGCTGAAATGAGAGTAGCAACTGAAGAAGAATGTGCTCAAATACCAGAGGAAATGATACTGGATGTTTGTAGGTCTATTTCTTCAAGAAGTGTATTGAACAGAACGGCATCCAGTTTGAACACTTGATGTGAACTCATCATTATATGAACATTCTGCCATTGCCCCAAGTAGCTTTTACCTTATTAAAGTTAATTTTCTATGTTTTTGCACATTTTATACTCAGATTCTTTAAATGAATGTGTATTGTTTCTCTTGTATTAATCTTAGGTGCAAGTCAAAATAGATAAACTGAATAAGTTATAACGATTCAAAGAGTGTATACATAGTTCACTCTATGAGGAAACCCAGCCAGAACCCCCACACACTAGCGAACAGTGACGTTTAAACAGTTTTCCTAACAATTACCCTACAATACATCCTTGAATATATGGTTCTGACAGGTTTCCCTCATAGAGTGACCTTATACCAAAACTAATCTACGCTATGTAACAACATCGCCTATCAAGTTTTATTAATTCATTTTGTTGTCGCGCGTAGATTTTACTCATCCGTCTTATTTGCTTTTGTTTTTTAGTTGGTAGCAGTTTTTTTCTCTTTCCATTTTGATGTGCATTCTTTGCCTGCATTATCGATAATACTGAAAACAACAACGCCAGTGCATCATTAAAGAAATATATTCACAAGATCAAACGATTATCGATTAGATCTGCACGTTTCGAATAATGCAAAAACACCAATAAAACAGATATCGATTTGATTTCACAAGTACTTATACCCAAAGGATATATATATATATGTTAGTGCAAAAATAATGTCGTTTTCTCACATAGTAACATATGACAGAAAACGACATTATTTTTGCACCAACCTTATACATATTATATACATTTTTTTATACAGTGTTTTTGAAACGATATATTTTTGTTAAATGGCATGAAATCCGAGATTAGAATTGCTGTAGCAGTTACTGTGGTCGATTTGCCGTCCCTCCCCATTTGGAACATTGAAGATATACATTCTTCTCACTCTTAGTTACTCATCTGATTGCGTTTAGTAAATATCTATACAACGAACGATTGAATTCTAACGAATCTTACCAACATGGCAACGGAAAGAAGATATTTTGAGAATTGGTTATAGTAAAAGCAAAACAACACATTTATGGGTGAACAGCTTTGTAGACAGGAATAGCATACCGACAAGGAAGTGTTGAAAAGTCTGATGAAAGTTAAAAATGATCAAATTTGGGGGGGAATACTTTCTTGATCAGCTCGAGAATGTGTATACATACATACATACATACATACATACATTATAAATTAACTGATTAAAAAATATGGTTCCTTCGCTACACAGGAATTACCATGTTTCAAAAACCGAAGGTAAAAACTAATTAAAAGCATTAGTTCTGTTTTATCTTCAAGCGAATTTTGGAATAGGTTATTCCAAAATACAAAACATTTACCGGCCTGAATGTCCGAGAAATGCAAAAGAAAATATGTGTTCTCCGAGAGGAATCAAACCTGTATCTTATATATCATTGCTAGCCAGATGCTTCCTCTGTAGATAAATGGTATAGCACGTCAGGCTAAATGGCGGTTACGTGTAGGATACAGGTTCGATTTTTGTCAGGGGACAGATTTTCTTTAAGATTTCTCGGACATTCAGGACAGCAAATGCTATTAATACTGTTTATTATAAACAGAGCATTTGCTTAAATATTTGTATCTCTAAAAAGAACGTATAAACAATTATATATATATATATATATATATATATATATATATATATATATATATACACAATGCGTGCCGAATTATTATCGAGATAACTTTTTTTTCTAATATTTCAAAAACCGTTCAATCAATTCACACAAAATTTTCCCACAACGTTGGCAATACTGACCAGTGTAATCACTGAATTTTTAGTACTGATCTGCGCAATGTAAACAAACTGGCGCCATATTTGTTATCATTGTTATATATATATATATATATATATATATATATATATATATATATATATATATATAAAATTGTGCTTTTAGACAACAATCTTTCTTTTATACAAGTTTTATTCAAGGTACTGAGATTAAGATTTTTATTCAATTTTTCTTGTAGCAAAAAAACAAAAAAAAAAACAAAAAAAAAACAACACAAACTTACCAAATATTTTAGATATCTGAGCGTTTTCCACTAAGAGTGATTACCAAGGATTATTTTTAACTGAATAAGTAGATTTTTATACTTGTGTATTTATAAAGATCGGAATGTTTTTTTTAATTTTTTTTTAAACATGATCAGCATATAGTGACCGTGTTCATAGTTGATATTATTGAATGTTCTTCTTTTCTCTTTATTATTAATACTTAAATTATTTTTAGCCGTTTTTACATGAAGCTGTTACAGTAGTATTTCCCATAAATATGTTGCAGACGGGGTATTTTGTTAGGTTTCTGTTTGTCTTTAAATGGGTCCTACTTGATCTATTGCCATTATGTTTATATCTAATAATTTTATTCATACTTAGTATTTGCGTGTCTTGTGTTTTTATTCTCATTCTGTGCATTTTATCTACCTTTAACACTGTTCATATACATTCAGGTCATTCAGGAGTCTGTTGTATTGCAATTTGGATGCTGCCTTGACTCTCCTCAGTTTTCATAGTTCGACTTTAACTTAACATATCACTGCAAGGTAATCTCTCCCGCTGTCGGCACTTGGGTATGTTTTCCAGTGTAAAACCACATTCCTGGATCTCTTATTGCTAATTATATAGCCAATTTTTATTTTATGTTTCTCCTCTTGGGTTTCTACGTGTTTATATAAGTCTTCTTGGGTGTTCTTGAAACCAGGTGTTGGCTACAACCTGAGCATGCGCCATGCAATATTTAACCAGTTTTTCTCAGAGTACAGTAAGAGCTCCTAGTCAGAATTTACTGACTATTTTACCATCTGTCCTTACCTACTTTGGCATTCAGGTTTCCTATGACGATTTTAATTTATTGCAGTTTAATGAACAGCCCAACATGCAATTTACAAATTGGAGATTCCAAAAATCAAACAAGTACATCAATTTAAATATTAGGGAAGTGTTTAAATAGAGGGCAGAAAGAGGGACATGGAAATCAAAAGGCGCTTTAGGATAGCGAAAGATGCTTTCCAAAAGCTAAGCAGAGTATTAAGAAGATGGAAAATTTCGTTAGATGCTGAGAATATCATGGTCTGAACATGTGAGCAACGACGAAGTTTTAGAGAAAATGGAAACAAAAAACGACACCGCGTGCCCTCGAGATTTCAAGTTTTTCAAAGTATTAATATAAAAATTTCTTTAGAAAGAAAACAGTACTGAATTTTCATATAATATCAGTTCTCCTTTATGACAGTGAATGCTGAACAATTATGTCACGGACGAAGAAGAGATTTGAAGAAACATATATGTTCTATATAAGTTTCTACAGAAAACTATGGACCGGACATGTGAGCATAAGATTTAAATTGTTTTAGCAGAAGCCAGAAACTGTGATATCAAGATCTGAAGGTGCATTGTGATGGCGAAAGATGCCTTTCAAAAAGTAAGCAAAGGATTAAGAAGTACAAGAATATTGTATTAGAAACAAAGACAAGAGTACTTAACTATTATATAATATCGGGTCTTCTCTTCTCTTATATGTACAGTGAATGCTGAACCTTCTTGTTAAAGACCTCAGTAAACAGAATTGTGTATCTACAGAAGGATGCTTAGAATGCCATGGACTGAAGTTTTAGAGTAAATGGAAACAAAATAGAACACTGAAAAGCATGAAATTTCGGGATCACGCAAAGTATTAAGAAATATATAGAATTCATTAGAAACAAAGAAAACAATACTGAACTTTTACGTAATATCAGTTTTCCTATATGACAGTGAAAGCTGGACAATCATGTGACAGGTGAAGAAGAGACTTGAAGAAACAGATATATGCTTTATATAGGTTTCTACAGAAGGATGCTGAGAATAACATGGACCGAACATGTGAGCAACAGATGAAGTTTTAGAGAAAATGAAAACAAAAAGAACAGTTATGCTTAATATCAGGAAGGAATAATTAAAGTTTCCTCGTTATGTGCCCAATAAATTTCTCTTTAAAAAAAAGTATTCTTTTCTTTGTTTTCAATGACATTTACTTGTTGCTTAATACTTTGCTTAGCTTTCGCTATCCCCGGATTTCAGTGTCGCATTTTCCATCCTCCATAAAATACTTGTTATTTATTTAAATTTTTGCTCTTGTTTAATTTTGCATTTTGGGTTGTTCTTTTTGCTAACAACCACATATTTTGTCTTCTTACAATTGATGATTAGTCCCTTGATCTCGCTTTCCTTTTGTAACTTCTTTAGTAGTCATATATCGGTTTAATTGGAATAAATTTTATGATTCTGATAGTCGGGGGCCAGAAATTCACATTCTACATTTACCAACTCGTGCGAAATCCTACCTTTATAGTTTCACCTCCCAAGTCGATAATATCGCTTACTAAAATCAAACATTTCAATGTTCCGTTCATCTGAGCATGAACGAACGTAAAATAGTAATAAAGTCAAATTCTACTTTGTAAACTTCTCGTTTGAGGTGAATAGATCATTGATTAAATGGTCGGGTGTAGACCAAAATGATCAGTTCATTTGTATTGAACGAGGAGAACGAGTTTAGTCACATCTGCTATCAACATTTTAAAATCATTAAAAGTCTGAAGAAAAACGATAGAAATATATACATATATATAGAATTGCTTAAAAAGTAATTAATCAGAGACATTTTCCGATAGTTTTTACACATATCTCTGAAAGTACACAAATATAATTAGTCCGAAATATGTTTATGCAAAACCCATTAATGAGTAATACAGCTTCAGGGCCTTTTTTTATATATTTATAGTTATGCAATTTTACTTAAAAAAAAGCACATCACGAAAGGTGTGTATATGTGTGTATGTATATATTCCTGGCAGTTGTTCAAATGTGCTCTTCTTCTTGGGCTTAGGGCCGTATCACAATGAAATACCGGTTCTCGTAAGATTACCGAAGCAGTTGTAGAGCCTGGTCAGTAACTTGATTTGTGTACAATTTATAAGATAAAATATAACTTGAAGATATGGTGTATTTATAAGGTTTCTTCCATACTTGACGAAATCCTCAAACCAGATTTAGCGTTTTTAAAAAAAGCGTTGGAAATATTTTCACATACCATCAAAACTTTAAATTGCCGTGAAAATGTTTAATTCATCTATTTCTCTACTCATGTAAAAGAATTATCTGTGTAACTAACCTGAGCATAAGCGAGCAGCATTGTTGATATAACCGTTTCCAAAAAAAAAAAAAAAAAAAAAAAAAAACAACAAAAAAAGCAAAACAACCCCCCCCCAAAAAAAAAACAGGTTTTTTATATGCCTTATAAATATCAGCCGGTTACTTGCATTATTTACATTATTCGGACTGTTATCCTCATCTTCATTGCCATATTCACAAAGTTTGGGGCCGTTGTACACTACGTCGATTGGAACCCTTTATTTCGTCCACCAGACTAGATTGGTCTAGTTCCACGTGCCATGCCTCTTACGGATGTTTCACTTATTTCTCTTTAACTCAACTCTCCAAGCTTTGTCTTTATTCATTGGGTCATGTGTCCTTGAGAAAATTCCAATCACCTGAAGAAGGCCGGGCCGTACAAGGGCCGAAACGTTGTGAAAAATGGCAATAAAGAGGAGGATAACAGTCCGAATAATGTAAATAATGCAAGTAATCATAATATTTCATCTCAGAGATATAGACAGATATTGAAGAAATGTGTTTATTTTGCCTTCCATATTATTCACCTAAAATATTGTGTGAAACTTCCCCTTTTAATGTCGGGTCTCTTTTGGATGGTCTCGCCACCACCACAAAATAAAACTTCTATCCTTTGTATCTTCAACTCAACTTTCCTTGTTTTGGTTCGCCACTGCTGTGGCCTGGTATTGAACTCGCAAGTCTTTGGTTCTAGTCATTGGAATTAGCCAAGGTCTTTATCCACTTTATACGAATAATGTAAATAATGCAAGTAATCATAATACCTCATCTCAGAGATATAGGCAGGTATCAGTCGGTTAGTTGGTTGGTTGGTTGGTTGGTTGGGTTTTATGGCATATAAACCACTGTGGGTCATTTAATGCCAAATTAATATATATATATATATATATATATACAGTACTATTAAACACATAGCTGGCAACATTATTTTTTCAAAAGCGTATAGTTGGCAAAATTATTCTTTCCCAAAAACGTATATCTGGCAACATTATTGTTCCGAAAACATTATCTGAGGCCTTGTTGTTGGACGTAGTTTATCGTCATACCCAGGACGCGGATGTAGTTTATCGTCTTACCCAGGACGCTCGGTTAGTTGGTTACAATTTTTACGCGATTGTTTTTTGGCAAAAAATTATTAATACTTTGATGCACAATTTATCAAATCCGATCTGACACGCTTTTAAACCTAACGGCGAAGTAATTCAGCAAATTCTCCATTTTAAGGTTCTAATATGATAATTATGAGTCCTTGTATTAATGTAAAAATGTCTTCATATCCAACAATCCTCATACGTTTTAATGGTGGTGAGATCTAGGATGTTGGTCAGTCAGATCAAAACCTTTCTAATTTGCTCTTGAAAAAATCCTAGCGTGACACTATTTTTAGGAACATTATTCTGCTGAAAGCTGAACCGTGGACCACCGATTCGAATATCTTGGCTTATCCACGTATCCTGTAGTGTTTAGGCTCTTGATATAGAAGTGAAATGTCATCCACTCGCCATATGCTATGACATCGTAAATCATGAGCTCACCACGTCCACTAAGCCGAAAATACTGGATGTAATCTGGGGCAATTAGGTTGAATTTATTGTCCCTCAATTGCAAAATGGGCTGTATTGAGAAATATGTTTTGTGTTGTATAGATGTTTTTTTCTTCATTATTCTACGGACATTATATATATATATATATATATATATATAGAAAAAGTTGCAAATTAAAAAGAAATAGTAATGTTCTTTTATGAAAGTATTTATTTATTTGTATATATATTTGATATTTCAGATTGGCTTCAATCTTTCTTCAGAAATAACTGTTTGTTTACAAGTAGCGTCTGTCGCGAGATGCGGACGTTACGTGATATGGAATGAATATTCCTAACGTAAATCTAACTGTAATAATATCTTAGATGTTGTCTAAAAAATTAAAAAAATAAATAAAATAAGAAATAAATTTTTTTTACATATATATTTAAAAAATGTTTAACTATTGAAATATTTATAAAGATTTAAAATACCCAAGTCTTTATTTAACCCTAGTTTATATGTATTTAATTTTAAAATCCAGTATTTTTCTTTTTTTCTGCGTGTGTATGTGGAACTGAAATCAGAATCTATCAATAAACATTTACAGTTTTCTAATGAGTGTCCTGATTGATTAAAGTGTTCAGCTATTGGGGAATAAAGATTGTTTTGACGTATGGTTTGTTTATGATTTTGAAGCGAAATCTAAAATTATTTCCAGATTCACCAATATATCCACTATTAGGTGATAAGGTGCAGAATAAATAGTAGTTTATGTTATGGCTATCACAGGTGAGGTGGGTGTATCTTGATCTTCGTGTTGGGTACAGAAAATACATTATCTATTATTAAGTGTTTGTAAACTAAGCAACGAGGTTTGTTACATTTGTAATTTCCTGATTGGTTTGTATTGTTTAGATATTTGGTAGAGATGAGGATAGCTGATAGGTTAGGTTATTGTTTCTTTGCATTTATGGGTGGTCTATCGAAAATGTCTTTGATCTTTTTGTCTAACTGGAGGTTCTTGTAATCCTTTTATAAATTGTGAATATATATATATATATATATATATATATATATATATATATATATTCATTAATAAGTGATATATTAATGAATATATATATATATATATATATATTCATTAATAAGTCCGTATAAGTCCATTATATATATATATATATATATATATATATATATATATATATATATATATATACATACATACACAGGTAGAACGAATAGAGTACAATTCCAACGTTCGTAACATTTAATTTAAAGAGGGCTCAATACAAAGTAGAGCGATATTCTTTATTTTAGGATATTAAATCGAAAACATGTCAAAATTGCCACACAATTGCAGTCGAGTTTCGATGCGTATCAATGCATCTCATCAGGCGATTTACGAAACGCGACTGCAATTGTGTAGCGATTTTGACATTTCGATATAATATCCTAAAATAAAGTATATATATATTCTCATGTGTTCACATATTATATAACAATCTCTATTTTGAATTTCGCATAATAGCATCGATTCTTCAGAAGACTGGATGTCAAATTCCTTAAAAGCGAATGTTATTTCGTATATTCAGAGTCAGTTAAAAGCTAACTGAACATATTTTTTTTATTTATTATTAATGTTCTACCTCTTGACATCAAGCGCTATAATCAGGAAAACTGCTCGTCTTAAAAACGCTGTCGTTAGAACCGTTGTTGTCTAGACCTACTGTGTTACGAAGAACTTAGCCTGCCAGGCAAAGCTGAATAGTGCTTTTAAATCTTCTCGTCATAGACTCTCGAAATTTTCAGACAAAAATAAATATACTGTTTAATAAATAAACGGGGCGTCTACTTAAATACGGGTATCGACTAAAATAACGTTTCAAGTGTAAAATCCGTCAGGTTAATAAACGAAAATCCATTACATCTTTATAAAATTGCTTTGTTTACGTTTGCATACGACCTATGCAAACGTAAACGTAAATATATTTATTATTAAGATTCTATGCAAACGTATCTATATTATTAAGCTTCATGAATACTATTTTTTTGGTAAAAGGCCAAGATAGAAATCGTGAATAGAAAAAAAAACATGTTGCATCAATATTATATGTGGTAATGTCTTCTGAGATTATAAAATCAGTATTCAAGCTGATGCTTACTACCAGCTTTAAAGTCTATCTTTCTTCTCTTCCTGATGCCAGAAGTATTGTAATCTATTGCCATTTAGAAGTTGAAACTCATTTTCCAAATTTTCTCGTTAGCCGTTTCCTTTCGTGAAGTTAATCGAGATGTGAATCGAACAGAAGATGACAAAAGAAGCGAACAGGAAAAAAAGGACCAGCTTTAGGCGGGAAAATAATATAAATCAAATGCAATAATCACTTGACTTTTAAAGCGGGCGTCGGTCAAGTTTGCTTGGCTTGCAAATCGAGAAGACAATCAGAAACTAAAGTCGAAGACTTTCTTTAAAACTATACTAATTTCTTGAGGATTTTTTAGACATCGAAACATGAATTTGTTTACGCTGTTCAGTTGGGCAGCAAAAACATGGACTCCAAGAATCATTTCCAATTCGATAAACTTTTCTCAATCTTTTTTTTTTTTTTGTTATTTTTTCTGTGCGTTATTTCAGTTCATTATTTATCAATATTTCCTTCTGTTATTTTTATACTGTCTCGAGAAAGGAGAGATGTCACCTATTTCTGGTCACATGCCACTAATATTTATCAAGTATTTCATTTTCGTCTGTTTGTGAGAACTAGTGTCGATGTTTTATGCAAATTTGGTTTCTTGGAATGGAATGTAGAACTTGACATACGGGTCAACAACAATCGGAAATAAAATCATGAAATTGTTCGTCGGAAATCAATTCAATCCTTAGTAAGCCGGAAGTGAATATTAAATTCATATGGCTAAGTTGGTCACAAACTCAGGATACAGACATATATTTATTACTTCAAACGTTATTTTAGAGGATGTGAAATAGACGCCCCATTTTTTTATTTATATACATAAATTTATATAACAAAGAGTGATTTTCCAAAAAAGTAATGGCGTTTTCATTTATTAATCCGATAGATTTTATCATTTTAAACGTTATTTTTAGTGGTTACCCATATTTGAGCAGACGCTCCGTTTATTTATTAAATGTAAAAAAGTAAGATTTTTGTAAAGATTTAAAAAGTCGAGTTCATTATATTGACTTACGTACTAATACCCGTGGGAAAAGTAGGAATCCAATTTTTCTCCTCCCAGCTATGTGTAATTAATAGGACAGATTAGCTTTGAGTTGCAACCGATCTAGAAGAAAAACTCTGATTTCAAAACTGTATGTAGCCCCGGCGAAGG
Source organism: Acanthosepion lycidas (assembly GCA_963932145.1). Classification (NCBI taxonomy): domain Eukaryota; kingdom Metazoa; phylum Mollusca; class Cephalopoda; order Sepiida; family Sepiidae; genus Acanthosepion; species Acanthosepion lycidas. The sequence goes on from OZ010572.1 coordinate 138,391,275, forward strand.
ACATACTACAGTGTAACCCAAATATAAGAGAAACCCGAATATAAGAGAAATTTTATCTGGTCCCAAATTAGAGCCATACTTACCTAAACAAAATAGACCAAACCCGGATATAAGAGAAACCCGGATATAAGAGACTTCTTCTCCGGTCCCGACAACTCTCTTATATACGGGTTACACAGATAAGGAAAGGATCATTGATATTGAGTCAATGATCCCGACTACAGTAGACTATTCTTTTTTTTTTTTTTAATTTAAAGTGATAAATAGCGGTGTGGCTATTAGCCATCTAATAATTCTGCCTGTACCTTCTTTAGTTAGCATGATCGTTACGCCCTGTCAATACCCCCAAAATAATTGACTATTTTGTTTTGACCGTGTGGAAAGCTGGAAAAAAAACCTTTTTAGTTTCAGTGAGAAAATCAAAGAAAGCCGGAAAAATAGGCGATGGATTTAATATCTGTTGAAATCGAAAAGATGTCAAATCTTAATTTATACTCCTTTACTTTTTTAAAATAAAGACTAGCATCCATATTTATAATTGTTATTGAAACATTTTTTTAAATTTTCTAAGCTCATTCAGAGCAGGTTAATTTCTTTGTTAAGCTTTCTTTGCCACAAATTACTAATTAGCGACAACAGACACCATTACGGTACTCACTTCATGTAACCAAAGATCATTGATTTCGAGCGTTGGGTGCACACCCCACATGTTGTGACTAAGTAAATGGTGATGAATAACAAAACAAGAGGTTGAAGATAAATAGTATATTGAACAGTAAATACAACAGAAGAGTGTTACACGACTTGTTAATGTGTATCGGTCGAACGGCGTTCAGTCTATCACTGTTCCAATATTTATTACCCCACCTCACAAGGGTATATGTGGCACAAAGCCGAGTTTAACGTGGACCATCCGAGCCTGTAAGCTCGGCTAAAAAACACCGTAGAACCCGCATAAACGGGTTCGGGTTTGTCTGACTCCCCGGACGAGGCTGTTCCTCTACCAAAAGAAGAGAGTTCGACAGGCGCTGCGAACAACCTCAGTAGAACAGTCCTGTCACCGTTCCCACTGAAGCCTACTTCTTCTAGTAATTTTATAGTAAGTGGAAGAGTCCACTATAGCCTCATTAGAGGGAGGACGTCACAACATCACAGTAGCCAATTCTGGTATTGTAGGGACTGAGAAAGAAGTGGTGGTAAGGTATACGCACAAAATCACTGCTAAAGATTTTTTTAATATATCCAGATTTTTAATTTTTAGCTGTCGGGTCGAGGTGGGACTTAGAATAAAAAGAATTAGGAATAACTACTGTGAACCACTTGCGAGAATACTTTAGTCTCGGATAATTCAAAATTCATTATTGTATAATCAAGCATACTTAGAGGTACTTTTTATGTAATACCGTAAGATGCTACGAAAAAAAAATTGTTAACCTGAAAACTCGGGTGGTGTTCTTGAATAGCGTACTTATATCTAAACTCTGATGGCGTTCAGATGTCTAAAATATCAATATACAACCATTTTTGTTTTAGATCAATCAATATAAATGGTTTCAAGCAAACAAACTATTTAGAACAATCCTTCATCAGACTCTATCGACAGGTGCTACAAAATCCCAAGCTAAGAGTTTAACAAATAAATAAACACATTACATCAAAACAGCTACAGTAACAAGAATGGAGAGCGTATTAAACGCTAAGGGAGAACATCTTCCCATGCGGTTTTAGACCAAAAGGTTTCGAAGAACATTTCTATTAAGGCTAGAAAGAGCTCTAAAAGTGAACATGAGAGGTTAAATTTCCAGAAAAAAAGATTTTAAATAGATTTTATGTACACTATTTACATTATTCGGACTATCGTCCTCATCTTTCTTTCTTAAGGACACATAGCACAGTGGATAAAGGCGTTGGTTAGATCCAGTGACAATATCCAAAGAATTGTGAGTTCAATACCCGGTTAAGGCAGTGGAGAACTTGCAGAGGGGAATAAACAGGACATAACTGACAACTGACATCCATTAGACATGCCACGTGGAACAAGAACAGTCTACACCAGTGAGCGAAATAAAGGGTTCAGTTCGACATTCAAACCACTTGAAGAAGGTCGGAGCGTACAACAGTCGAAACGTTATAATAAATATGGCGACAAAGATGAGGACAATAGTCCGAATAATGTAAATAGTGTACATAATACC
>OZ010572.1:138398469-138428469 GCA_963932145.1 Acanthosepion lycidas
TTTTACACTTTCAGTTTTTTTTGGGGGGCGGGGGAGGTAACTATTTGCCCATAGTCTGGCTGAATCTGGGAATATCAGCAATCAAGAGGGGGTTCCACGCTCTTCAAAACCTTCTGATCAGAGGCCTTGCTGCTGGATGTAGTTTATCATCATACCCAGAACGATCTCAGTCCTTGTTTTGCCTTCCATTTATATAAGGTTGTTATGTGGGTTACTCAATGTTTCCTTATGTTCCTTTGACTTTGCTCTGTGAGTGCCAAATTTTGTAAACCCTCTTTCCTTATTATGCATAAAAAAATTCCAACTGCCTTTTTCTAATTGTAAATATGTATACATTTTGTTCCCAGTGTTTCTTTAAAATGTTTTATCCTTCTGAGGAACCTCATTCAGTTGCATCAAGTCTCCTCTTCATCTTTGAGGAAACTGTCCAGGGTTCACAATTAGACATAAAGATTGATATGACGTACCTTTGAAGCACTAATCTCTTTTTTGGTGCCGTTATCAGGTTATATATTTTCTACTCTGTTTGAGTTTTATTTAATTGTCTCAGTTTGTTTAAATGTTTAGTCGTATGTCGACGATGTTTTCTATTTTGAATTTCAGATAGAGATCACATTTGTTGGTTTGCATGAAATTGAATTCTTTTGATCACTTTCATCTCCAGACTTTAATACTGACATCAAACGACGTGGGGGAAGGGTTACCGAATCCCTTGAAAATATAATTTATCATCACTGCAAGACTTTAGACCCAACCAAAAGATTCACCTCATACTAAGCTAATAATTTCTATAGCAATTTTCCAAGCGTACCTTAGATGTGACACAAGGCCGAAAGTTTGGGACACCCAGTGAGGATAGAACTCGCTACTCAGTCGTAATTGTTCTAACGAGACAAGCTTGCTAACCATCACACCGTCCGGGTAAGACGATGAACTACGTCCAGCAGCGAGAACTCTGAGCGGGAGGTTTTGAAAGGCGTGGAACCGCCTCTTAATTGCTGGTGTTCCCAGGTACACCCTGACTCGGAGTGGTGGCACCTGTAGGGGTCCCAGCAATGGGCAAATAGTTAACTATTACCAGCAATGCGTTTTTGAAAAAGGTTATTACCAGCAATGCAATATTGAGGGAAAAAATATTGCCAGAGGCGGATTTTTGACAGGGCAAAGTGTTGCCAGCAATAGGAGGTTTTGTTGGCGTTGAATAGCCCATTGAGATTGGTATGCTTTAAAACAGGATAAACCAAACCAATCTAAACCAAAGAATACATATTCTATTCATACGAATCTATCCTAAAAATGTTGTCGGTATTAAATAACCCATTGAGGTTGATATGCCGTGAAACAAAATAATCCAAACCAATCAAAACCAAAGAATACGTTTTCTATTCATACGAATCTATCCTAAAAATAAAAGAAGAAGAATCAAGAAAACAGAAGATAATAATTGAAAATGCATTCAATTGGTTTAGTTTGTTTTACGGTATATCAACCTCAGTGGGTTATTTAATGCCGACAAAATTTTTATCGCTGGTAATCTTTTTTTTCAAAAAATGTATTACTGGTAATATTTTTTTTCAAAATTGTATTGCTTGTTATAATGTATTGAGAGTAATAATAACAGATTCCCACCCCGGGAAGACCAGCAATCAAGAGGCGGTTCCACGCTCCTCAAAACCAGATGCCCCGCTGTTGGATGTAGTTTATCGTCTCAACAAGGACGCTGATGTATTTTATCGTCATACTCAGGACGAGAAAATGCATTGAAATTATCAAAGATTAAAGTTGGTTGCGAAACAAGAAACCGGAAGTGAGTACCACAAATGCGAGAAAAAAAAATTAGCATAGAGCATACGGTTATATCTAGCCATTTCAACTGCAAAATGATGAGACCTTTTTGCTAATCTATTACTGTGCGTAAATTCATAATGTCTATATACCATAGTAAAGATCTCATCGGAATAATTACCATGAAATATTTATAGTAAAAGGCACAGGAAAGCAATAGTATAATGTAGCAAAGGGAAAATGACAGGTCAGGACCAATACCATTGCAGATTAGCTTATATATATATATATATATATATATATATATATATATATATATACACAGGAGTAATGGATAATGTGTCGGATTAAGGGATCCGAGAGCCGAGTTCGAATTCCAGTCGGTTCACTTACAAAAGGTATGAATCCTCTTCTTTTCCCTCCCTCCAGGCAGACAGACTGGGTTCTATAGCCTTAGGTGGCAACCGGTCTAGGAGAAAATAACTTTGAATTCAAAACTGTATGTAACCCTGCGTAACACATACTATACAGCTAAAGAAAGGATCGTTCTCATTGGCACGGGGAACAAATGAAACATTCCTACGCCACACGATAAAGACGCTCAACATGAGCGACACATTGTAAAAACAGCAGGTGGCTGAAGATACACAGACCACAGCACAGATTAGAATAATCCAGCGTTTACATTCTCACAATGAACATGGAAATAAAAAAAATAAACATGATTGTGATGAAACCTGAACTGCTATTGAAAAGGTTATCAGTTTTATGGAGAGAAAGCAGGCACGCATAGTTAAAAAATGTTTACGTTTAAAAGATTTCAAGAACAAAAGCAAAACCAAGCGCAAAAAAGTTGTGAATGACATTAGAAGAGAAAGAATCATCATGCAACGGCGATTAAAAAATCCTCGTTACATTATTTGTTTTGCAGACGTGGCATACTATTAATTTAATGAATTTTCATCAACATTACATTTTTTTTTATTTCTTTTCCTCAAAATTAATTCCATTACATTAGGTTGGTGCAAAAATAATGACGTAATAATATCGTTTTTTGACGTTAAAAAATACATCAAAAACGACATTATTACGTCATTATTTCACTCGCCATTAGCTTATTTTTTATTGTAAAACATTGAAAATAAATGTTAAACCTGATTTCAGTTCTTTTATTTTAATCTAAATATAACCCCTCGTATCCGGACTTTGTAACCAATTTCTCATATCCGGAAGGCCTTTTTAGTCTGGTTGTCGGGGATTATATATATATATGTATATATATATATATATAGAGAGAGAGAGAGAGAGGCAGAGAGAGAGAGACGGCGATTAAAAGTGTTAACATTTGTTTAGTAGTATCTTTCTAAATGAGGCACGCCAATATAAAATATTTGAAGTTTTTTATAACCTATGGAACATTCCAAGAATGATTTGTCAGGAATTATGAACAGGTGGACATTTTAAAATCACAATATCAATCACGTTTTAATAATAAAAGCAATCCCATAGAATTAAGTGCATTTTTTTAATCATCTTGAAAAAACTCTTTCACGCGAACCCCTTCGACAAACATTGAATACTTTGGAGATAAAACGCTTGGCGAATTAACAAATGAAAAATAATTGTACTGAAGAAGATCAGTGCGTCTGATATACTCGAGAAAATCGACTCAAAACGACGAAATTGAATTCCTAGGAAAAATATGAATCTATCCAGAAAACAGCATTACAATATATATACTTTAATAAATAAATGCAACTCTGGGGAGAGACAAAGAAAGTGTGGAAGGTTTTAAACTGTTGAGTAGTTTTTGTTTCTACTGAAAGTCACAAGATAATGTATGTTATAAAAGAATACTGTTTTTACTGCTGGAGTATTGGAGAAACGTTTTGTAACTTTATCTCTAGTTAAAGCCACCAATTATTCTGCTACGAAAATTCAACCATTACAAGACATAATAAGATATATTCTGTCTCTCTGTCTGTCTCTGCGGTATCAGGTGGCCATCATTGTATGTTTCAACAAAATAATAATAATGATGACTGGAGTAAAAGAGTAAGCAGTGACACTCAAGTGAATAGAAGTAAACAGTCAAAAGTAGGAAGTGAATTTTAAGTGGTAAATATATTCTGAAAAAAACGAACATATAAGCCTTGTAGTGGCTGCTTATCTAGTGGGGGTACTTAGCGAATATCTGCGTTGGCATAACGAAGTCAGTTTGCAGAACCCCAAGACATGAACTTTCGAAACACTTGTATTTACTAAAAGTATTCATTAACATTAGTAAAGTAATAATCATACGAGGCACCCAAAAACACTACAAACAGGACAATTGCAGACAATGAGAGAAAAAAAAAAATTGGTTCTGGGATCTGAATCGCTTCTAAACTTGAGATGATTTATTGGCCTCATGCTTTCAACTTATTTGGAGTGAAGCGACTACATCGAATCAATAACTGCATCTATTGCAAGGAAATTTGGCTCACTATATCATGCCAGAGCATTTTTATCGTCAGAATACATCCTGCACATTTACAAATCTACCGTTCATCAGTGCATTGAATACTGCTCCCCTATCTGGTCTGTTGTTCCTGTTACAGTGTAACCCGGATATAAGAGAATTGTCGGGACCGGAGAATAATTCTCTTATATCCGGGTTTCTCTTATATCCGGGTTTGGTCTATTTTGTTTAGGTAAGTATGGCTCTAATTTGGGACCAGAGAAAATCTCTCTTATATCCGGGTTTCTCTTATATCCGGGTTACACTGTATTCATCTCGAGGTTCTTGTCAAAGGATATGTAATGTAATCGATCTTGACCTGGCATCTCAACTTCAGTCATTTTCTCACCGATATAGTGTGGCTTCCCTCTGTCTTTTCTACAAATATTTTTATGGCAACTGCTCTGACGATCTTTCCCCCCCCAATGCTCAGACTAGATGAATTTAAGCGTGGTGCTAGATTGGCATTTAGGTCTCACCCTTTTATTGTTGAAATAGCTAAATGCAACCGGCACTTCTTCCCTAACAGTTTCTTTCCTTGCACTTCTCGACCGTGGAACTTCATTCCGTTTACAGGTTTCCCTGATAAGTACAATCTTCAAAAAATTAAATGGAATGTCAATCGTCATCTTTTTTAATCTTGTTCATCATTTGTTCTTTCCTCAATCCTCCCAATACTCTGTCTTTTCTCCAAATTTCACTCCCTGTAACCCCCTGCATACCAGTGGCATTCCCGCCTTGCTTCGGGTGAAATGATTAAGAACAATACCCAGTTTAAGATAATAAAATCTAAGGACTTTAATACATTAATGCACACCTTAAAATCCGATATCAATTATAAAAAATAAAATAAAACCCGATATTAATTAAAAGTTCTTAAAAAATTCGTTACTTATAGGTTTTTATCTCTAACTCGTTAAGGACAACTTTCATCCAAAACATGACGGTGAACATTCATGGGTTAAGATGAAAATATTCCCTGTAGGGAAGGAAGAGACAAGAGAAAATAATCTGTTATTGTTGGATCGTTAAAATGTAGAATGAAAGAACAATCGGGTAGAAAAAATTTCTTTTTTATGTGCCGTGTCCCTTCAGAGCGTGGGTGATTTATTTCTTTTCGCAATTTTCTCTTTGCAGTTCTAAGCAATATTTGCCACTTTAATATCCCCTGCAGTCGCTTCTACCATTCGCAAACTCATGGGTGTGGGGGCAGATTATTCGAGGTCTCTTACCTGCTGTATATACTGGGAGAGTCAGAAAGAAGTAAAAAAGGAGAGACGGACAGACGCACAAACACGCACAAAAAGAAGAGAGACGTCGACACACACACACAAAAAGAAGAGTCGGGGATACATACAAAATGAAGTGACAGAGATATAGACACATACACATACGCATGCAAAAAGCAGGTTGATGGAGATATATACACAAACAAAGAAGAGTGACGGACACACACAAAAGAGTGACAGTCACACACACACAAAAGAGTAACGGTCACACACACACAAAAGAGTGACGGTCACACACACAGAGACAAAAGTGTGACGGTCCCCCCCGCACACACAAAAGAACGACGGACACACACACACACACAAAAAAGCGACGAGGACACACACTCAAAAGAGCGACGGACACACACACACACACACACACACACACACACACACATACAAAAAGCGACGTGTACACACACACACACACACAAAAGAGTGACGGACACACACACACACAAAAAGCGACGAGGACACACACGCACACACAAAAGAGCGACGGGGACACACACACACAAGAGTGACGGGGGCGCGCGCACGCACAGGGAAAAAGAGTGACAGGCGCCACTACGCACGCAGCCAAAAGAGTGATGGGGACACACAAAAAGAAGAGTGACGCTGGAAAGAAAAAAAAAGAGACAGAAAATAGATATAGAAAGGAGAGACAAAGGAGAGAAATAGTGAATAGAAAGAGAGAGAACAAAGATAGGAGATTGGAAGAAAGAGACAACGAGTGAAATTTCCCACGATCAGTGGATATAGCGAAGGTAAATGAAGCGAAAGGGGGGGTGTCGAAAGAGAATGGAAAAGAAGAAAAAAAAACAGAGATAAACCAGGGAAAAAAAATTAAATGAAAGAAGGAAAAAAAAAACGCCTGGAAGGTGTGTGTGTGTGTGTGTGTGTAATAAAGAAAATATGAAATAATAAATGCCAGCCGTCGTTATCGTTGCTAAAAATCACTGAAGACATAAAGACCCGTTGCATATAGAACGTACGTTTAGGTAACAAGAATTCATTCAAACAAATTTTATTAAAATCAGCCGACAAGTTATGTTCGCTTTATTTTTTCATTACAGTTTCTACTGTCACACACCCGCATCAAATCTATGTAGAAACTTTATGAAGTTAATAATAATAATAATAATATTTCTGTTCAAGTAATTTCGACCATTTCTTTTCATTGTCTAAAACGGTAATGTCATTAGGTTGGTGCAAAATTAATGTCGTTTTCTCACATATGTTACTATGTGAGAAAACGACATTATTTTTGCACCAACCTAATATCAGTGAAAATAGAAGAGTTAATATTGGCATAATCTAGGCCAGGGGGTTTGGCAAATTACGGCACGCGTGCAACAGGTGGCGCGCCGAGTAATTTCCAATGGCACACAGCCGCAAATGACATCACAAAGTCCGAACCAATAACTACTTCTAACGCAAAGAATATATTTAGCTGTTTCACTTTTAATATATACTAAAGTATATATACTATATATTACTATATAAAATACTAGGTTAAAATCCGCCCTATCGGGCTGCATTTAAGCTAGCTCCTGTGGAGAACTCTTGGTTTGTCGATCATCACAGTAGAAAGAGAGGATTAGATGTGATTGGTATCAATAAACTACAGAACTCAATATTGATCACTGCATTTAACTGTTGAATTTATGTTTAAGCTTACGTTTTAAAAGTTCAACAATTTTTCTGCTGCCATGTAATTAAAAGAAAATTTGATGTACATAGATCCTTATTTTCCGTATAAACAATTATTTTTATTTCATGGGTGACAGAACAGGTGACAATTTATAAGATAAAATTAATATAGTGTAAAGATGTGAAAATAGAAGTAGTTATACATTCAATATTTGAAGAGTTAGAGAAACATAATATCTAATTAAGTAAAACCTATATTATGGAATATAATATATTAATATATATTTTTAACTTCGCATAATCTGGCAATCCTGAATCCGAGCTCAATGAAAATCGTTCCCTGCATCTAACTTTTCTAGGTCTTTTGAACGTGCTATGAATCATTGAAATCTAACCCGTGGGAGTGGAGGAGGTGCCGAGACACACACTGTATAAGATATTGTAGGACAGGTATAGTGACCTTGATTTGTATGAAAAAATACATATGCTGTTGGCACACTGAATGATTTTAAAACCCTAAGTTGGCAAAAAGTTACCGACCCCTGATCTAGGCGTTTTAAGAATGTTAAATTAGTAAAGAGACAAGAAAGGGTTAAACATCAATGCTTTTTATTTTAGCTTCACTTTACATTGATGTTCTCTTCTCACTGTATACATGATCCGCCATTTCTAATGTCAGTGTCTCCGGTTTTAAATATTTTTCAACACGTGTTTTAAATTTGTTATTTTCTCTGCAACAGCTACATGGTATTTTGTACACGTAACACTTGGCCATACTTTCTCTTTAGCAGCTTAACTTTTATGAGATTGCTGCGTAGTGTTGTACTGTGTCGGGATACAGAATAAGATATATTTGCAATGTCAGCAAGTTGAAATTTCAAAAAGACAAATATAAATAAAGATAGAACTTTATTTGTTAGAATGATTTGCCCCGTAAATCAATTGAGTTCATGTTATTCAAATATAAAGCATATAAAATAAATTCTTTCGAAGGTTGCAATCATCAGCCTACGCAGATAAATGTCACTTCATTCAAATCATAATATTTATCTTCCCTGTAGATCATAAAAAACAATTGAAAGTAAAGCGTTTTCCTTCATTGTGACCTCATTGCTATTATTTTGTATTGCGGTTTTATAAAATCCAAGATGGCTGCCTATTTTTGGAATTGCTGTTTCCATGTGCAGGAGACTTTATCGCATATTTTTATTTGGATGTGATAAACTTTCTATTCTTTATACTAATATAATTATCTACAAATTTCTTTTTTTCATTTATATTTCCTAAAGTTATATTGTATATCAAATCCTAAAATACGAACATTACGCTTAAATTATCGAGATGCAGTGGGACATGCATTTGGTGGAACGTCTAATAGCAAAACAATAATCAAATTGATCGTTTTTGCTACTAGCAAAGGGAAAGAAGGATGCCATGACATTCCCGAATTTAAGCTTTTAGAGCGTGATTCGAATTGCACAAAATAGAAAAAGTAAAAGTGTTAATTGAAAAATTGATTTGTATTAAGACTGTCTATTAATTAATAACGGTTTGCAAATTGCATTCTGTTGCATTTGAAATCGTACAAAGAATGGCTGCTCTGGATATAAGAATGTTTCAAGACAATTTCGTCATAGAAGTTATTGATTTCTTTTCATTGTATCGGAAATAAAAGTATTAAAAATCAGACAAGTTTCCTAGGATAGTGGGGGGTGCAAATTTGAACTTTGTAAAATGTTTATTATTTTCAATTCATATTGCTTACAAAAACAAAACAGAAAAAACACCAAAAAACATGTCATGACAGTCTAAGAATTGTAATAAACAGCTGAAATGAAGAGGCAAGACATACTAGTCAAAAATTAATAACAGAAAGACTTGAAGCTGATTACTTTCTGAATCAGAGTTCCCCTATTAAATTTAAAACTAAAAGATTAAAGTAAATTTTGGCCAAATAACTTGTGACTAGATTAAGCTAAACTCTCAACAAAATAAAAGAAAACATTCCTTTCTAGAGAATAAAACTGAAAAGCAACCTATCTGATTTTGTTTCTCATAACTGAAAAAGAAATATTCTATTACACGCACACACACAAAGAGAGAGAGAGAATTATTTAATGTTTGTTATATAATGCTACAACACTTTGTTATGCTCATTCATCAGAAGGCCACATCAGATAAGTCTAGTTTAGTAAATATATTTTGTCCTGTAATGAAATCTTGTTCTTAGGATACAGACATGACTTTTGAGATCATTAAGTAATCCTTCTTCCTTCCTTCCTAAACAGTTGAGTGTCAGACCTTTCATTGTCAAGGTTTCTAGAATACATAAGTAAAAATTATTAGTGCACAATTAAAAATTACATGTACTTGATATAAAAATGCAACAGAGAGACTTGAAATTGATTATGGTTTATTTTTCAGTTGCTTTTTTATCACAACAGCATGGTTCAGAAAAAAAAAATTCCCAATGACAGGGGAAGCAAATTTGAGTTTAGTAATAGGTTTATTCTTTATTTCCAACTATTCTTACCGTAAGATTAAAAAAAAAAAGAAATACTCGTCAATCATTAATCAAAATAGCATCTCTGTGTCTTAATCATTTCAAAAAGACTGTGTGGTTTTTGAATGCTAAGGTTAGTTTTGAATTCAAAACTAAAAAGAAACACAAAAGTTGTTTAATAAAAACGTGTTTTGGGGTTATGCATTATTTTATGCCTTATTTTCCTGAAACGCATGACAAACTCTCTTCTTTGCTTACAGATATTAACAGTATTCATTGTAATATTATTAAAATTTCTTACATGAAGCATTGTAAACTATATTTAATTTCTGACCAGTATATTTACCATAGCTCTCAGATCGTTATTTCTCGATCGTTTGTAAGCAGCGTGAGTCTAATTACAAAGGGGATGCGAGTTCGAGTCTCACTAAAAGTTCATTCTTTATTTTGAATCTGTGTGTATTAATACCGTCAGTAAAATAAAGATTTCTTTCTTTTTATGTGCCATGTCCCTTCAAGACGTAGACGATCATGGCTCTCCATCCCCCCTTATCCGTTGTAGCTCTAAATGTTTTGTCTCTTTGCTACTTCCCTCAGGCCACGTTCTGTCATCCACTTGCTTAAGCCCGCCAGGTATGCTTCATTTGGTTTGGTTTGGTTTGGTTTATTTTGTTTTACGGCATATCAACCTCAATGGCTTATTTAATGCCGACATGTTTAGGATAGATTCGTATGAATAGAATATGTATTCTTTGGTTTAGATTGGTTTGGTTTATTTTTGTTTCACGGCATATCAACCTCAATGGGTTATTTAATGCCGACAACATTTTTAGGATAGATTCGTATGAACAGAATATGTATTCTTTGCTTTAGATTGGTTTGGTTTATTTTGTTTTCCGACGTATCAACCTGAATAGGTTATTTAATGCCGACAACATTTTTTATTGCTGGTAATATTTTGTTTTGTCAATCTGTTTCTGGTAATATTTTTCCTTCAAAATTTTATTGCTGGTAATAATTTTTTCAAAAAAGCATTTCTGGTAATAGTTAAATATTTGCTGACAGCTGGGGCCCTAACAGGTGCTACCACCCTGGGTCAGGATGGCCCTGTAATTAAGAGGTGTTTCCACGCTCTTCAAAACCTCCTGATCAGAGGCCTTGCTGTTGGGTGTAGTTTGGCTCTCTTTCCTTCTTTTCGACATGTGAGTATCAGATTCTTCAAGCCCTCCTTTCTCATTACGTGTCCCAGGAATTTCAGCTGCCTCTTCCTTGTGTTAAGTATAAACTTCCTCCTTGTATGCATCGTCTCCAAAACCTCATCGTTGCTCACTCGCTCGGTCCAACATTCGTTGCCCGAGAGGATGACAGATATCACGTAGCAGCTCAGTACTCCTTTTTTTTGTTAGCAAATAAATCCTCCTGTCTCGTAACACTCTATGAGTTACAAAATAACAACTGAATTTAAGATGAAAGAAATACTAGTAATAAATTATTAATAATGAAAATGTATTGTTGTGAATTTTTATATTTTTACGTTCCAAGTTATACAAATATATCTATGAAAGAGAAGGATGCTGAGAATACCATGGACTGAACATGTGAGCAATGAGGAAGCTTTAGAGAAAATGGAAACAAAAAGCAAACTTATACTTAACATTAGGAAGAGACAGTTTAAATTTCTAGATTGCATAATGGAGAAAAGAGGGCTTGGCAAATCTGATACTCACAGGACAGACTAAAGGTAAAAGAGCCAGAGGGAAACAATGCATTATCCAGTGAGCTTGAGTAAATGGATGACGGAAAAGGGTTTAGGAGAGATAACAAAAAGACAAAATTCATTAAGAGCTATAGAGGACAGGAAATTGTGGAGAGCCATGGCCGCTAACGTCATGAAGGGACACATCGCATAGAATAATAAGAAACTGGCGATTTCAGCCCCTAATCTCAGTCTACTTTAAACTGTATCATTCGGGTTTTATTATAATATTTTTATTTCACAGTAGTCGTATCGATCTATACTACTCTGATTATATCTATCTATCTATATATGTATATATATATATATCTCGTTCTATTTGTAGTTAAATGAATTCATATTAACCACACACACAGGGTATCTCTATCTATGAATCAGATCTTTAATCATGAAATTGAAAATAAATCGGCAACAATCTACGCGATGTATTTCTCCAACATCTGATCTATTTTGCACTTTAAATGATTGTAATATTTGGTTAATACACTCTGCTGCTGCTGCCTTCAAACACACAATGCAGTTATTGGCTGCGTTAAGAAAATAATGAATTTGCCAACAATCCGACGAGAATGTAAGTCGGTCAGTTGCCTACTTACGCATGCGCACATTGGATTGCTTTCTTGCACTGACGCAGAACCGAAAAAAAAAAATCAAATTATAAATATATATCCTTAAATTAAATTCCACCATAATCTTTGTCGATAGGAATGTATAGTTTGTATTCGCAATGAAATAAATCACTTTCTTTAAGCACTCAGTCCAAAACCAGAAACAAAGGTTACTCAGTTCCTGCAGGTAACCATTCTGTAAATAGAACTTCATGTTTGCTTGAAATTCAGATAAAATGTGGCTCTTCTGGGCTATATATATATATATATATATATATATATATATATATATATATATATATATATTACTTGGGTATTTGTTGGAAAATATAACCTGTGATTTAATTCAGAGCAAGGTCAATTTCTGTGGACGGATCAATAAATAGATTTAAGTAACTTAGTTAAAAAAACAAACAAACAAAAAACTTAATATGAAAGCGTTTCTGTGGTACTTAAACCTTTCAATTCAATTGCATTTAAGTGCAGAACGAAATTGGCGGCAAGGTCTCATTCCTTTTACATTTGAAATGGCGAGATGTAACCTTAATTTCTATGTTAACAGTTTCTTCTCTTCCACGTCTCACTTGTGTACTCTCTTTAAATTAAGTAATATTTGAATGGGAAGTGTTAAAACCACCCCTATCAATACCACACCTGAAAAAACAGAAAAGAAAAGAAATATCCATCTACTTAGATAAAAATATACTGCGTTCAGTATCTATAGAATTCAGAAACTCAAATTGGGAAGGTAAGTATCTTAATTAAAATTTGTCTAGTCTGAGAAAATACAATAAGCAAATAAAACAAATTGATGAATTTTCTTTTATGGACTTTAAAATTTACCAACTTTATAAATATTTCAAGGCCTTTTCTGAAGGATGGAAAATAAATCATTTTCTAATAGACTAACTTTATCATTATTAAATGAAGTATTACAACCATTATTAGTTTTTACTAAGATTTCTTTCCTTTTAAGTGTTATTTTCATTAGTAATAATATTGATTATTTTTATATTTATGATGAAGACATGTTAACCATTAATAATCTTTGGTTTGTATTTCTTTCATCTTAATTTCAGTTGCTTTATTTATATTGGTAGTATTAATAATTTTATTTACTATTTATTTTAATAGGAGGAGATAGGTTCGCCTATCGTCCGGTTCATACTCTTCCCCGGTCATTTGAACAGAAATAGAGGTTTGTTCCTTGTTTGCTTTTTAGGATTGGGTTTTCGGTTCCTTCTAAAGACTACCTCAACTCTATACTTCTATTCGTTTCTGTCAATGAAATTTTATTTACAATTTATTTATTTTTATCCTTCATTAGGAGTAGATAGATTCACCTATTGCCTGGTTCACACCCTCCAGTTTTTTTTTGTTTTTTTTTAACAGGAGCAGAGGTTTATCCCTAATTTCCTGTTCAGGATTGGGTTTGCGTTTTTTTCTAAAGTTTTTTTTTTCATTCTCTTTCACTAGCCCCTTGTGTCTTTGTGGAATTATCGCTCTGCTTGGATATGAATTGATTAAAGACAAACAAATAGCTGAAAAATAAAAATAAGACAGAGCCGTAACAACAACAAAAACTAGGAAGGATATCGATTTAAAACTTGAAGTTTCACGTTAATCACGATCCTCAAACAAGCAACTGCTAATAGACCGCCTTAAAACAACCCCAAAGAAGAAAAAAAAAGCACCTCAAAGAAACTAAAAAAAGAAACAAAAAAAGAAACGAAACGAAAAAGAAACAAAAAAAGAAACGAAACGAAAAAGAAACAAAAAAAAGAAACGAAAAAAAAAAAGCGAAAAAAAGAAATAAAAAGAAACAAGAAAAAAGAAAAAAAGAAACGTAAAAATAGTCGCCCACACGGGTGAAAAATAAAATAAGCAAAAACTATGGATGACCCAAATATACGTATGTAAAATGGATTCACCTTTAGAATTCAATGTATGAGGGTCCAACAAATGTGAATCGATACACAACCCGCCCAAATGAGTTGATTATATTAGGAAATGAGTCAAACTTTGAAATAATATATATATATATATATATATATATATATATATATATTCAAAATCTTTACAGCCAAGATCTTTCATAGCATATACGCAAAAGAGAACGATACTCATTCCCTTTGTTAATAATTCTTCCTAAGAACCGATACTTTGTGGCAGAGACTCCCGTAAGATTCTTTTCCAATCACTACAAAATTAAACACTTCACGTCCAGGACATATTTTCTCTATATATCATCATAAACATCACTTCTTACTTCCTCCTTTGACATTTATATAAAATCTCATCCAATAACCTTCTACCTTGACTGCCTCTTGGGTCTTGTATTAATTGAACAATTAGTAAAATGAGTGCGCCACGAATTCTGCAGTGAGTCCTCCTCTGGTGTGAATTCCGTTTTCATTCCTAGACTAGATGATATCCAAGGCTAGAGAGACCAGTCTAAGCCTACGATTTAACCCATCACGAGGAGAAGAAGTCATGCCTTTTCCAAGATCATTAGTGCGAAGTGAACAAGACGATCTCGAAATGAATTTAAAATCGGCTCGTTTTCAGTATTAAGTGACATTCAACACTGAACGGCCGGAAAATGTACTTAAGTTAGAACAGTGGATTTATGAGAGTGCTTCATCTGACAACTTTGCTCACAGTAATATTAACCGTTTCCTTATAAGGAAATATTTTTATTCATTGGCCGAGAAGCTTGTACTAATGTCGGTCGAAATTTATAAAATCTTTTTCTTAAAACAATTATTTAAGAAAATAGGTTTCTCAAGTGCAGTTCTTGTCATCGCTCTTTCCGGTATTGATGACGAGGTTTCCTTCCTAACTTTTTGTTTGAAGTAGATGTCATTATTGTCTCTTCAAGTTATATGTGTTATCCATTTTAGTTGTTGCTGCTGTTGAAAGTCCTCAAGTGATCTTGTTTCTGTTATCTGATACAGTTAAGATCTTATTAATAACTACTTTTGTATCGAAAAAGCTTGTGATGTAGAGCTGGAATTTTTAAGCAGGTTCCATTTTCAGACATTAATCAGAGTCAGTACTATAAAAATTAGGTTTTTTCGATCTGAAATGTCCTGCATTTTTATCTCTTGTCGAATGACTTTCGTAGTTTCATTCATTGTAGTTTAATAATGAATACATTTTTTCGGGATTACTACTCCACAAAAACTTGCGTTTTTTTTTAAATTTTCCATGTCACCTCAAGACGTAGGCGAACTGGGCTCTTCACAACTTTCTGTGCGTCCGAATGTGTCCTGCTTTGGTAAACAGAATAAATCCTTTGACTATGCAAGGGCATACTCTTTGAATCAACTCAAGGAAAAAATATCTTTAGAATGTTGGTGGTGAGGTTTTTGGCATATTCCATACGCATCAGATTTAGCACCAGCAGGTTTTTCATGCTTTCCCACGACTGGAACATTTCCTGTATTACCAGCAATACATTTTTGGAAAAAAATATTACATTCAGAAACAAAGATAAACAGTCCAGAGATCATTAAATGGAGAATCGAAAATTTACTTTTAATTTAGGATGCAACCGTTGAAATTATCTGTATGCCGTCCTGGGTAGGACGATAAACTACATCCGCCTCCTGGGTAAAACGATAAATTCCATCCGACAGCAAGGCCACTGTTCAGGAGGTTTTGAGGAGTGAGGAACCACGTCTTAATTACTAGGACCCTGGGTGATAGCACCTGCTAGGGTCCCAACTATTGGAAAATAGTTAACCACCAAACTGGGGTCAAACATTAAGAAAGTGTAAAAACAGCTTTTAATATCAGCAATACATTTCTGGAAAAAATATTACCAGCAAAACATTTTTGAAGGAAAAAAAAATATTACCAGCAAAACATTTTTGAAGGAAAAAAAATATTACCAGCATTACATTTTTGAAGGAAAAAATAGCAGCATTAAAAATCTTTTCGACATTAAATAACCCATTGGGGTTGATATACTGTAAACCAAACCAAAACAAAGCAGATGTATGTCAATCCGGGTAAGCTACAGAGAATTCCGAAATCTATAATCTTCAGAGGTTGATAGTTTTCATTCCACTGTTCCAGTCTGGAGATATCTATCGTTTCCTTATGCTCAATTGTTGCTCGCTTTGAGTGCAAGGACACACTGCATGACTCAGGGAGAAAATTGACAATTACGGTATCACCAAATTCACGAACTAACAATATAATCCACTAGGCAATTGTTCCATGGTACAATTCTCTGTGGAGAAAATAGAGCATCAACAAAAATGAGAAAGATAGCCAGATTGTAAATAGTGTAAATAAGGACAACTCTTGTTCCCAGAAATTCAGACAGAAAGTTTATTGTCATTTTTTTAGCTAACTTTATTTTTTCGCCCGCAAAGTGAAAGCAATGGATATAATTATCATCTGAATGTTTGTGATAGATTACTTTCAACTAAGTTTCTCGTCCTTTTCAAGAACCTTTACGTAGTGGTGTCGCCCATTCTGAATTCAAATGCTTATGACTATTTGGTTGCTATAAATATTTTAAATGTATTTTGACTTGGGAAAGGCGACATGTCTACGTAATTCGTATTTTGATTTTTGTAACTAACTTTTGGGAAACAGACTACGCATAGAATTGTGTGAATTATAGTAGGTGAGCAGCTTTGATTCCTGTTTGTGATTGTTATAAAACAGAAAAAAAAATTCTGGGTTTGCAATTGCTTTTATCCAGAAGTTTATGGATGGTTGGCGAATGTGGAAGCTTACAAAGTCAATGGCGGGTTCGACAAGATAGAAAATGAAAAAAAAAAAAAAAAAAGAAAAAAGAAAGAAAATATATAAAGAAATCATTGAAAGTCAACTCTGAATAATGCCATCAGGAGGAGAGGAAATGAAAAGAAAAAAATAACAAAAAAAGAATTAAAAACCGAGGAAAATAAGAAGAAATCCTGTGATAAAAATAAATACGAAAAATTACTAATAAAAGAACTGTCTTTCTCTGTTTGATATCGAATTCTATGTTGATCATCTGTGTAGTGAAAACAGCTGGTTTTTCATTATGATACATGTCTAATAGCGGCATCTTCACAGGGAAACAAGCGGCAACAGGATGTCCAATACGTACACAAGTTTGCCGATCTCTGTTCGTGCAACACACTGTAGGGGATTGATGAATAGATTTTTATATTGAAGTTGCATTAAATTAATCCAGTCCATATGGTGAACTAGTTTCAATTATCAGATCTCAACATTCTCAGTTCATCGCTTAAAAATAGAGAATTGATCGAGCAGGCATGAAATCAAAGAGAGATTCTTTTGATATATACGCCGTTTCAAGAAATTAATCCGAGATTTTTAAGTAGATATTTGGACGTCTTTACAGCGTTCGCTTGAGTCCTAATTTTGCAATAGAGAGACAACAATAGACTAAGCTATACTTTCATGACGTGGGTTTAATTTCTATTTGAAGACTATAAATAGTTAATTTATTCTCACTATTTACATTATTCGGTCTATTGTCCTCATCTTTATTACAACGCTTCGGCCGTTGTACGCTTCGGACTTCTTCAGGTGGTTGGAATGACGAACTGAACCCTTTATTCACTGTTCTAGTTTCTTGTCAATTATCAATGTTAATTTCCCTCTCTAAGTTCCTTAACCAGGTACTGAACTCACACTCTTTGGGTCCTGTCATTGGATGTAACTAACGCCTTTATCCACTGTGACATGTGTCCTTGAGGACATCTGTGTATGAATTTCTAGGTATTATAAACATAACGTCTTCAGCCATTATTTTTTACCAGTGCTCATATTGCAATTTTTTGCTCTTATCATTACATGTTTTTACCAGTGCTCATATTGCATTTTTTTGTTGTTATTAAGGCTTTTCTCTGGCACTCCTTATTACTGGTTGCCATATTGTATTCATTTCTAAATAAAGGGTTCAGTTCGACATTCTAACCTCCTGAAGAAGGCCGGAGCGTACAACGGCCAAAACGTTGTAATAAATATGGCGACAAAGATGAGGACAATAGTCCGAATAATGTACATAATACCTCATCCAAGAAATATAGACAGATACTTATCAAAATTGCTGAAAACCTCCTAAAATCGTTTTGACTTTTATTTTATATGCTGCACAAGTGTTTAAAAAATCGGGCCCGATTTAAACGTTACTTGGTCTCTTTTACAGTTTCCTTGGTGGAAATTTACAAATATCGTTGATAATTGAAAGCATTTTTATTTATTTGTTTAAGCCATCAGGAAAATTTGCATTAAAATGTAAATATAACAAGGAAAGTAAACGAAGGGATTTTTTAAGAAATAGGATTTCGTCACAACGATTCTCAATATTTAATTAAGATCATTATTGTAAAGTTTCTGCGCGTTGAGAGAAGATTCAAATACGTCACAAATGAAAACGAGGTTAGATGTTTGTGGGGTAGGGTGGAGCGCAGGAGAATATATTGGAAGTAATTTCTGAAATGACGTGAAATCATGACAACGCAAAGTTCCTTCAATTTTTTTTCAGCCTTGTAGAAAAATTAACCTTCAGGCCGGATATAACATTTAACTATGACACTCCAGGCTACAGAAAAGTGCGTCACAGATCATCTCAAGTGTTTACTTATATTGATATATACGAAGACAGCATTATTGCATTACTGACTTTGTTTATTAATTCGTTTTATTAAGTGTAGAACTCGATTATAAATTATTATATCATGATATTTCTTTAAGATAGACTAGTTTCTTTGTATCTATCTACATCTCTTCATATCTCTGTCTGGGTCTCTCGTTGTCGTTTCAAATATCTCTCTCTCCGTCTCTCCAGTCGTTTCAAATCTCTGTCTCCCTCGCACTCTCGTAGTTTCAAATCTCTCTCTCGCACTCTCGTAGTTTCATATCTCTCTCTCTCTCTCGCACTCTCGTAGTTTGAAATGTCTCACTCTCGTAGTTTCAAATCTCTCTCACAGTTTAAAATCTGTCTCTCTCACTCTCGTAGTTTCAAATCTCTCTCTCGCTGTAGTTTCATATATATCTCTCTCTCTTTACTTTCATATCTCTCGCTGTAGCTTCATATTTCTCTCTCGGTAGTTTCATCCCTCTCTCTCTCTGTAGTTTCATCTCGCTCTCTCGCTCTCTCGCTGTAGGTTTAAGTTACTCTCTCGATCTGTGTCACTTCAAATCTCTTGCGGTCTCTCTCTGTTGCTGTAAATATATATCTGCCTGTTTTTCTATCTCGTTTCACATCTCTTTCATTCGGTCTGTGTCACTTCAAATCTGTATATCTATGTTTTACTTCAAATCTATCTCTGGATCTTTCTGTCTTTCTTCATATCTGTCTCTCGTATAATATTAATTGGGGCATTAGAGAATTAATTCAAGAATCTATTCTGCGGTTAAAATAACTACGTATTTCAAAACAGCGACCGCTGTTCTAAGCAATGGTTAATAAATGCTAATGCTTCGATTCAAGACATGGAAGTTCTCGATCTTTGAAAGATCAGCATAACAAATAATTTATTCACAATTTCTCTTCATGTGGCCGTGTACTGGACTTAGCTGCACAGAGCAAATTCTGATCTTTACCACATACACATGTACTGAACAACTGACCATATGTGATGTCGTCTTTGTAAACCAATACGACTGTGAAACTAAATCTCTCATACTGAAAAAAATATTGTTTATTCACCACCGGACTTGGTCAGTTAATAATGACGTATGATATGTCATTTTGGGGGCATTTTTCGAACGTGACTCTTCTTGCAAGGATGTGAGAGACTCTTTCTCTCTCATCATCCGTTTGTCTCACGCGTGAACATCCTAAGCACAGCTAGGTCAACTACTTGTTTTTATATCGCGGGCAGCTACTAATATTATGTGAGGTGAGAATATGCACCTGATAGCTATGGGCTCACCTATGCTAAATTACTGCTACACCTGACTTCTTTGATGCTCTTGTGTGATACCGAGTGCAAAGTATACTTTAGTCTGAGAGTGCCACTGGTACATACTGTGGGCACCACATATCAACTCCACTTGGATCAGATTCCTGACATTAAATTCATTTAAGAACTCTGGTATTTCAGAGTTAAATCACATATTACACAGGTAAAATTAATAAACAAGAAAATTTGGCAGATATTCATTTTCTCCTTGATTGGGTTCCAAAAGACATTATATATATATATATATATATATATATATATATATATATATATATATGTTTCATTCTGTTCATTATCGTATTTTGTTAATATCTATCAAACAAATTGTGAGAAAAATACTGTCCTCGGTAACATCTGCTGCTTTTCCCGGAAGCAAAGTTGATTATTTGTAAATCTTTATCTTTTTTTTTTTATATATTTGAAAATTTCCCAGACAAACAATTTTTGTCTGATCTCCAAAGGCATATGCGCAGTACAGGTTGTGGGAGAAGTACCTCCCTCATAGACCTTCCGGAAATAACTCCCACATAATGGTCAGACACTAACTAGATGAAGACACCATTGTCACTAATGTCCTAACGTTCTGTTCTTTTAGTGTTCTCGTCTTTTGCTTTGCTTTTTCTTATATTCTTTCACACTCATTAACTACCTGCGTCTTAGAGGCTTTGTTACCTTGCTTCGTGTGAAATGATTAAATAAATCCTCCAATATTTCAAAGCTCGGCTTCCGCTCAAAACAGAGGATTGTATTCAAAATGGTGATGATAAATGAGGTTTGTAATACGAATTGAAAAGGTGATAGAAAAGGAAGATTAAGAGTATACCGAGGAAAGATAACGATTGACCCTTGTCTTGAAGGGGTCAAGTTGAAGCAAG
The DNA here is from genome assembly GCA_963932145.1 of Acanthosepion lycidas. NCBI lineage: Eukaryota > Metazoa > Mollusca > Cephalopoda > Sepiida > Sepiidae > Acanthosepion > Acanthosepion lycidas. The sequence continues at coordinate 138,419,364 of OZ010572.1, forward strand.
CACGTGGGATTCTGTTCCGCAAGGTAGGAGTTCTTGAAAATAGAAAATGAAAATTGAGTGAAACACGGGGGAAATTATAGTGATTCGACTCCGTGGAAGGGGCGCGGCGTGTTTTGGTTTTAACTTGGGGAATTGGAGAATGGAGATCTTTCTAATATATGCCAAGAAAATAGAGATAGATTAGCGGCAGGGATGTAATGTTTTATTTCTGGTAAAGTGTGTGGAAATTAGATCTTTCCAACAACACCGTGTAAACGATTTTGAACACTGTCTAGGCTGAACGTGAAGACTAAGTAGCTCCAGGCCATTATATATTACACACCCCAACCAAGGATTTATTCAATTCAAAATTTCAGGCCATTTGAACAGCGCGATACCAATATGTAGTACGGAGTTTTTGACGCTACCTTTTGTGAGCCAGTATGCAAACAAAAACGAGGGAACTAAATCTGAAAACTAGATGATAGGTATTTCTTTTCAAGAGTATTTTTTATATGGCCTAACAAATCCGCTGCTATGCAACTATTCACTCGCCTTCCCACACGTGTTACGTTTACGTGAGATAACTTTATTGTACACTTCGTCAACTGGGTGAATTTGGTAGCTTATAAGATGTCTGTCGCCCTGTCCAGCGCATCTTATACGCTTGCTATGTTTGTCTGCTTTTGCTCATAGCAACACTGACTTGATTTTCAGGTCCATTATGAGTAGGCGACAAGAATTCGAATATGACAAATATGTCGGAGAAAAAGCGTGTTACACCCATAGACAATTCCCATGTATCATAATTCAAATAGAATTGATGTTATAAAAACTAGGTGCGTCTTAATGGGGGCACATACCACGTATATATTTAAAGAGGTTTGCGTTAAGATCGACAAAGTCTGTTTAAATTTTGTATTTTTCTAAGGAATCTTGTCCGTAGGATTAAAATATTCCCCTTTTTTTATTTTTTATTTATCTCTCTCTCTCTATATATATATATAGAGTGTGTTTACTTAGTTTTATCCTGATCCTTTCCATCTGTCTAATCAGCTTGGTGTTGAGATGAAATTCATCAAGGAAGGCACAACGGAAAGCAGATTTTATCGCAGTTAAAATAAGCTTGACTATTCATGCCTGAGGATGATCTTAGGTCGAAAGTACTTGGGTAAAAAAAAAAAAAAAAAAGAACTACGGCCTCTTCTTCGAGGAATTTCATGTTAACATCAAACTGACTGCAAAATTGGAAAGGACCAGTATAAATATAAGTAGACACAATATGACTATATTATTTAATGAACTATATATAACTTAAATCGGGCGGCATTCCATTTAGTTCCAGCGGAGGGCTCTTGATTGAGTCTTCGGTTTGTTCAGAAGTTAGAGAGTCGCTAAGTCTTTGCATATTCTCAGCATTGGAAACTCTTCTAGCTGCCGTTTGATCGGAGTTTTCATTTGCAAGGGACTTTTCCTCGCAACAGCACTGGTTCTTTGGATTGCAATCTAGTACTCTGTCTGTGGAGATTTTTTTTTTTTTGCGAGGTATACTGCTGCTGTATGCAATAGGCAACAATAAACTACAGAAGAACTCAAAATTGATCGCTGCATTTATGTATTGCATTAATATTTAAGGTTACCTTTTAAAAGGTTCAACGATAATTCTTCTACCCCTTCTTAATTTAAAGACATTTTGATGTACGCAGGTACTTACTTTCCCTAGAAAAAAAAATTTTTACTTCATGGTTGACTTTCGTTGGATTTCGCAATTAATTTCAATTATTCCCAAATTTATTTCCAAGTTATAGGAACAAAAATTATAAAAAACGCCGAAAACAATTTCAGTAATAAAGAATTAAGAATTCAAAATTTCAGGATTGTGGGTCCAGATACAGCCCAGAATTTTTAAATTTGCTTACGGAGTCGGCTTGATTCCAAAATGGTATGATATGTTGGGCTACGGCCTTTAGGAGTAAAGTTGAGAAAGTGTGACACACTGACATTTGCATATATATATATATATATATATATATATATATATATATATATATATATATATATATATATATGCCAGATACACATAAAAAGGTTGTAGAATATTTGGCTAGACCAAGAGAATTTAGTTTGAGCTATTCTTCTGACACGGTCAAATTTTGAGAATAGAGTCGAGTGGATATATTTTCAGCACTCCCTCATATATATATATATATATATATATATATATATATATATATATATATATATGTATATGTACACAGGCGGTGGCAAAACATAAAAAGAAAAAAAAACATTACATTAGCTTAGGAAAATGTACATTTATTGACACATCAAAAAAACATGATTTGTTATTATTAACTATTTAACATATTCAAAATGCTTCGCTTTATGTTAAATACAACGCCATGGCGTTACTTATGCCACAGCCGCTGTGTCTATTTTATTATATATATATATATATATATATATATATGTATATATATATATATATATATGTATATGTATATGCAAGAGGTTATTTTACATATATATTATATCTTATTTTCCATATTTTGTGTGTGCTTCTGGTCCCGTGACCTTCTTTAGGCAAAGAGTGGATATTTCCAAATATTAAGTGCAATTAATTTTTCTCATGCTTTTCGATGTCTAACTAATGTCTTTTTTGTGTAGGAGTTACCCCGATGTCTTTCTCTCTTCTTTTTAATATATATATATATATATATATATATATATATATATATATATATATATATATGTGTGTGTATATATATATATGTGTGTGTATATATATATATGTGTGTGTGACATCCCATTATTATATTAAGCAATTAAGAAGCTTCTCAGGAGAATGCTGCTGTTTAATGTTTTTAAAGTTTAACTGAAACTTACGGTAAAGACATTCTGCGAACAGAATTTTAAAAATGTATATAGAGATTTTTATGAAAATAAATAAAGGTATTTCATATAGTTTCTTTTTGGTTTCCCAATTAAAAAAAAAAGACGATATCCTTTTACTTATCTTCGCTTGTCTTACTACTTACCTTCCAACCTAACTCCCATTCTTCACATCTATTAATATCATGAATAAAATGCTTACTTGTACCTGTTCCTATACTTGTACATATTCCTATAATTCATATTGCATACTTATACATATTCCTATAGATCCATGGGAACTGGAATATTGTGCTAACAATATCCTCCGCATTTTTACTTTAAAGTCTGACCATGAACCATACTCTTAAGTCAACGTCAATCCTGAGAATTGATTTATACCAATCATAAACATCTACAAAGCTATTTAAAAAAAATTATTAAATCTTTAATTCCATTTAATATATCAACTTTCAAAAATTGGCAAGTTAAGAAAATGTATCTGTCTATATTTCTGAGACGAGGTATTATGTACATTATTTACATTATTCGGGCTATTGTCCTCATCTTTGTCGCCATATTTATTACAATGTTTCGACCGTTGTACGCTCCGGCCTTCTTCAAGTGGTTGGAATGTCGAACTGAACCCTTTTTTTCGCTCACTGGGGTAGACTGTTCTAGTTTCATGTGCCGTATTTAATGGATGTCAATTATCAGTTATCTCCTGTTAATTTCCCGCTGACAGTTCTCCACTGCCTTAACCGGGTATTGAACTCACATTCTTTGGGTCCTGTCACTGGATCTAACGCTTTTATCCACTGTGCTATGTGTCCTTGAGCAAAAAGTTTTAGAAAAATAATGCCTTTTCCCATAGCTTCATTTAAGATTCAAAGTTGTCAGGTATTATAAAATTTTAAAGCAGGTGTATAAGCCAACCAACCGTGTGAAACATTACTGTAGTGAATTGTATTCTTATTAAATATCACAGCCAAGTCCTCTCTAGTAAAACGTTCCTCACTATGGAGCCATGGTTAATACTACAGCTATTACAATCTCCAGTATGTGCTTCTCACTCGGGTTAATTTACCTTGGACTTGTACCACACTAATTTAAGTTAATCCTAATCTTTAATTTAATCTAATTGGAGCGACTACATGGTATCAATATCTGCATCTACTGCAACGAAAATTGGGTCATTTTGACGTGCCAGAAAATCTTTTCTCGTCAGAGTCCATCTTGTACATTTAGAAATCTATCATTCATCCATGCATTGAATACTGCTGCCATATCTGTTCAGGTTCTCCTGCTATTTATTTCGAGGTTCTTGACAAATTCCAAAGAAGGATCTGTAATGTAATCGATCCTGACTTGCCATCACGACTTTAGCCATTTTCTCACCGACGTGACGTGGCTTCTCTCTGTCTTTTCTACAAATATTTTCATGATAACTGCTCTGACGAGCTTCCCCCCCCTGGTGCCCGACTTCATGAATTTAAACGTGCTACTAGATTAGAATCTAAGTACCGTCCATTTATTGTTGAAATGACTATTGAGTCCCGTTCATATTTTGTCCTTTCTTCAATCCTTCCAATACCCAGTCTTTTCTCTCAATTTCACTGTCACCCCAGCCTATCAGTGACATTTTCGCCTTGTTTAGGGTAAAATGATTGAAAAAGAAAGTCCGTTGACTTTTTGGCGTTCAATAATATATTTGTTTCACATAATGCCAGCTGTGTAAGACGTTCACTGAAGAATGGTTATTGACAATTATTTTTGTGTAAGTCATTTTAGTCCAAGACACGACTAGTGACTATTTTGTAAACTAAAAGCCCATGTAGATAGTTTGAAAAAAAATCATCAAAAGTTATCTCCCTTTGGTATTCTGTTTTAGGTAAAAATTAATAAAACTTTTGCAATAACTGTTCTTGCTTATATAAACAGTCATCCATATTGCCGGACGTGACAACGACTTGGAGATTATTTAGATTTCAAATCTCCTGATTTGCTGTTTAATAAAATCCTTTACAAAGTCCTTTTAACTTGGTGAAGGAAATGTTAAAAAGGTTATTTCGCATTTTACATTGAAAGAATTTCAAAAGACCGGCGAGGAGTGTGAACTGGACAAGAGGCGTACCTATTTACTCCTAATAACAATAATGCCATGTAGCTCGAAGACGGACAGCGCCATATTACCAGTTTTGTTATATATAAGACACAGCATGTACCCTAATTATTTCGATCGTAAAAGTTCAGCCAGGACAGAATCTCCTGTTATGTAACCGGTCACAAACTTGCTCATGTTAATTCAAGAATAGTATCCCTTCGGCTAAAGAGGCCATGAAAGACCCTGTTTGACATTCCAATGTTATATAAGCAATCAACAAAATATAGAAAGAATAGTGCAGCATTAAATGATCGATGCATTGAATTCAGATTATTTTACCTCCAGTAAACGTGCCTTTAGTACGTAATACTCTGGAAAATGATTGGATGAAAGGCCGTCATATTTCGATTCGCTTATAATTGGTGACAAAAAAATGTGAAGGGGTATAGTAAAACCATAAGCTGGAGTGAGATAGATTAATACATAAAAGAGAGGAGTTAGGTATTTAGATAGGTAAAGAAAACAGTAGCGAGTGAGGACGAAAGAGAAAGTATGGTTTAGTGGCTATTTGTAGGGCAGGTTTCTGCATAATGTCGCACATGCGCATTCTCGAGTATATATAAAAAAATCTGTAAATCAAAAGCGATATACAATATGGTTCAATACGTACAAATAAATGAAATGCGCAATTAATACCAAAGTTCTGGTTGCATGGAACATATAAATACCATAATCAGGTGCCTGTTCTAGATAAAGTAAAAAGCAATTTCGCATGTTGCCAGTTAGATCCACATTTAGCTAAACATCTCTATGCACCCCCACTTTTTTATCATTTTTAAACGTTATTTTTAGTGGATACCCATATTTGACTAGACGCTTCATTTTTTTTTATTAAACTGTATATTTATTTATTTTCGTCTACCAAACTCAATAGTCGAGAAATGCTATTTAAGGCCGGTAGGCGAAAATAAATAAATATACTATTTAATAAATAAAGTGTCCACTCATATATGGGTCTCCACTAAAAATAACGATGAAAATTATAAAATCTGTCGGATTATTAAACAAAAAGAGACATTAGTCATACATATATATATATATATATATATATATATATATATATAGATATCAAATATGTGGTGCAATTTATATTACAATGAATCATTCATACAAGAAGTAGATTAGTAAAGTTAATGATATAAAATGGCGAAATTCTTTCGCAAACAAAATTTTAAAGGTGCATTAACCTACTAATCACTCGATGAATGTTATGATCCTTGTTTTTAAAATTGTAAACTGGATAAGGTCTTTCGTAAGTACTTTCAACTGTACATTCAGTCATCCTCAGGTATGGAAATTATTTTGTTTTTGGTAAAATTGAGGTAGCACCCGAGACGAAAAAAAAAGACATATTAGTAAAAAAAAAAAACTCTTAAATTTTCAAAAATATTCAACCTTAACGTTGCGACTGCACACTCCAAAAGTTTGTATCCGTTAACAATTACGCATTTAAAAAACAAAAAACAAACACATATTTCGATTCGCATTTAACTTTTTCTTCAAAATGTTTTCAATAGTCCCTGTTGTGACAGTGGAATTCAGAGACGAAAATAGAAGCGCGGCGAGAAAATGTAGAGATAAATTAAACAAAGAAAAAACAAAAGAAAATGCAATAGAAAATAAAATTAAATGAATTAAGACAAAGAAGTGGAACTGAAAATGAATAATTTCATGGCAGGCTGAATAAGAATAAAATAGGTAAAAACTAAATCCACATAGTCGCAAGAGGACATTCAGAACACAGTAGTTGTTGAAGCTATATAGTAGAATAATAGAAAGAGGAAGATAGATAAACATTATATAGACATAAATATAAAAATTATATATATATATATATATATAAAACACAAATTATATATTTAATTTAATATAACAAACAATAACAGCTGGCCATCTACTAAGGCGGTTAGCCAATCCCTATTGCCCACGCTTGCTCAGGTTCATTAAGGGTTGCTTAACACCCACAGAGACCAGCCACCTCTGGTTTATACTGTAAGTATGCCCAGTAGACCTTATTTACAGTTTAGAGCGTGTTAGTGTGATCAACAATTTGAACAAGCCCAGCCCGCTATAGTTTATATACATAAACACACACACATATATATATATGTATATATATATACATACATACATGTATAGACTACATAAACACGCACATATATATATATACACACGGATATATACTACATACACATGTACACACTACATATACTATAAATATATAATCTACAAATATATATATATATATATATATATATATATAAATAAACACTATATAAGTACACATACAATATATACACACGATATATATGCTATATTTAAAAACTATATATATATATATATACTATATATATTATATACATACTATATATACTACATGTGTACATTATATATATATATATATATATATATATATAAACACTATATACGTACACATACAATATATACACATTATATATTTACTATAAATATATACACACTATATACATATATATTCTATATATATATACATATATATATACTATAAATACACGCACTATACATATATATATACATATATATATACTGTGTATATAATATACATACTATATATACTATATTTGTACATTATATATATACATATGCACACCCATATATACATACTCTCTCTCTCTCTATATATATATATACATATATATATATATATATACCTACATACATATACACGATATATATACCTATATACTCACTCACTCTCTCTCTCTCTCATATATATATATATATATATTATATATATATATATATATATATATATATACATACACTAACAGTAATACTCGTTCAACTTGTAGATATGTAAAAACACATCGGTAGTCGAGGAAAAAATTGGATATCAAAAAAGAAAGAACTAAAAACAACCGAACAGGGCGAATTAAATCGACCCGTGGCTTAAGTACAAAGAAAAAACCCCGAGGCGAATAGTTAGACTAAAACGTAGAGTTTTCAATACACTAAGCTGAGCGGGAATAACTATATATATATATATATATATATATATATATATATATATATATATATATACCCACACTATGGGTGTATTTGTATTACAGTTTACAGTAAAGAGGACAGACACGCTGCTTTGATTAAACATTGCATTTATTTTTTCTTGCACTTCTCATGAGGAAGGTGCTGTAGCAGGGTTTGTATCTCACAGTCCGGGTGCCTTCTCTCATCTTACGTAAGCATATGTGTTTTCTCCACAACTGTCTGGAAATTTGCCGATGAACAAGTGGAGTTTAAAGAATAAGTTAAGCTGCCTACATTTTTGCGACATTTCTTCTTACCTTTTACCACACCTTAATTGTTTATTGCCAATGTTTACGGCGATAAAACTCAACTTGTTCTACCAATTGGGTACATCGAAAGAAACAACTAAATCGAAAAAGCATTAATTCGATATAATCGATTCATTCATTTCTATTCTATTTTTACTGCAGCAATAAACAATGGAAGGATAGGAAATGTTCAATACTTGATAACAATCCTACAATCTTATTGAAAACTTACAATCTTATTGAAACGTGTCAAGACGTGAGATCAGTTTAGTGAAGAACAAGAAGAGAAAAATCTGAAGCTTCCATTTTCTTTTATAGATAAAACTATTAACGAACTGAATAGATTTTTTGTTCGTTTTATTTCCCTTTATTTAAAATCATTTGATAAAGTACTGTTGGAACTGCCATGCAAACATTGACATATTTTGGATATTAGAATAATCCGGAACATATACAGTCATTAAACCGCCTGCCCATGAATAGAAAATGTTTTTAGTAAATATACAAAATTAGAAAGAGACGTAAGACGAAGATGTTTCTTCTCAAAGAATATATCAATCCTATACAGTGAAGTGATTCTAATAGAATTAGGAGTCCTAACAGGATTCATTATTGCTAACCATAATTGTAAGAACATGAGATATACAGATGACCCAGTGTTGATAGAGACGGAAAGGAATCTACAGGAACTCCGTAGTGAGGGAAAGTGAAATGTCTAAACATGAATTGCTTGATTATCGGCAAAAGGATAAACCCAACATGCAAATTACAAAAAGAA
>OZ010572.1:138443637-138463637 GCA_963932145.1 Acanthosepion lycidas
TATAATGTATACTGTAAAGTAAGTTTCATTCAAACAGCTTCTACCTAAGAACTGTTGCTTTGTGGAACAAACTACCGGTAGAAATGGTTTCTCAATCACTATAATCTTGACCTCTTTAAATTTAGGTTTCACTGAGGTAAATTTAGGTAATCTTGAGTGGCTCTTGAGCCTTGTGTTGGATTAAGATTAGTATTAAAAAAAAGACCCCCCCGCCAAAAAAGGGAATATTTAAAGTAACACTAATCATTTAATTTTAAACCATTTTGAAATGTTTTTTTTAACATTTCACCTCAAGCAAGGCGATAATGCCACTAAGACGCAATAGGAAACCGGGAGTGAAAGAGGATGAGAAAACTTTAGAAGGAACCAGAAACCCAATCCCAAACAGGAAACAAGAGTGAAACCTCTACTCCTGTTCAATAGACGGGAAGGAGTGTGAACCAGGAGATAAACCTGACTTTCTACATTTATTAAATGTGAGAAAAAAAAAAATATCAATACACTCATGCGCAGTTGAGTTGGACCCTTTTAAAAATGTTTCTTATTTCACAAAAAAGAAAAACAAAACAAAACAAAACAAAAAAAAAAAACGAATTTACGTTCTTTTAAGCATTATGCCACGATGATGTCATTTCATTTACACTAACTGAGACATCTAAAAGACTTGTTTGGGTTTAGGCAGCAAACAGCCAAGGTTTACAATGCTGATTTTCAAGGCAAACTGAAGGATTGATGTAAATTCTTCAGACTATCTTTGCATCACTTAGCAGCATTCAACACTGTCGAGTAAATATTTATACCTCGAGATTTGTACACACAAACACTATCATGTCCCTAGAATTTTACACGTAATGCAACAGAGCCAAAGTGTTATTCTGTAGCGTTATCTGCCTGTACGCACGTTCATAAAAGTTTAAATAAATACTAAACTAATTATTTTCGAGGAATACGCCTAGTTTTTGTGCCACTTATATTTGTTCAGAGCAACTATACAGTATAATGAATTCTTTCCTTAACATACTTAAATGTTACTATATATATATATATATATATATATATATATATATATATATACAGTAACAGTGTCCTTGCTCTGGCATACTTACAGACGCGCAATTGTAATTAAATAAATATGTAGATATTTACCGAACTTGGCTTGTTCCGGCCCTAAGCCAAATTAGGAGAAATATAGCAAGATTAAACAGTCTAGGTGGAACACAAATCTTTATTAATGTTATTAAAACGGACGTATTAAATTGTATATAAGAACATCAGACAACAAGGTGAATCAAAACAATATATATATATATATATATATATATATATATATATATATATATATATATATATATATAACAATTCTATGCTATTTTCTTATTTTTCTTGGTATTGTTTCCCTTGTTAACGGCGATTTAAATTATGATTTCTTTTCTCTCCTTCACCTTGGGCCTTACGACCACATTACGTTGAAATACCGCTTCCTGTACGATCACCGAAGTTAAGCAACGTCAGCATTTAGATGGGTATAAACTTTGGTGTAATGGAAATGTGCTCGGAATTCATCATATTTATTTAGGCGCAAGTGCCCGTGAGAATAGTTTTGATTCATTTCTTCCCCCATCAGCTATGGGTTAATTAGTAAGACTTGTATCCTTGAAACGTTTATCTCCACAAAAAAAAAAATTTACAATCTAAAAATATTTTCTGGTTTTAAATGACCTTCAAAGGGTTGATAAGCCGTAGAAAACGAATTAATCCATCGATCAACCTTCCTCATGTTTGTTATTTTTTCTCACATACACAATTTTAATGTTTTGATAGCATTAATAAGACGATTATATTGCGCCAAATAAAGAAAATTTATCTAATTTGAAAATGACCACTCAAAATCCTGGTCTATTAGATTATCTATATATCTATCTCTGTAAAGTCTGTTGGTTAACTATCAGTCTGTCTATCTGCTCATATCTATCTATCTGCTCATATCTATCTCAGTCTGTTGGTTAACTATCAGTCTGTCTATCTGCTCATATCTATCTATCTATTTCAGTCTGTTGATTATCTATCAGTATCTGCTCATATCTATCTATCTATCTGCTCATCTCTATCTATCTATCTATCTCAGTCTGTTAATTATCTATCAGTCTGTCTATCTGCTCATATCTATCTATCTATCTATCTCAGTCTGTTAATTATCTATCTGTCTATCTGCTCATATCTATCTATCTATCTATCTCAGTCTGTTAATTATCTATCTGTCTGTCTATCTGCTCATATCTATCTATCTATCTATCTATCTATCTCAGTCTGTTAATTATCTATCAGTCTGTCTATCTATCTATCTCAGTCTGTTAATTATCTATCAGTCTGTCTATCTGCTCATATCTATCTATCTATCTATCTCAGTCTGTTAATTTTCTATCAGTCTGTCTATCTGCTCATATCTATCTATCTATCTATCTATCTATCTATCTATCTCAGTCTGTTAATTTTCTATCAGTCTTTCTATCTGCTCATATCTATCTATCTATCTCAGTCTGTTAATTTTCTATCAGTCTGTCTATCTGCTCATATCTATCTATCTATCTATCTATCTATCTCAGTCTGTTAATTTTCTATCAGTCTGTCTATCTGCTCATATCTATCTATCTATCTCAGTCTGTTAATTTTCTATCAGTCTGTCTATCTGCTCATATCTATCTATCTATCTCAGTCTGTTAATTTTCTATCAGTCTGTCTATCTGCTCATATCTATCTATCTATCTCAGTCTGTTAATTTTCTATCAGTCTGTCTATCTGCTCATATCTATCTATCTATCTCAGTCTGTTAATTTTCTATCAGTCTGTCTATCTGCTCATATCTATCTATCTATCTATCTATCTATCTCTGTCTGTTGATTATCTATCAGTCTGTCTATCTGCTCATATCTATCTATCTATCTATCTATCTCAGTCTTTTCATATCTATCTCAATCTATCTATCTATCTATTGTGTTTGTTTTTTTTAATTTCGGAGACGAAGAAAGATACTAGAGTTCAAATACTAGAGTTTGGAATCTTGGCGCAACATGTTCGTCCGACCCGACCTAACAGTACATCGGTGTCCTTGTAAAATCTGTTATATTTAGATTTATATTATAACAGAGTCGGACTACACAATGCGTTATATGTATCTGGCTGTATTTGACGTAATAATATTTTGTGCATGCATACAAATATACATCTGATGTTATCACGAACGAAAAAGGGGACATGAAGCGACCAAGACGCGGTTCTATTGCGAAATACTAAAAATAATACGAACGGAACGTAAAGAAGCTTTAAAGAAAACTGGGAATACAAGAAAACTGGTACGAACAATAAAAAAACTGACAGGGGAAATTTCTGGGGCACGTGATGAGAAAAGAAAGCTTGGAGAACTTAAAACTCATAGTGTATATTCAAGGCAAAATAAATAGGGGGAAAAATCAGAGAATAATCCGATTAACGGTGTGTCGGTGAATAGATGGCAAATAAGGTCAAAGAAGCACGGAAATAAAAGACAGGAAGTTGTGGAGAGCAACGATCGACCATGACGGAAAAAGGACATAGCATATAAGAGAAGACAAAGATATTTACTTATATTAACTTACCAGGTACCCAGATATAGATAAAAGTGTCAAAACTTACCAGGTACCCAGATATAGATAAAAGTGCTTATCAGGATTTGAAGAGAAAAATATTTATAAACATCCTTAACAGTTTTTAGAAAATAATGGCACCCAGTGCGAATAGAATCATTGGACAAGCGAATATTTTTGTGAGGGTACCTTCTGACAGCAAGTGTTGTCGTTTTGCTTTCATCTGGATGTTGGCATACGTATCTATATACGTGCACTTAATGCCTACCCATACACATCTGTAAAGTAGCGACTAGCAGGGTAGTTCTATCCTCATTGGGGACTCCTTTAATGCGGTTAAGCTTCGTAAATATCGGCACGCATTCTCCTTAAAATGCATGTAAACGTAGTGATATTTACATGCTTCAACCTGCAGTCAAACGGAAGGATGGGTTGCGCCAATCGTCACAAGAGGAAAACTAACCTGTCTTGAAAACCAGTAACAAAAATTTCGTTTTTGTTTTCTTGATTGGGCGCAGACCTCTCATAATAGCGTGGGGGCGATTAGCTCAGGTCGTCAAAAATTTTCATTGTCTAAAAACATATAGATCTTAAAAATATATAAGATTAGTTTAAGCGGGGAAAAGCCCACAGATCACTTTAGTGGTGGATCGAACTCAATACCCTCTTAAATCGTTTTTTTTTTTTTTTTTTTTTGGTTAGCTTGCTTAACTCAACAGGCAATTTGAGGCACGTCTCTGAACAAACTAATGATAGATTTAAATTTTGGACTTATTTAGAATTCAGTAGGGATGCTTGCAAAAAGTTGTTTAAGCTAAAATATTTGTTGAACCATAGACATAGATCTAAGATATTTTACTGAGATGTGAGAGAAATAATTTAGACACGTTTTAACTTGTTATTTTTATAAAGCTATGGAATATTCTTTTGTTGATAATCAAAGACTTCGATATTTTTCGTCGACATCATGCACTTACGTGTTTGCAGATGATGCAATAATTGTTGATTGATACGGAAACTGAGTGGAGTAATTTCTGTCTGTTATGCAGTTAATTAAATTGAAGGAAGACGAAGGAAGAAGCACTGAAATCTAGAAAGGCTATGGGGGAGTGGCGTCTCACGCACAATAAGAGAAAAATAAGGATTGAATGGGAAGGAGGAGGAGGAGGAGGAAGAAAAAAAACCTATAGGGAGAAAATTGATTTTGGAAGGTAGTTGGAAAGTCGTGTAACGAGAGAAAGTTAAAATGAAATTAAATAAAAAAGCAGACGCGCACACAGACGCACATAAGTACATATAAAATGAGATATAGAAAGACAGACAGAACAGTAGAAAGAGACTTAGAGGGAGATAGAGAGGGGGGAGCGGAAAAAAGGAAAGAAAGAAAAACGTAAAAAAGGAAAGATAGATAGATAGATAGATAGATAGATAATAACAGTGATAAGGATAGGTTGGGAAAAAGACAATAAGAGCGAGATGCACAGGTAGTACATATACAGAGGGTGCAAAAGTAAACACTAATGAAAACAAAACGTGCACACAAAAGGTATTGATATTCTAATACTAAATACTAGCATAATACTTACTGTATAACTACTTTTGCAGACGACTTATATATATATATATATATATATATATATATATATATATATATATATATATATATATATATATGTGTGTGTGTGTGTGTGTGTGTGTGTGTGTGCACGCGCGTGCGTGAGAGATAGGAGAGAAAGAAAAGATAGGACAGATCAAAATGTTTGGATAAGCTAAGAGATATATATATAAAGACACACACACGTGTGTGTGTGCGTGTGTGTGTGTGTGTGTGTGTGCGTGTGTGTGTGTGTGTAGTGGGGTATTTGACAGCAATTCCACTCTAATACATGCTTCGTTTCGTTAGATTGACCAACAAGGAACTTTTGACTTTTATTGTCTTTTTCTTTGATACGAACAAGAGATTTCTTTTGGGTACTAAGAACATGTAGAGGTTTTCAAAATGACTGTTCATTCTGGGAACGCACTTGTCCACATGCAAGAAAAATGCAATAATAAAACTTAGAAGTACCTTATCAGTAGGTTTAAGCACATTCAGTCTCTCTCTCTCTCATATATAGATATATATAGCCGTCCAGTGCTTTCTGCATTCTGTTGAAGAATATTCTGTGCTCGATGAATTACTATATATATATATATATATATATATATATATATATATATATATATATATATATATATATATATATTAGGTTGGTGCAAAAATAATGACGTAATAATGTCGTTTTTTGACGTTAAAAAATACGTCAAAAACCGACATTATTACGTCATTATTTTTCCGCCAACCTAATATATATATATATAATAATATATAGTAAATTCATAAAGCACAGAATAATCTTCAATAAGGTTTGTCTGGCTCACTAGGTGTATCTAGGTCTGCTCTACGGTTGTATTGAGCTCTTTTGTTAGTTAGTTGTTTACTCGTATCGGGGTTTTTTTTGGGGGGGGGGGGCTTCAGACCTGCATCTGTCCGATTTTTTTCGGCAGAAGTTCATGTTTGTAGCCCTTTCTTTTTTTAAAACCTTTTTTCCCTCGAGATTGATTTGATTATTGGCAAATCAAAAATTCGAGGGTTTTTCGAAACGAGTCTAGCTATCTATATTTGTATGTATATATATATATATATATATATATATATACACACCGATATGGACAGTCTGAGTATAAGTTGTGTATTTGGCCAGCAATCTCTAATACATTGATTGTATTTAAAAATAAAGAATATATAAACTTTCAGTAGATTTTATAACATTTACAATAGAACTTACGCACCATTTATTATAGATGTATAAGAAAAAAAATAGTTCTTGAGTATGGCTAACAGTTAAGCCGAAAGCACTCGGGAGCAACAAAATTTTGGTCAGAAAAAATATCCAGAAAAGGAGATACTTGTATGCATACAGGAAAGGTAATAAAAAAAAATAGACAAAAGCACCTTGCCAGGCTTGTAGAACGATGCATATACGTACAGATTAAGATGTAAGGAAGGAGAGCTTGGAAAGCATAACACTCATGTGGCTTATTGAGGGCCAGGTATATATATAGTGGAAGACAGAACCTGAAGCATTTACCTGACGAGCTTGTGTGAATGGACGTAGGGGCGGAGGCCTTAGCAGAGGGGGAAACTACTTGGAGTCAAATCATACAGAACGTTGTGGCGAGCAATGATCACCTATGTTTCGAAGGGATGCAGAAAATAGAAGAGAGAAAGAAAAGACACAGCGACATGAAAAGTATATATATATGTGTGTGTGTGTATGAGAGAGAGAGAGAGAGAGAGAGAGAGAGAGATGATAAGATGAAATATTAATGGCGCAATATAAAGCCACAGTGGTGTAGTAGATAGTGGCTCAGATTGAGGAATCGGTGTGCCGAGTTCGAATTCCAGTCGAATCCATTACATTCACTTATATGTTAATACCCTCTTTTCCCTCTAGCTATGGGTAAATAGCAGGACAGACTGGGTTCTATAGCCTTGGATGGCAACTGGTCTAGGAGAAGGAAAACTCTGAATTCTAAACCTGCGGAGGGTCGTAGTGCATTCGGTCCTTCAAAGAGTGTGGTTGGTTCTACACAAAGCATTAACCACTATTATCAAATCATATGTCCTGCTGTCTGACTGTCGGTTCCTTGACCCTCATACGTCGAATACGACGACAGAGAATATGACGAGAGAATGTTAGATTCCAGAAAGCAAGAAAATCGGTGTATTTTAAAGATAAGAATTTATTAGGGGACAAGTGAATAAAACTAGATTATTATTCCCCCGAGAATCTCAAAATACAAAGATTATCATGTGCCTAATAGAGCCTCAGTAACAATAATCCATCTCACGTGCTAGCATATATACATATATAATCAAACTATTCGCTTCTATATTTGTATTTGCGTGCGCGCATTAAGACATGAGAATTTTATTCAAATGTTCCTTTTCCTTTATTTACGTACCAATCATAAGAGAAGTATACAACGAACTACGTATATAAGGATGGGTAATGGTTAACGAGCTAGGCAGTTTACCCATTGCTACTTGTATATATGTATCTGTGTAAGCTTCACGCCAAGTCTAAATACTTCAAACTTTTATGCATACAACGTATGTACTGCAAGAGCGAATTAACACACCCGCACATATGACTGCATCTCTTCTCCAAAATACACACATACTTGCAGATTATGCATTTTAGTTTAATATGAGGAACAAAGGATTTTTTTGTGTCTGTGTATGTATGTATATATATATATATATATATATATATATATATATATATATATATATATATATATATATATATATATATATATATATATATATATATATATATTGATCACTCTAAATATCGCAAATTTGAAATAATTATATAAGTAATTTTTGAACGGATATGATTTTATTAGTTATAACAAGATAAAGGTTATTTAGGGGATACAGGTTCGATTCCTCACGGAGGCACAGTCTTCTCAATTTTGGCTAGTTGTTCATTCAACGTTTATCAAACTCAAATCAAATATGTGTACCGGCTAAAAATAACGTTTGTAGCAATAAGAAATTAGTATACACACACACACACATATATATATATATATGTCGACAATATAGTAAAATTCCTAGAACAATTCGGTGGATAAGAGAAATTGGTGTAAGAATGACAACAGGAAAAAAAATCTTAGTTTTTGCCGACGCGTTTCGTCTTCCGACTTGATCAAAGGAAAATTGAATCAAAATGTTTTTGTTTTTATAGTTAGATTAAATTCAAAATTTAAAAAGAGAGACTCTTTTCCGTAAGCATCTTTCTGGCTAATGTTAACTTCCTTTATACTAAGAGTTTGTTTTTTTTTCCATGTCGACAATGTAGTAAAATTAACATAGCAATTATATATATATATACATACACACATTATATATATATATATATATATATATATATATATATATATTATATATATATATTATATATATATGTAAATAAAACAAGGAAGAGTTGAAAGTTCTCGGCTCAACCAACAAGGAGAACCCCCCCCCCACTTCTATCAAAATGCAAGATTTAGTTAGATGTTTGGAAGAGGGTAGCACCGAGATCCTTTTAACATTACTTAGTGTACACACATGCGCGCGTACACATGACAGAAAAACCATGAAAGATTTTCTCAGTGTGTCGTTTCCTTACATGAAAATGCATAGGGAAAAATATTTTACAAATGGGTGTGGTTAGCTTGAAAATCTGACTTATCTGATCTCGAACACCGACCGACGGTGGCCAGCGGAATGTATATACAACACATTCAGCCAGCAAGCAGGTCAAGTTAAATCATAGAAAAGTGCTGATCTCGCAAGGTAATCAACTACAAACTCGGTACCCATTCGATGTACAGTAAATTTGTACCGCGTTTCAGTGAATGTTGAGCTCCTTAATACAAAAGATCCTTACATTTAATTACATTTTTGCTTAGGTATGGCACAAAAAAGAATTATTTGTAGGCGACTATTAAAATGTATATGCCTTTAAATAAACTAAACATTATCTACATGTAGAGGCACATACACGATAAAGCTTTCAAATTCGTGCACGCAAACATTGCAGTTCATACACACGGTATATATAAGTATATTTAGGTTGTAAGAAGTAATTTAACCAAGTTTTGTTTAAACTTTAATTCAACCAACATGATCTCACCCTTACTTTCTTTATATATATATATATATATATATATATATATTAGTCCCCCTGTCAAGTTTGGATTTGGGTTTTGCTGATACTGCCTCAGCAGGTGGTTTAGCTCAATCTCTCTCTTACGCACACACAATCATATATATATATATGTATACATACATATATATATGTATACATACATATATATATGTATACATACATATATATATGTATACATACATATATATATACATATATATATGTATACATACATATATATATACATATATATATGTATACATACATATATATATACATATATATATGTATACATACATATATATATACATATATATATGTATACATACATATATATATACATATATATATGTATACATACATATATATATACATATATATATGTATACATACATATATATACATATATATATGTATACATACATATATATATGTATACATACATATATATATGTATACATACATATATATATACATATATATATGTATACATACATATATATATACATATATATATGTATACATACATATATATATACATATATATATGTATACATACATATATATATACATATATATATATATATGTATACATATATATATACATATATATATATATATGTATACATATATATATACATATATATATATATATGTATACATATATATATATGTATACATATATATATGTATACATATATATATTCATACATATATATATGCAAACATATATGCATACATATATATGTATGCATATATATATATATATATATATATATATATATATATGCAGGAGGGTACTTAGAAGTTAGTAAACTTGTCTCGTTGAATCAATTACGAGAGAATAGTGATTTCGATCCTAACTGAGTGCTTTATAGTTGCGGCTACGTGCCACATTTAAGTTATGCCGAGTAATTTATGATATATTTTCTACTGGAAACAATATGAATAATTAAAACTATTTCGTAGAAAACACGCGCATACATACAGACACATATATGCATAGAATGCACACATATATATATATATATATATATATATATATATATATATATATATATATGTTTATTTATTTATAATGCATACATGTGTGTGTATATATAACAGAGGGTGAAGGACAGAGAGAAGAGGAGAGAATAGTGGCGAAGGCAAGTAAGACGATGTGCCATTGACGAATACATCATAATTCGTTCGTAAATGAAATGTTGAGAAACAAAAGGAAAGACAGGAAGCTGTGGAGAATCATCGTCACAGAGGGTAGCCTTGAAATAGCACGAGAATAAAGGGTTACAAAGCCAGTCAATAAAAAAGCAAAAGTTGTCAACTCACCCGAATTCGGAGAGCGGCTCCCACCAGCAGAACAAATATAATCCCAGGTAAAGAAATCCTCAGCTTTTTTTTTTCTTCTCCTGAGTATGTTTTTTTTTTTTTTTTTCGTGCTATTTTTTTTTTTTTTTTTTTTTTTTTTTTAAAGAATTTCCCTTTGTATTAAGAGGAATAAGGTTGTTTTTAGCCGCGGGTTATTAGTCTTTGGGTGTTAGTTTCTTCACAGCCTCAGATGTAGATAGGGTTAGAGAGGAAGAGAGAGATAGAGAGACCTGTTATGACACTCGACCACACGACGAGTTCGGCAAATAACACAACTAACAGCGCCGATGGTAGTCGTCGTGGTCGTAATAGTAGTGGTAGTAGTAGTAGTGAACTAGTAGGAGGGAAGGTGCTTCAATCGTTGTTGTTGTTGTTGTTGTTGTTGAAGAAGCAGTTGTAATAGTAGTAGTAGTTGTAGTTGTTGTTGTTGAGGTGGTGTAAGGGAAAATTCTCGGTAAGCGAAATAAAACGTGGTTTGTGAAGTGAGTTTATATCCGGGACTTTGCGACGTGTTTTTTAAATTTTATTTTTATTTTGAAGTTAACCCCCCCTCAAAAAAAAAAAAAAAAGAAGAAAATCCATCCCCCCCCAAAAAAAAACAAAGAAAAAGAAAAAAAAAAACAAACTATTTTTTGTTATCTTTTATGAATTTTTTATTTCTTATTTTTCCTTTATTTTCATATCTCGCTTTTTTCACAAATCCTTTTTCAGATACTAAAATAAACAAGTCTGAATTATGTGGGCGCAGATGTGGTTGTAAAAATGCTACCGAACTGATCTAATTTGTCATTAAATACTGAATTCAACTCTCAATGATTGCTCATACTTTTGGCCTTATACCAGACCTAACCTAAACTTAATAAATAACAACCCTGGACGCTTGAGTCAGTGCAAGAGACCCCCGCCACAAAAAATAAAAATTAATTTTTTAATTTTTTTTTTACCGTAGAGTTTACACTGTGCAAGGCCGGGGGCCACTCAAAGTAGAGGGTTACGCTAAGCGGGTAGTTTAAATGGATGGCGGGGTAGGAGGAGATAACGGTTAATTCTAGACTTGAACAGGTTTAAGAATAAGATTGTAATGATCGGGGAAATTATTATTACTTGGTTGAGTCTTAAGCAATATATCTTCTTTGTAAGGCGTATATGGTTTTAGTATTTTCTTATGGGGTTTTAAAGGCGAGTAGCGGGCGAAAGTAATTAAGAATAAGACAGCTGAACTGGGTCGTGTGGCCTGAGCGATGGCAGAGATCGAAGAAGCCAACAACTGAAATATTTTGAGAGAACAGAAAACGAAAAAAAAAAACTTTTGCTAAGAACATATACTTTCATTGATTGATACCCTTTACACGTCACGAATCACATACACACTGCAGTATTATACAGTGTACACATGCATTTGTGCCACAACATATACTGCTGTCACTTTTTTAGTCTTTTTACAGTTCCGTTTTCTGCTTCAACTTGCTCGCCCTGTCTTCACTCGCTTGATACCGAACGAGAATGAAAGTCAATGTGCGTGTGTGCGTGTGTGTGTCACAATAGCTAACAACAGAGAAGTGAAGGCAGAATTTCTGATCAAGTAAAGAAAAGCCCGCTTTTTTTTCTCGTTCTGTCTTGTTTTAAATCTTTGTTTTTGTCAGGTTATCTCCTCATGTTTAATCAGAGCACGATTAAAAAAAAAAAAAAAAAAAAAAAAAAAGAAAAAGAAAAAAGAAGATATATAATTTAATAAAGTAATTAAAATTAAGGAGTTTAATTCTGGATTGAAAGGAACAGTTTTTCTGCCCTACTGACTTGTTTTTTTATGCTTATTATAGTCAGTTATTTGAAAAAAAAAAGCCCCCAAAAAACTCACTGTTACTTTAGTTGCACTTTACTCTATAGTGAATACATTTAGACACAAGTACGTCGACCTAATTTTTTTATGGATACTTATATATTACTTCGGCAATTAGTTGGAGATTCGTCTCCAACTAAGCTGGTCGAACTCTCGGCCTTCGGGCGGAGAGGAACCCAGACGGCTATGCCAAAGGGCAGAGTCTCGTCTGGGGTGGTAGACAGCTACCCGACCCTGTTTTTTACGGAGTCTACGGGGAATTTTTGCCCGAGCCTACGGGCTCGGATACCCCACGTTTAATTCGGCCTTGTGCCACATCTGACGGCGTGGGGAGGTTGGCAAATATCCTTATATTTAATATATGGAGTCTTCGATGTGGTGTAATGTTTGTACCGCTCAATCAGTTACGGCTGAGTCATGAGTTTGGTCCTTACTGGATGCTCTTTAATCTTGACCTCGTGTCATATCTTACGCTTAGTAAACCAATGCTTATATGAAGTTGCGTAATTTATCCTTTCAATACCACATATCAAATTGTAAGACTTCTGAATAAACTTTAATTGGTGTTACTGCTCAACTTGTGTCTTGCGAAAACGAATTCTTTTCTCTTTTTTTTTTTTATAAAAAGAACTCAGCGACCTCATCTGTGTTAATGGCACCTTCAGTTGATCACCGCCGAATCTGCAAAATACATTGAGGACACAGATTGTAATAATAATAAAAATAAAAATGATAATAATAAGACGTCGACGAAGGCGTTACCGGTCGTGTAGAAAAACGTTATTTACACATAGAGATAACAAGTTAAAGGCAAATATATACAATTATCAGAAAACATATCTCTCACACACATGCCACACTGAAAACAAATTTTAAAACAAACACAAATATATAAGAATGTTGGCTATTATCGACGCTTGCCACAAATGCCTACAAATACGTTCGTGCGTTTCTCTTATATAGGCTAGAAGAGAAGCCGGACAGCGGAGAGAGAGAGAGAGAGAGAGAGAGAGAGAGAGAGAGAGAGAGAGTTCACACACGTATGCTAATCCTAGCGGCTACCCGAGAGCACGACTGACTGCCCACCCGACCATTAGGCTGCGAAAACGATCTCCTGTGAACACAGAATGAGAATGGACTCCACTATCAGTGCAACAATTCCAAACCGATAGCCAACAAGCAGTCAGTTAGATAAGCATACCATAATTCCCCATGTGTAATACGCATTTTTTTCTAAAAATAATAAGCAAAATCATGAGTGCGTATTCTGCATAGCGACAAAAAAATCTTTAAAAAATTGACGTAAAATAAATAAGAATTATCATAAAACTAAATTAGAATAATATTATTCTATGTTGAAAACCGTTTTTTTTTTTTTAAATAAGAGTAGGAAATGCTAACCGTAATGAAATTGGAGAGGTACAATTTATAGGGTTTGTTTACCAAACAAGGGGTGCGCATTATGCACGCGTAGAAGCATTTTCCTACACTTTCAGTACAATTTTAGGGGTGCGTATTGTGGATGAAGGCATATTATACATGGGGAATTATGGTAATCGTTTTTTCACGTTCTCATTTCACACCTTGTACACTCTACATTCGAATGTCACACTATACGACTTAGCAGATACATTTTCATATCTTGTAAATGAAAATAAATCTTTGGTTATTTATCTAAACAAGTGTCCAAGTTTGTTTTTTCTACTACAACCAAACTCCAACCTCGAGATGTGGGGGGTGGTGACTACACAAACGAACACGACTCTAAAAAGGGAAAACATCTCATTGTCAGTTTCAAAACAACATGAAGGCAGACATCAACTTTCCTCCTTTTAATAGAGGAAACCCTCGAATCTGGTTCAACCAAGGACAAGCTTCATTGCAACTCCGAAAGATAACTTCTTTTTTTTTAAGCATTTCACCCCAAGCAAGGCGGAAGTGGCACTACCATGTAAGTGGTTACAGAGAGTGGGGACAAGAGTAAAGGGGCGTGATAGAGGAAAGGATGAAAAGAAGGACGGGGAATTAGATCAAGGTATCTGAAGATGTCGATTGACATTGCCTTTAAATAATTGAAGATAATAACTATCAGGGAAGCAAGTAAGAGGAAGGGAGTTCCACAGATGGGAAGTGCAAGGCATGAAGCTATTGGAATAGAAAAGACAGCTACATTTAACAGTTTCGACAGTGAAAGAGTGGGACAGAGATACCAACCTAGTAGCACGTTTAAATTCGTGTAGTTTGGGAACCAGCGAAAGTACCTCGTCGGAGCAGTTACCGTGAAAGAATTTGCAGAAAAGACAGAGGGAAGCGACGACACGTCTGTGAGAAAGTGACTGTATCTAAACGCCAGGTCAGGACCAACGTCATTGCATATCCGTCTCTGGATTTTGTCGAGGTCGAGACGAACAGCGGGGGCTCTATATAGCAGCAGTATTCCATGCAAGGGCGAATGGTTGATTTATAGATTTGAAGGATGAACTCAGGGGAGAAAAACTTTCTGGCGTGACATAGAGAACCAAATTTCCTTGCGGTAGATGAAGCTATAGATTCAATGTATTTGTTCCATCTTAGCTCAGCGGACAGAGTGAGACCAAGCAGGCGCAGAAAGGTGCTCTCGTGAAGTTGGGCATCAGACATTCTAATGGGAGGCAGAGATTGTTTATGTAGTAGAAGCCCTACCAGAGGATATAGCTACAGAGGTTAACGACATCACAGAGCAAATCCCGACCACAAATCCGTACGACTTTCTAAAAACAGTCATCCTAAAAAATATCGGAAAATCAGATCAGGCCCAAATACGGGAACTTTTAGGAACATATGAATCAGCAACGGATCACCGTCACAGCTACTAAGACATATGAAGAACCGTTTAGGTAGCAACTCTATGGATGAAAACCTACTGCGACGATTGTGGCGGGGTAAGTTACCCATAGACACGGTTAAAAATTCTCACACAATTGACGGAAAATCAGAGCTCAGTATGTTAGTCGAAACTAATGCGGATAATATACATGATGACGACATCACACCCGCCATCAAAACGATACCTGAAAATCAAAGGTGGACCTGGTTGGAAGAAATAATAAAAAAAAAATGACGCTGAGTATTAACAAAGTCATTCAAAAGAGGCAGCTACCACGACATCAACACAGGCGAGGCAACAGCAGAGGGAGACGGTGCAATAGCAGACATCGGAGTTTAAGCCGTGATCGAAAATATGGTTGATATCAATGACGTCATCGAATTAACGCCAAGAAATATACGACTGTATCGAGATTTCGCGCTCCTACAGCAGAGGCAGCGACAGATTGACTATCAACGAACGCGCATACCAGATCTTTCAAATATAATCTTTTCCACATCACGGAAAAAAAAATCTCTGGCTTAAGATTTCTAGTCAACACCGGCGCCGATTTAAGCGTTTTACCAGCAACATAAAAATGAACACCCCACAAATTATCCCTAGTAGCAGCGAGCTTTGTATACCAGTGAAAGGAGGAGGTACGGTAGAGTAATCGATAGAAACTTGGATTGCTGAATCGGAGAGGCGAGTTCGAATGTCAGTCGAATCCATTACATTCACTTACGTGCTAATACCCTTGGGAAAGATGGGAATCCTCTTCTCCCTCCAGCTATGGGTAAATAGCAGGGCAGACTGGTTTCTATAGCCTTGGACGGTAACTGGTCTAGGAGACGGACAACTCTGAATTCAAAACCTGCCAAGGGTAGTTTGGGGACACCCGGGACACGTAGTTCTCCACTGCCTTAACATGGCAGAGTGGATAAAAACGTTGGTTAGATCCAGTGACAGAACCCAAAGAGTTGAATATCCGGTTAAGGAGATCTTGGAGAGGGCAATTAACAAGTGATAACTGATAAAAGACATCCATTAAACATGGCACGTGGAACTAGAGCAGTCTACCCCAGTGAGCGAAATAAAGGGTTCAGTTCGACATTCCAACAACCTGAAGAAGGCTGGAGCGTACAAGGGCCGAAACGTGATAAATATGGCGACATAGATGAGGACAATAGTCCGAATAATGTAACCGAATAATGTAACTATTGTACATAATACCACATCTCAGAAATATAGACAGATACTGAAGAAGGACGAAGCGTACAACCGACGAAACATTGTGATAAATATAGCGACAAAGATGTGGACAATAGTCCGAGTAGTATAAATAGTGTACACAATACCTCATCTCAGAAATATAGACAGATACTGAAGAAGGCCGAAGCATACAACGGCCAAAACTTTGTGATAAATATGGCGACAAAGATGAGGACAATTGTCCGAATAATATAAATAGTGTACATAGTACTTCATCTCAGAAATATAGACAAATATATATTTCTTGTTTTTATATATTGATTATTTTCGCATATAATCTATCTCGAGCGCATACATTTACCTATGTAAATTAATCTATGAAGGTATGTACATGAGGCTAATCGCGAGAACTTGTAATTGTTATCAGGCTTGTCTTCTAAGGTCACTCAAAACTGAGTAATGATTTCGATCCATAATGAATATTCCATATTTGCCGTCTTGCGTCACATCTACGCTACGTTTATTAAATTATTATATCAGATTCATTGCCAAGGAATTTTGAGGGGTGTGGTGGTTATGTCGGGGCCGTGAGTAAAAATTTGCACAGTAAAATGAGTCCATATCTTTTTCACAGGTGGGAGAAAATGATTTAATGTGGGATCGGACTAGTCCTTGGCGACGGGCCTAGGGTTTGGTTTGGTTTATTTTATTTTATGGCATTTCAACCTCAGTGAGTTATTTAATGCCGACAAGATTTTTAGGATAGATTCGTATGGATAGAATATGTATTCAGAATATTTTGTTTGTAGAACAGGTTTCATGGATTTATTTTTGTAAAGAGGGTTTTTTTCTATAATCTAATGTATTGCTGGTCATATTTTTTCCAAAAATATATTGCTGGTATTTTTACTATAAAAATCTATTTTTATACTTCCATAATGTTTTGATCACTTTGGGGAGGGGGCTAATTATTTGCACATAGCTGGGTAGACCTGGGAAGAGCAGTAATTACGAAACTCCTCAAAACCTCCAGGTTAAAGGCCTTGCTGCCGGATGTATTAGGTTGGTGCAAAAATAATGTCGTTTTCTCACATAGTAACATATGTGAGAAAACGACATTATTTTTGCACCAACCTAAAGTTTATTGTCATACCCAAAATGATACATATACGTGCGTCACGGAGGAATGAATATATTCATATATTTAGTATATTTCTGAGATGGGGTATTATGTACACTATTTACATTATTCGGACTATTGTCATCATCTTTGTCGCCATATTTATTACAACGTTTCCGGCCTTCTTCAGGTGGTTGGAATGTCGAACTGAACCCTTTGTAGTTCCATGTTTAATGGATGTCAATTATCAGTTATCCCCTGTTAATTCCCCTGGAATTCGTATGGATAGAATATGTATTCTCCACTGCCTTAACCGGGTATTGAACTCACATCTTTAGGTCCTGTCACTGGATCTAACTAACGCCTTTATCCACTGTGCCACGTGTCCTTGAGGACATCTTTTTATGTATTTCTGGGTATTACAATCTAATGTCTTCAGCAACAGTTTTTTTTACCAGTGCTTCTATTGCAAATTTTTATGTTATCATTTCATGTTTTTACCGGAGTTCATATAGCAATTTTTTTGTTGTTGTCGCTTTTCTCTGGCACTTTTCTTATTACTGGATCCCATATTGTATTCATTTCTATGCTTGGTCGGCTCAGGAGATTTTGGTGGTCTAGCATATCACATATTTAACAATTTAAATATGATGATCGTAAATATGAACTTAATCTATTAATCTCTATTTATGTTAAAAATATATGTCTCCGTATGTTAAAAATATATGTCTCCGTAATAAGCTTAGGCTATTAAAAAGTATTCCGAAAATGGAGATTGTGCAGTGTTAATTTAATGGGTTTAAAAGTTAATGGGGAAAATTTAATGGGTTAAATGGATTTAAAAGTTAATGGGGAAAACGTTTGGTATTGAAGTGTGGCATTCGAAATCCCACATTTTGCCTGACCTTCTATACCATCGTTTAGAATACAGTTTTTCTAGGCAAGTAGCCTCAACTTTGATAGCATCTCATTGGCCTGTCCACACTTGGTCTTTTGTACAGGTGTAGAGGTTCTATCCCTTATTTACTGTTCAGGATTGTTTTTCTGGTTCCCTGTAAGGTCTTTTTCATTATCATCCATTCTAGTAGTACCCTTGCGTCTTAGTGACATTGTCACCTTCCTTGGGGTGAATTGATAAAAAATATCACAACTCTTTGACATACAACATTCCTCTGAGATTTATCAAGAAACTTAGTATCTGTTCATCGAGATATGTGCTAGGCCAAAACATATATCGTGTTATATACATACACACACACACACACACACACACACATATATATATATATATATATATATATATATATATATATATACATAGAAAAAAAAGTTACCTCATTCAAATAGCTTTTCGACCCACATGACTTCCTTCTAGGCCTTGTTAACTCAGGGATCTCTGAGTTGACAAAGCATACAAGGAAGTCTTGTGGGTCGAAATAGCTATTCGAATGAGGTAACTTTGGATTTTTATCCTATGTAATTGATATGCTCTGTTATAATAAATACATTGAGCTCTTTTTGTAGATTAGTATTAATATTTTATATTATAGGAGTCACTTGGATTACATATCAACGGATTATTCTATATATATATATATATATATATATATTACAGGTAATCGATCCGTTGTTATATAATCTGAGTGGATCCTAGTAATATTAATTATTAAAACTGATCCACATAGATATTGAGGCTTTTATTTTAACAGAGTCTATTTCAAGCCGTTTTGTGCACGGCTATCATCATCTCCTAAGAACGGCTTGAAATACTCTATGTTGAGGTAATTTATTCTTTGCTGTAATATATATATATATATATATATATATATATATATATATATATATATATATATATATATATATGTGTGTGTGTGTGCGTGTGTTCGTGTGTCTGTGTGGGTATGTATGTGTGACATTAATATCTTATATTTATGATATATAGTATATGTAGAGAGAGAGTATATATATAGATATAGATTGCATACATGTAATGTACACAGAGAGTATTATATATATATATATATATATATATATATATATATATATATATATATATATATATATATGTGAAAATATATAGAAAATAGGATAGAACTGGTTAGGTAAATAATCTAAAGTTCTTTAGTATTTTTGTTATTATTTTTAAATATATATATATATATATATATATATATATATATATATATATCAACAAGGTACTCGTTATAGGCACCACCAACTAATTCGTGTGTTCTTTTCTTATCAGAAA
>OZ010572.1:138468637-138501137 GCA_963932145.1 Acanthosepion lycidas
ACTGAACTCTCTCATGTAAATAATGTAAATAA
Source organism: Acanthosepion lycidas (assembly GCA_963932145.1). Taxonomy (NCBI): domain Eukaryota; kingdom Metazoa; phylum Mollusca; class Cephalopoda; order Sepiida; family Sepiidae; genus Acanthosepion; species Acanthosepion lycidas. The sequence continues at coordinate 138,468,670 of OZ010572.1, forward strand.
TTACAATACCTCAGTTCAGAAATATAGACAGATATGACAGTAGATGCTTGTCAGTTTCTTTACAGATGAACAGGACATCTGGAGAAACAGAAGTATTTTGAGAATACCATTGATAGGGCATATAGGTACTGAGGATGTTTTAAAAAATCGGTATCACCCAATGCCAGGCAGAAAACCATTAAAACACAAGGGGTTACAGGGTGTGGAAGAATTAGGAACAGAAACATTAATGATGAGCGGGAAGAAGAAAGAGTAATCAGGAAACAGTAGATAGCGATTGACATGGCATTTAAATTTTTGCAGATTAAAGTTGGCTGAAAAGCATGCAGCTAGAAAGGAGTTCCACAAGCGAGAAGTCCGAAAAAGAAACTGTTAGCATAGAATTTACGGCTATATCTATCTAGCTCAACTGTCAATTACTGAGATCTTAACACCAGTCTAGTGCTGCGCTTAAATTCATGAAGTCTAGGTACAATAGCGAAGAGCTCATCTGAATAATTATCATGAAGGTGTTTATAGAAAAGACACATAGAGGCAACTTTACGGCGGTGAGAAAGACACTGAAGCCGAGGTACCAGATCAGGTCAAATAATAAAGCAGATTCTTCTTTGGATCTTATCATGGAGCTCCAGGTGAATAGCAGAATCAGCAGACCATATATGGTGGCAATATCCTAAGCATGAGCGAATGGTAGACTTATAGATATGTGTGATAGATTCTGGAGAAAAGAAATTGCCTCCCTGACACAATGAAATGACTTTCTTAGCATCTGACCTGGCAATAGATTTAAGGAAAGTAGAAACAAAAAATATTTTGTACTTGGAATCAGAATGGGACGCATCATGAGGAAAATTTGCTTGGAGAATTTGACCTTCAAAGAATATATTGAAGGCAGGAGAGACAGAAGAATCCATCTACTCAGGATCAGAGCGTAGTTTCTGTGAACTTTATAAAAAATGTTTCACACTGCCATATGATTTTATGTCAAATTATATATATATATATATATATATATATATGTAAGCAAATCTATGGATATAGATCCGACAGTAGGAAGAAAAATAAACATCGCCCACGTGACGACGATGTCATCATATTTAAACGGAACTCTGATCTTATAAAAGATTTGAGTTATCTGTTTGGATTGGTCTTTCTCTTATGTCCATCGGCTTTTTCATGTTGAATTGGATATAGTCTAATGTTAATTATGTTTTATGAATATGTCCTATTCTAAGGCATTAAAATAATGTATAAATATAAAAATGTCAATATATATATATATATATATATATATATATATATATATATGATGTTGGACTCATTTGTCGCAGACGACAAATAAGAGCTCAGTAAAATAAAGAGGTATGGATACCCATGTGTTTCCCGAGGCTTGCAAGTGTTTTTCAAACTTTTAGACATATGGAATAAGTGGTTGAGCCATTTTACTCAAGCGTTAAGGATCAATTGCCACATTTTTCACGGAAGTGGAAGACAAAAGCTGTTTTACTGCGTGCGACAAAGCCACAGTGGCAGGTAATGTTATTATTGATAGAAGCTGCCATTTTGTTTTAATATTTGCACAGTTGATCCCGATATTCAAGTTGGTTATCCCTGAAAACTTTGTATAGATGAGAAGCAAGACAAGCGCCAGATACTTTGGTCTGATGCTTTGTTTTTCCAGGAAGAAAAGGGGATGCTGTATCGCTTCAGGTTGTCTTTGAAACAATCTCAAACATTGCAGCATATATATATTTTCTTATCTATCTATCTATCTATCTATCTATCTATCTATCTATCTATCTATCTATCTATCTATCTCATTCATTTCATTATCTATCTATCTATCTATCTATCTATCTATCTATCTCAGTCTGTTCGTATCTATCTATCTATCTATCTATCTATCTATCTATCTATCTATCTATCTATCTATCTATCTATCTCATTCATTTCATTATCTATCTATCTATCTATCTATCTATCTATCTATCTATCTATCTATCTATCTCAGTCTGTTCGTATCTATCTATCTATCTATCTATCTCCAAATGTTATTAACATATTTCGTCTGGAATATTTTTAAAAAAAAATGTTTATTTTTCCGATTTACACATGAACAAATATCTGTTACGGAAAAATCTAATTTGATGCACAAAATAGAAAAGCAAGAGAAACAAATCAAGATACGACTAATAAATTGAATATATAAAACTGTGTAAATATCTGGGAACAATTTTAACGGTCGACGAGCAATTTGACATCGAAATTCGCACATCGAAAGGTGCACTGGAAATCATTTTTCAAAAGCCAGACAACGTATTAAGAAACAGGAAAAATAAACTCAGTCTACCGGTTCTAGTGACATAGCAATTGTGAGTTCAATCCCTGGACTGGCTACAGCAGACTTAAACTCACGGAAAACAGGGAGACCAATAACTTGAGTGTTAAATAAGAACAAACAAATGTCCTTAAACATGAACAGGGAAAGGAAAATCATCTATCACTATAAATTAAAGAAAAGGTCCATTTCGAAATTCATTTAAGGTAACTCGGACCTAAAAACATTTAAAGAAAGCAGGTTAAGAATAAGTAAAAAAAAAAATATTTGTCTGAAAATGTTTTCAGGGATTCATAGCGTTTTACAAGTAAAACATTCTTCTTTTAGCCCTTTAAGTGCTTTCGTTTGTCTAATAAAAGCTACTTTAATCCCGTTTTGACATTTGGTGACCCCAAATACGCTATAATTTAGCGATAACTATCCTGTTATCCCTATTTGCCCAAGTTACTAGCTTATACCAATTTACCTCCACGGATATAATTGTCTGCAATATAGATCATAAAGGTCATAAATAAATCCTACCTACTTTGACCTCAAGTGACCTTAGAGAATAAAATTTACGTCATCCGTTCTACTATTTGTAACATGAAAAACAGTTTTTGTACTTCATATTAAACTCAACATCTAGACTCATTTTTCTAGAAATTGCTTATTTTTGCGACAAATAACCTGTTGGATTAGTTGATAACCCCTGTTGAATTTCCGTGACCTCTGCGGTCAACTTATTTTTATGCCCCAAAATCAATGAATTTTGTTGTTTGAGCCTGAACGTGGCGCGGACGTATAAATAGAAGCCTTGAATATTAGAATTTCTTATGTTAAAGCTGTTCCAATCAAAGGCTCGAGAGGAACTCGTGATAGCGTTACTGTAAAATGAATAAGGTGTATGATATGAATTAAACAGGAGGTCGTTGGAAGTGAAGTATATAAGTATAAAGAGGGTAGATAAAAATTGACCCTTGACACGGAGAGGTTTAGATTGTAGTGTCCAGAGAAGCATCCACGCCGGAGCCTGATACCCAAAGTAGTAGGTTTTCGGAAAAAACCGTCTGACCCTTACATTTGGAATACGGGGGAAATAAACGTGATTAGATTCCGTGGAAATAGCATAGCGTGTCCTAGAAGTAAAAGTCTAAACTGGTGGAAAGGAGTTCATCTAAACCTTTGCCATGGGACTAGAGAAAGATAGGCTTGCGACGTCGAGGCTGTGACAATGAATATGCAGAGTTGGCGATTAAGTTCCCCAGCCCCAAAAGACTGCGTAATTTTGAACTCTATCATGGCTGCAAGAAGAGAGAATTTTCCAAGCCCTTTCTACAAATGAAATTAAATAAATTATAACTATAACTTCTCTTTCAAAATTATCAGTTTTAAGTTTGACTCGTTAGAAGCACGCGTGGATTCAGCTACAGAGAAAAAAAATAAAGCATTAACGAGGCCATTCTATTTAGTCAAAAGAATTCGCCTTGGCACGCCTACCACGATGTAGAGAATATTCAAGTGGTGAAATGACGTTTATGGCCAACAGAATACAAGATTATTAAAATGATTACCTCATATACTTAAGATAAAATGTTTCAAACGTTTCCTACAAATTAAGTATTAAGAAACAAAAATTGTTAAAAGCAACGAAAAGACTGTTTAATTGGTACACCTGACTTCAAGTGGAACTTAAAATACGAGCCATCGCTTTAGATCCAGGTAAAATGATCGGATTCCCGTATCTGATCCAGGTAAAATGATCGGATTCCCGTATCTGATCCAGGTAAAATGATCGGATTCCCGTATCTGATCCAGGTAAAATTATCGGATTCCCGTATCTGATCCAGGTAAAATTATCGGATTCCCGTACCTCTCTAGTAAGTACATGACTCCATGTGCTATGTTGTAACTTTATAAGAACCACATCAGGTTAGAAATGGAGTATTATTTGCACGGGTGCTACCTAGACCACACTCTTTTGACTCAATAGATTCCAAAAGCATCTCTCAGTTCTTGTCAGTTACGAATCATTTTCCAGTCTCCAACCTCTCTTTCACAGGCAGGATTTTCTTTCCATTTTCTCAAAAACTTTCCCAGTGCTCACATGTTCGTTCAGTCCATGGTTTTCTCAGCATCCTTTTGTAGAAAGACATTTCTGCTGCCTCTATATCTGTCAGGAATTTGTCCAGCATTCTCTGCCATAGAGGAGGATTGATATTACATAACAGTTCAGTACTCATTTCTTTGTTTCGAACGAAATTTTCTATTTCTTAATATTTTGCCTAGTTTTTGGAAGGCATCTTTCAGTAGCCCACTGCGCAATAGAAATAGAAGACGAAATTGAGGAAAGAGGGCTTGGAGAATCTGAACTCACAGGACATATCGAAGGCAAGAAGAACAGCGATTAATCTACGTAACGAGATTTTGTAAATGGATGACAGAATAGGAGAGTAACGAAAAGATAAAATTTACTAAGAGCTACAAAAGGTAGAAAGTTGCAGAGAGCCATGATCGCTCATATCCTGAAGAGGCACATCATATAGAAGAGAGGGAAAGCTATTGACTGATCTTGCGGGGTTATTTAACACGTAATCTTATCGCGGCGTTCAATTCTTTATACAGTTAGCTTGAATTGATAATCGGGGACACACAGTAAGAAACAAACCTTGTAATAATATATCAGTCTACCAACGACCGTATTATAGAAGCCATCCAAAATGGTGTTAGGAAGTATTGTGGTAATATAATCAATGTGTGGAGAGGCCTTGCCAGTCGAACATCGCCGAAAATCAGTAATGAACGTTTTTGTTTTTACTTGGTTTCGAACCCGGCATCACTGGAAGATGGACAGCTATGAATCGAAGCTATAGTTGAAGCCTGAACAAACACTGGAAACATTGCCGATTTAAATCTATTTTTATGAAGTGAAAACAAAAAGAATGAGACGAAGAAAGAGATGAATAGAAAAGTGAAACATTTAAATGAACAAGCAGATTTATTTTAGTTCCCTTTGAAGTAAAAAGAAAAAATGCCAAAAATAAAATAGAAAGCCTCTATTATCATATTACGACTGACCTCCGTCTCACGCGTAATCAACAACCACCTGTGACAGGATTAGAATCACTGGCGATAAATGACGTTATAACGCGTATAACTTTCTTTTTGAGAGCCATTGTTTCTTGTCTTTCGTAATACTATTTTTTTCTTTACTATCCACCAATTAAATACAACTTGCAAATGAGTTCAGATTTCGCTTCTCGAATCTTCTAGTCACCAAGGATAAGTTTCAGGTAACTCGTGATTGATTTATGTCGTCACTATGTCCATTGGCATTCAACTTCTCGTAAGAATCAAATTCAGTTTTCCAAATGGGAAGGGACTGCATGTCTTGAAAATCATTAGTAAAAAAACAAAACATATGGTAATGGTAATATTTGCAAAGAAACATTTGGAGTTCGTAGAAAGATTAAACAGTAATGTCAGTTTAAATTTATAAAATCATTGTCTTAAAACAGGTTTCTCAAGTCCATTAGCTGTTATCTCTCTTTTCAGGATTGACGGGGGTTTCCTTCCCAACTTTTTATTTGAAGTAGTGTGGAATATCAGTATATTGATTATGTTATTATTCTCACTTCGAGACACAAGTGGTCAGCTCAGAAACATCTTGTTAGGGGCAGAAATCGATCCGGCCAATGAGGGGGGGGGACGGAAGATGCAGAAAGTACCAGTTAGAGAAAAAATATCCCTAGAAAATACTAGAAGATATAGAAGCAACAATGAGAGTCAAAAGAAAATCCAGAAGTGTCCATCACCTGAGCCCTCCTTCCCTACTATACGATGGATGCGGAAAGTCTCTTCAGATCTAATATAGAACCCATTTCACACAGAAGGAAATGTCAATGAGCATCCCCAATAAAAGAGAAGAAGAGAGCCTAACGAAAATCCAGAGGTGTTCATCATCTGAGCCCTCGTACCCTACCATACGGTAGCTTTGGAAGGTCTCTTCAGATGTAATATAGAACTCATTTCATACAGAAGTAAATGTTAATGAGCACTCCAATACTCTGCAATGAGTTCCTCCAACGATGATAAGTGATATCCATTTTAGTTGTTGCTGCTGCTGAAAGTCTTCAAATGATATCGTTTCTTTTAACTCACACATTTCTTTGTTTGTGATTCTGTAGCGCCACTCCGCAAGTTTAGAAGAAGATCAGTAGCTTTTATTTAGTATCGGTAACGGTGATTTCCAGTTTGCATCAGTTGAAAATAAGTCACTATCACAGCGACGGTGAAAAGGGGGGGTTGAACTCATCTTACGTTCTGCTAAATGGGTTTTTTTTTGTTGCACATCATGTATTATTTATTATGTCTATGGCTTAATAACCTGATATACTAAGCCACAGGTTCTTATTATACCAGGTTTCCTTATTAGGTCTCCCATGTCAGTAGTGATTCCGTTACACTTTACTTCGATGATTAGACGAGGACCAGTGATTTCAATTTGACTGTAAACAGTTTATTAATCATTTCTCTACGGTAAGCGCCCTTTTAGTTTCGCATCAAATACACTACACTGACGAACTTTGCGAGACAAAATTTCAAACTATCACACGAGAACCGGCGTTCTTTAGTATTTAGTATGTTCTTTAGTTGAGATCTGTCTGGCACATGGCATACTAGTGAATCACTCACCTGATAGAACGGCTGATTAGATTAAATTGGTAATTATCAGCTTAAACCAAAATGACAAGTTGTCATTCAGATTTAAAAAAATGAAATCACGCATTTTGTAAACAATATGGCCTATATTTGTATCATAATACTTCATTAATTTATATTTATGTATTTGTTACTGAGACACAGCAAAATAGTACACAAAACAGCACATCATAGCGTCATAGTTGTTAGCGCAACTTTACCAGAGTGCAAAATAAATCACTTTTCTCTACACCAAGGCAATCAGTTTCCTAGTAATTTTTAAGTACGTTAATTATTAATTAGAAATAAGTGTCCGTTCGAAAAGAATATATCCATATTTGTTAATTACAGAGTTGTTTCTATACGTTTTTTTTAAGATTATAAGAATAAGCAGAGTAGAGTCTTTTACTTGAATGCATTTTATTCTATCAGCCACAGTGACGTAACAGTGATGATAGCTTAATGATAATAACAATAATGATGAAAATCGGTTACCATAAGTTTTATCCAATAATTAGAATATGTATTACAAACATAGTCTAAGCAGAATTTAAGTGACTGTAAATAATTTTTAGAGTCGAAAGATAATTATTCAGCTAATTTTCGCTTCAACTTCGGGATAATTTTTCTGTAGTTCTGTGCACAAATATTTGATGGAAAAAAAGCAAGCGTTGTCATCGTTATATTGTTTAAGTCATGCTAGAGTGTATTTACGATGTAATTAAAGGAGTAATTATTAGTCATAATACTCTGAATATAAATAATTCATTGGAAAGTCTGGCCGACATTTTAGGATAGTAAAATTTTGAGAAAAGGTTATTTGGTTAATTTTTCAGACTAAAAACCTTTGCTTGGGGCTTATATAACAATATTTTGATTGTCCACTCTCCAGCATACCACGAGGGAATTTTGCAGGACAACTTTCGTTAATGTAAAAGTACACGATAATAATATGAAACAAATGAAATCACATATTTTGTAAACATGATGGCCTATATTTGTATCATAATGATTCATTAATATATACTTATGTATTTGTTACTGAAACACATCAAAATAGTACAAACAAAAACAGCACATCATAGCGTCATAGTTGTTAGCGCAACTTCACCAGGGTGGAAAATAAATCACTTTTCTCTACACTAAGGCAAAAAGTTTCAGGGTAATTTTTAAGTACGTTATGTACAGGTCAAGGTCAATATACCTGTTCTACAATATATTTTACATATATTAAATTATTTACATTATTCGGACTATTGTCCTCATCTTTTGTTGCCATATTTATCACGACGTTTCGGCCGTTGTACGCTCCGGCCTTCATCAGGTGGTTGGAATGTCGATCTGAACCCTTTATTTCGCTCGCTGGGGTACTAGTTCCATGGCACAGTAGATAAAGGTTAAGGCGGTGGAGAACTTGGATAGGGGAATTTACAGGCGATAACTGATAACTGACATCCATTAAACATGTCACGTGGAACTAGAACAGTCTACCCCAGTGAGCGAAATAAAGAGTTCAGTTCGACATTCCAACCACCTGAAGAAGGCCGGATCGTACAACGGCCGAAACGTTGTGATAAATATGGCGACAAAGATGAGGACAATAGTCCGAATAAAGTAAATAATGTACATAATACCTCATCTCAGAAATATAGACATATTTTACATAGTAATATATAGTATATATACTTTAGTATATATTAAAATTGAAAGGTTGCCGACCCTTACCGCTGATCAGTGCTCGAGTTGCTTATTTTTTTCACCACAATTCGTATTCAAGTATCTTAAATTTCTAATAAAATCTTTTATTTGGGGTTTAATAAATGGAAAGGAATTCATTGTTGGCTGGTACAACATGAGAAATACAGATGGCACAGAAGGTACGGCACGGAAAATACTGGAACTCCTATGGAAGGAATTAAAGGAAAGCAAGAAGAAGGGGCAAAGCACCAATTGTAAGGAGACAGGATTTATGATTGTCAACGAAAACAAGAGTCCAACATGCTAATTACAAATTGGAGATGCGAAGTAAGTACAAAAGTTTAAATATCTCGGAAGTGTTTTAACAGAGGACGGAAAATTTGACACCGAAATCCGGAGACACATTGGAACAACGATGATGACTTCCGAAGGCTGGACAAAGTATTAAGAAACATGAAAATCTTGTTAGGGACAAAGAAATGATTGGTCATCCGATATGGCAGTGAACGACTTGAGCCAATAGAAATGTGGTTCTACACAAGGATATTGAGAATAACATGGAATAAAAATGTGAGTAACGAGGAAGTTTTAGAGCAAAATAGAAGCAAAAAGAACACTTATACTTAACATCAGAAAGATGTTGACATTTCTACGACACATAATGAGAAAGGAGGTGATTGGAAATTTTCACATTGGCATGACATATTAAATGCAAGAGAGACAAAGGAAAATAGTGAATAATAAATCTAATGAGCTTGTATAAATGGCTGCCAGAACAGACATCAAGTGAGATAACGAAAAGAGAAAATACTCAGAACTCCAAGAGGACAAGAAATTGTGGAGAACCATGATTTCCCCTGCTCGGAAGGAGCACAAAAAAAGAAAAAAAGAAAAAAAAGAAAGATATTTTAATGTAATTAAATTATTTGAATGAGTAGAATTTATAAAATATATTTTAAGTTTATTTTTACGATTTTCTTTTTTGTCTATTTTCATTTGCTTAAGCCACATTGACGTCACTAGTAGAGTTGCTTAAGATTTTCTCAATATCTTTTTTTTCTAAATAATTCAGTGATCTACTATTTAAGAGAAGAATTCCCTCTTCAGGAAGAATCTTAATATAAATATCCCATCAATAGTGGTAGATCTCGAAATCGGAAAAACAGTAAAAAGACACTGACCGTCGTCGCTTTGAAAATTGGCACAACAAAATTCAGGATTCGTCTAAATATCAAGATGAAAGAAGGATGAACAATTTTAATTTTAGAAAGGATTCATTTACCTGAAGGTAATAACGTTCATGATTATGGTGAATGCACCACAGTAATACTGTTGAACCACTACTCCTTTTTATTTTATATAAAGAGATTTCAGCAATACTGATACACTACAGAATGTTTATATTTTCAATAGCAATTGTTCAATATCTTTACCAGTCTTTCGACTTCTAATGAATGGTGTCGTCCGCATCGATGCTGGAATTTCAGCGAATATTTCTTGATTTTCTGGGTCGAAAAGCGCCTGTTATTGTCAGGCCTGATTAAGACGGTCAAAATAATCCCTTTTCAAAGTATTTCTGAGATGGCAATGAGAACCTGTTTGTGGCATTCTGTGTTGAAATGTAATAAAGGTCATATCGGAAGAATTCAGTTATAGACTTGAAAGACAGAAGCTTTGTGAACAGAAATTTCAAAGTTCTATTCATATCATTTTCATCTCACACTCGGTATGACTGACAAGAGAAAAAGCCTTTTTATCTGTTTCATAAATTATATCTGAGACAAGATCTTTTAGAAGTTAGTTTTCATTAATTAAAGATTAGTAATTTTTAAAGGTCGTCTTCAGATATACTGAGTTGAAACAAAAGTTTGTAGCTTTTTCAGTAGGTGGCGTTTGAGTACATGACTTCGCTTCAGACGTGACTCAAATTAATGATACTCATGATTTATATATATATATATATATATATATATAATTATTTATTTAAAAATCATAACATAAATATATTATAAAATCACTACAAAAATAGCCATTTTGTTTCAACACTTCCAGTGTCTTATCAAGTGATGATGTTGAATGGACATTGAAACAAAATGGCTATTTTTGTAGTGATTTTATAACATATTTATGTTATATTAAGTTGGTGCAAAAGTAATGTCGTTTTCTCACATAGTAACATATGTGAGAAAACGACATTATTTTTGCACCAACCTAATAATTTTTAAATAAATAATTATATCTGCTCTACTCTGTATTGAGCACTCATTTAAGAATAGAGATTGTTGGCTATTGGAATTTATTCCGTATACACCAATCCTATATATATATATACATATATATATATACACATTCTGGAAGATGGCATTCCAACGCATCTTTCTGTACCATTCATGTGTGGATTGGGAATTTTTAATGTGTTTAATTTAAAATTGAGGAAAATGAAATGCATTTTCGCCATTAGATACTCTATATTTTCAGAAAAGTAGAAAAAAAAACGTAGTATAAACAGCGAAATTTATATGTGCCGTTTATGGGGATAGTGCCATAGCTAAAAGTATTGTGCAAAGATAGAAAACCTTCCGGCATTCCTACGGTCGTTGATGGCGACCAAATCGAAACGCGGATAATAAATAACCCATGTCACACGAAGCTGGACATTGCAGAGATATTCCACCTCCATTATATATAAGTATTTTAAGGCATTCGAGAACATATGGGTTCGTGAATCGTTATCTTTATCGGAAAGAAAATTAATGGGCCGTACTTCCATTCGCGTTTCTCTACTCAAAAGCAACAAAACAAACCACTTTGTGAAAAGAACGATCATCGGAGATGAAAAATCGATGGTTTACAACAATGTGGAGCGAAAATGATCCTGGGGAAAACTCACAAATTTTAATTTCTAAACCGAGCGAACAAATTACGAACAGCATTCTCAGTTAAGGTACCCTTTCTATAAACGGCACATATCTTTTTTTGTCGTTTCTTCAGCGTCTTTGTTTCCGAAGATAATAGAACATAAAATGGCGAAAATATATTAGATTTTTCTCTGTTTTCACTCCCAGAGTAAAAACAATTAAGATTCACCGTCTACGTACGAATCGTATTGCGAGTTGTGTTGAAGTGCTAACTTTCAGAATGTATATGTCATAAATTTCAATCAAGTGTTAAACGAAATCACGTGCATAAACGCTACCTATTCGGAAGCATTTAGGACTATCGATGCACCATAACTCTGTCATAAGTCTCGTAGCTGAAATAATTACACATTTTATCGGCACTAATGGTCAGTGTTCGATATTTATGTAAAAATCAGGATCTTGTTGCTAAAAAAAACAAAAAAAAAAAACAGAAAAATCTTCTACATTTAGAAATTTGCCTTTAAATAATCTCTTTCCCTTCTAACTTTGTGCTCAGCAAATCTCTATATTTTGTAAGCTTAGATTTGAAGGCTATTAAATGTAGATAAAGTCCCTTTCAGGGGTCGGCAACCTACGGCACGCGTGTCACATGTGGAACGTTAAGCAATTTCCAGTGACACGCAGCCGCAAATCTCATCACGAAGTCCGAACCAAGAACTACTACAACGCAAAGAAGATATTTGTTTCAATTTTAATATATACTAAAGTATATATACTATATATTACATGTAAAATGTATTGTAGGACAGATATATTGACCTTGACTTGTATAAAAATACGTATGCTGTTGGCAAACCGAACGATTTTAAAACCCTAAGTCGGCACATAATTAGCTAAAGGTTGCCGACTCTTAAAAATGATATCATTAGACCCTTTGTTTATCCTGTGGTTTCGATTCTCACTGGGTGTTCTGCATTTTTTTTACTTTGTACTAAACCAAACAAGAGCTGTGCAAATCCCTACTGTGTTGCAGTTATATAAAATTTGCGATATTTTGTAAAATCCATAAAGCTAATATAGGTTGACCCTCACTAATCTCGCATAATTGTGCTCCGTTTGGTGTCGGTTATTTTGCCGGATCACTGATAGTAACGTCAGAATACACTTCGTTAATTATTTCATGCTTTCTTTAAAGTACCCTGTAAATCAGCACATGTTGGTTAATAAGAAAAAGAAATTAAATGAAAATCAATTAAAATTTTAATGAAACACGAGTAAAATAAATGTTATAGGTAATTCTGTTGACTTATATAGGAAAGTCTACTGTATCTGTTATGGACAACGTATGGGGTTTGCGTGTTACATCTTGGTTTGGCTTAGTTTTTTTGTTTTACGACATACCAACACCATCAATGGGTTATTTAATGCCGAGAGGATTTTTATTGCTGGAAATATTTTTTTCCTTCAAAAATATATTGCTGGTAATATTTTTTTCCTTCAAAAATATATTGCTGGTAATATTTTTTTCCTTCAAAAATATATTGCTGGTAATATATATTTTTTAAATATATTTCTGGTAATATTTTTTTCTTCAAAAATGCATTTCTGGTAATGTTTTTCTCAAAAATGTATTGTTGGTAATAATGTATTGCTCTTAATAATTTTTTCCTTAAAAAATTCATTGCTGTTAATAATTTTTTACAAAAATGTATTGCTGGTACTAAAACCTATTTTTACACTTTCATAGTGTTTTGACCCCAGTTTGGGGTTAACTATTTGCCTATAGCTGGGACCCCTAACAGGTGCTACCACTCCGGTTCAGGGTGGACCTGGGATGACCAGCAATTAAGAAGTGGTTCCACGCCCCTCAAAACCTCCTGCTCAGAGGCCTTGTTGTCAGGTGTAGTTTATCATCTTACCCAAGACGCGGATGTAGTTATCGTCTTACCCAGGAATGGTTGTCGGGCGTAGTTTATAGTCTTACCAAGGATGCATTATTTCTTGTATTCATTTGAGTTAAACTTTAGCTGGTTATAGAAAATGTACAAAAGACAAGTAGATATGTCTTAGCAGTCTTTGTTCAAAAACAGCTGACGAAACAGCGTCAGTAAGCCGTAGTTCCATGTCCGTGCAGTGACCTGGAAAATCTGAAATGATTCTCATAGAAATTAGTGCCGGACTACTGATTGGGCCGCATTCGTGATGAGCAACCCGTATTTGTTTTCTTTCTTTTGGACTTGAAAAGATCGATTGTGCATTTCAGTGGCTTCAAAGGCTGTGTTTAAATTCTCACTCGCAAACTGTAGAGACGCGTTAACTCATGTAAAATGATTCCATTTCAACCATCTCTTTCGCCGTTAGTGGGATGTTCGTTAAAAAAAACGAAATGACGTTGGTAGTATTGAGATAAAAATAAGAGCGATTCTTAGCACGTTCAATGCCAGTGGACGTTAATTAATGTTTTCGTTAGTTTACGTGTGAAAAGAAAAACAAGTAAAGTGAAAATCACTGAAGTTGCAAAGAAAGGTTGAGGTTGATTTTGAAACTGGAGACAATTTTTAACCTTTTAAAAATTATATTTTATAATTTTTATATCAAAGAAAAAAGTGGCTAATTGGCTTTAGTGCAATGGTTAGCGAATATTCGTTATGATTTCGTTTCTTGCTGAGCGCACTTAATATCCTTTGTTCTCTGCCAACATTGGATGGGTTCAACAAATATCTGAATAATAAGAACTTATGATCAGGAGAAATTTACGAAGATAGTCAAGTCTGGCATGTAGCCATAAAAGTAGAGCAATGAGTTGATAATTAAGCAAAAAAAAAAAAAAAAAAATAAATAAAATAAAAATGCAAATGGTCAGAATTTGGAAATTATGTAATTCTAAGCATAAACGATCTTTCTACTTTCAAAATCAGCATTCAAAATTCCTTCTTGGACCAGGGACGCAAAATCGGTTCCAGGGTGAAATATTCACATCTCTCAAACTAGAGTGTACCTCGGCGTGAATTAATGGTTAACGCAGCTAGTCTGGGCGATCATTACTATTCAGTAGTGAGAAGTGAGTTCGATTCTCACGGGGTGACGCGTATAAAAAAAATCGAACTTGTATAATCAAACAATGAATTGGCATGAAAAATTAACCAAACGAAAATCTGTCAAAATAAAGATGACTTAAACTAATACATACGTCTTATACTTATTCACAATCTATTTTTATGATATACATTTTACATTATTTTTAATCTGACCCTCTCTCTCACACACACATGCACACTAACACACACAAGGATCCACGCAACACACATATATACATTTAGTTAGAAGGAAAATTCTCGCAATTTCTGAATAATTTAAATGCTCTAAAACCAAAAGAATCACTTCATCGTCTTATGTTTATATCTCTTTGACTGTCTTGGATTATATATATATATATATATATATATATATATATATATATATATATATATATCCAAAATTTGCTGCTGTTTATCGACGCGTTGTTGAGATAAGATCCATTGCACTACAAAGCAAGGATCAACGAAGACCCAGATCCGCTCGTACGCCTGATCAAAAAGCAGACATTCTACAGGCTGTCGGGGACGATTCAATTATCATGCACATGTCAAGTGTCGTATATCTCAGTACTGCATGGAGTGTACTTCAAAATCCGCATCATTTTCAACGTGTACAGCGCCTGTCACCCTCTGATTACTCACCACGGGGGAACTTTTGCCGATGAAATTAGAAAACTAGCCTAAAAAGAGCGGCAACAAAATCCATTTGCTATTTCATCTCTTCCAAGTGTCTCATCCTTAAACAAGACTGTAAATTGCAATTGCACGATCCATTGTTTCTTGAGCCTTGTTTACGGATGAAGCAACATTCGAAAGAGATGGAATAACAAATTTACACAACCAATATTTCTTGTTCGGATCTGAATCAACATGGTAAATTACAAACTAGACACCAGCGATAATTTTCGTTTAAGATGTGGGCTGGAATTGTAGGTTATTGTCTGGGAAGTCCACATGTTCTCCCAGCACGTCTTATAGGAGCTGACTACAAGGACATTATTTCGAAAACACATCCAGACCTGCTAGAGGATGTGCCCCTGCTAATACGAAGACACATGTGGTTCATGCATGATGGGGCTCCAACACATTTTAGAAACGTTGTTCGCGATGCACTGGCTGACCTTTACCAAGAAAGATGGATAGGTTCCACTTTCCACCGACCTCAGTCCTTTCGATTTTTATCTTGTGCCATCTAAGACAACCGGTTTATGCAGCGGACGTTAATAATGCAGAGAAGCTTCATCAACGTGTATTGGGGACCTGCGAAACCATCTGACACAGTATGAGAGCATTTGAAAGGGTCCGCCAGTCAATAATCTGACGGGTGAATGTGTGTGTAGAAGCAAGGAGATGACATTTTGACCATTTTTATGAGTTGCTGCGTTGAGGTGTAGCGATATCCTTATGGACATATGTTTATATGGACATTTTACTTTGTTTTGGTGTCAGGAATTCGCCCCGGAGTTTGTAAAAGTATTTTTGATACGCCTTACATATATATATATATATATATATATATATATACATATGTGTGTGTGTTTTGTGAAACAAGAAATACAATAACCGCATCTAAGGCCTTAGTCGCCAAAGAGGTAGAAGAAAGAAACTTAACTTACCTTAACATGATAAAGTGCCCAATAATCTAAAACTGAAATTTAAAAATAGAAAACCAGCCTAAAATGAGCGGGAACAAAATTCATCTGAGGATTGCTTCGTCGCGTGAAACTAGTGTAGTAATTATGATTTTTGTGTTGCTTTGATTGTTTTTGATAATATATATGTATGTGTGTGTATGTGTGTGTGTGTCTGTGCGTGTGTGTTACTTAAACATTATTTTTGTGGACACTCGTATTGGAGTAGAAGCCCCGGAACGTCTACTCATATACGAGTATCCACTAAAATAATATTTAAATAAAAAAATCTGTTGGATTAAAAAAAAATTCCATTACATTTCTTTACAAATATATATATATAAATATATATATATATATATATATATATATATATATATATATATATATATATATATATATATATATATATATATATGTGTGTGTGTGTGTGTAGGGGGCGTACGATGATTAAATCTAGCGATTCTGAATATCCAGGGAATTGGCTGATTTCACTGAAAAACAAATCAGTGAGAACTATGCTGTTCATGTACAAAGTGAAAGCTTCCCCTGGGGGTTACTGATCTGGGAATGAGACAGCATTAAGTTTGACAGTGCTCCTGCCCACCTTTCATCATTCATGCACGGTGTTTTGCTAAAATATCGCAACATCAGTGTTAGACCTCAGCCCAGTCCAGATATTGCTGTCTGCGATTTTTGGTTTTTCTCAAAACTTCGCCTTTGAAAGAGAACAGATTTCAAATCAAGATAAAAGAGAAGGCGACAAGACAGATAATGGTGATCTTGAAGAAGGACTTTGAAGAGTTTTTTTTTAAAAAATTGTCTCTGTGTATCTGTGAGAGTGTCTGTGTGAGAGAGAGACAGAGGTAGGGAGATTGATTCTTGTCAAGATTGTCAATTGATGCTATAACCTTTGCTGTTACGGCCTGAATACCTACGGTAGTTATCGGTATGTGCTTTGTCCAAATGTTATTCGAATAGCACAATGATTAGAATCTCGGTCAATTTAAGTTGAGTTCGTCACATTTACTTCTGCTCTAATACCCGTGGCAAATGTATGAATCAATCTCTCCACCCGAACCTAGGGTTTAAATAATAGGATAGAAATGGGATCTTTAGTTATGGTTAACAACCAGACTCGGAGGAGGACAACGCTGTATATATATATATGAAGAGAATTCACAACTTTCACAAGTGTATTAGAACATAAGTGAATGTAATGGATTCGACTGGAATTCGAACTCGGTTTCCGATTCATCAATCCATGCCGCTATCCATTACTCCACCGCACCTCTTTTTCTCCCTCCAGCTACGGGTAAATAGCAGGAAGGACTGGGTTCTATAGCTTTGGATGGCAACTAATCTAGGAGAAAGATAACTCTGAATTCAAAACCTGCGGAGGGTTGTTTAGGGACCCTGTGGCACGTAGTGCACCAAATCTCTGTATTCAGCCCTTCAAATAGTGTGGATGGTTCTGCACAAAACCTTCATCACTATAATCAAATCTCATGTGGTGGTGTCGGGCTGTTAGTTTCCTAGGAACGGATCTGCTTGACCCTCATACGTCGAATTCGACAGGAGAGTCGAGCATATATATACATATATATACTCGACTCTCCTGTCACACCAAGTTTTGCTAAAATTTGAGATCAATATATATATATATATATATATATATATATATATAATTATTTATTTAAAAATATGATACCAACGCTACATAATATATTATTTACCTAACGAGTTCTTTCCTATTTTCTATATATTTTTACACACACACACACACACACACACACATATATATATATATATATATAATTTTTATAATTAAAAAGATTAAGTCCAAGAATTATATATATATAAATAAATAAATATATATATATATATATATATATATATATATATATATATGAGATAGAGAGAAAGATATAGAGAAAGAGAGAGACAGACATAAAGACATTTAAGCATTTAAAGATATTTAGTCTTAAAGATAATTATCGTCGTTAGTTTAAATGACATTATTATTATTACGTTCTTTTTTATTTTCGTGTTTTTGTGAATTTAATTGTGGACGTTTTATTATTCGCTGAAATACTTCTCATACATTCCCTTCTTTATTTTCCAAGCTGAAAAATAGAAAACAAAATACATTAAGTAAATAATGAGGTTTTAATGGCGGAACCGGTGTTTTCATTGGACACTTACTAATGACGTCATTGGATCGAGAGAATATATAATCAATTATTCTAAGACATCAATCAATCAATCTGTTCACCAATCGAACGGAAATGCGAGAAATGTCACACGGGGTCTGAGACAAGGAATTAAAATATAAGTAAGAAACATAAATCATTGCGAATATATTCATGTTGAAGATATATATTGTGCTGGGTGATTTTATGTTATTAAATATTCAATTTTCTTTAGGGTATCCAGTGAGGATCGTACTCATAACTCAGTTGTAATTATCCCCACCCACCCTAGATTAACTTGATTAGCCGTTACTTCGTGTCGATTAACCTGTAGTGAAGATCACTGATGAACATGCTTTTTTGGCAATCAGAGGTTGATGCGGGAGCGATAGTGAAAGATGCCTTCCAAGAATTAAGAAACCGGGAAATTTCTTAAGAAACCAAGAAAAGTATGCTCGACTGTTATTTTTTAAATCATTTAATCGCGAGGAGGGCAATAAAGCGACTAGGATGCAAGACGTAACTGAGTGTTAGAGAATATGAGAAAATCTATTATTAAGGAGAGAGGGCAATAAAAGAAAAAAAAATTAAGAAGATAGAAGATAACAATTGATATTGTATTAAAATTTTGAGGATCAAAGCTGACTGGGAAACAAGGAAGCGGAAGAGAGTTCAACAAGCGAGAAGTGCGAGAAGAAACTGTTAGCATAGAACTTGCGCGCTTCCTACATTAAATTTGATAAAGTATGTGTTTAAATTCATAAAGTCTAGGTTTCAATTCATCAGAACAATTACCATGAAAGCATTTAGAGAAAAGACACAGGGAAGCTACTTTACAGCAGTAGAAAAGAGACTGAAGCTGAGATGCCAGGTCAAGACTAATAACCTTGCAGATTATTCTTTGGATTTTATCAAAAATTTCTAAATATATATAAAGAACACCAGACTAGATGTGGCAGCAATATTCAAAGCAATGACGAGACGAATGGTAGATTTATAAATATGTAAGATAGATTCTGACAAAAAAAAAAAAATGTCTAGCCCGACACAGTGAACCAACTTTCTTAGCTGCAGACTTAGCAGTTGATTCAATATACTCTTTCCACTTCATGTCTGCTGAAAACGTTAGACTGAGAAGGTACAATTTGTCACTCTCCTCGAGTTTAGCATTAGCCATGCTGATAGAAGTAAAAAAAAAAGTGTTCTCTCAGATGAGTAAAATAGAGCAGTTTCGTTTTTGAGATGTTAAAATTATAAGTCACTGCTTGCCTCATTTAACGACAGATTGTAGGTCATATTTTTAGATCTGCCATAGGACTGTTATGTAATATTGGTCCACCTATATGGCAACGAATGAGGGGTAATCTCCACATGTGAGGAACAATAAATTTATAATGAAAATGGAAACAAAAAGGGCACTTCTACTTAACATCAGAAAGAGAAAAATTGAAATTTCCAGGGCCCATAATGAGGAAAAAAAGGCTTGGAAAATTTGATACTCGCAGGATATATTGAAGACAAGAGAGACAGATGAAAATGATGAATAACGTATCTGATTTTAGCAAAATGTGTAAAAATTAAATAAGCTGGCTGTGCTGGTTTTTCGCATCCCTACTACCTAAAATATTCAATCATTTAAATTCATTCTTCCTGAAACCTGTTCTTTTATTGTCCTTTCTCCTTACAAAAGTCTTCTCGTTTTATTTTACTCCCACCACCTGCTTGCACGCTAGAGGTATTATCGGCTTGTTTGAAGTAGGGTAACGATTTATATGTATATACTTGGAAATTTCCCTTATACTATTACCGAATGAATTTAGCTAATATTAAATACAGAAAAAAACATTGATCTCTGACATTATTTCTTGCAACTGAAAGACACCGGGAACCCCCCTCCTCAATGAATTGCAATATTAAATCAAGAGCAAAATCTTATAACGGTAAAAGGAATAAATGTAACCCATATTTCGTTGAGAAAATGTTTATCTTAAAACACTTAAATAACCCGAGATTATTAATCAAGAGAAATGAGATGATGATTATATGTAGACATAAAAATAAACACGTCACACGTTTTCAACTTTACTTCTAGAGGTCGTAACCCAAGATATTATACCATTTTGGAATCACGCCGACTCCGTGAGCAAATTAAAACCATTTCGATCCCGATCCAGACCCGCAATCCTAAAATTTGGGATCCCCAAGTTTTGATTAATGAGATTGTCTTCGGCGATTTTTTTTTACGTGATTCTAATTTTTGTGTACCCATAACAATTTTTATGACTTAAAAATAAATTTAGGGTTAATTGAAACTAATTGCAAAATCCAGCGAAAGTCACCCATGAAATAAAAATAATTACTTGTACGGAAAGTAAGGACCTACGTACATAAAATTGTCTATAAATTAAGTGGTGTCAGAAGAATTATCGTTAACCTTTTAAAAGGTGAGCTCAAATATTAATGCAATTCTTAAATGCAGCGATCAATTTTGAGTTCTTCTGTAGTCTATTGTTGCCAATCGCATACGGCTGTATTATGCCTTGTAAAAATGGATCTCCGCAACAGAGGACCGGAGCCAATGCATAAACGAGGAAAAGAAAGTCCCGTGCTAGTGAAAACCCAGATCAAACGGCGGCCAAGAGAGCATTCAATGCTGAGAATATGCAAAGGCATAGGCACTCTCAAACTTCTGAACAAGCCAAAGGTCAAATCTAGCGCCCTCCGCAGAAGCTAGTTTAAATGCCGCCCGGTAGGTCGGCTATAAAACCAGTCTAATATATAAAACTCGGATTGTATGGGTGTCCACTCGAAACCCATCTTTAACCTAAATATGTATTCTATTGATTTTCATGAGAACGCGCATGTGTTGTAGGTATATATTACGTATACCTATGAGAATAAATAAACGTGGTCTTATAATCTTATTTATCCGTATGTCCACTCAATTGCAATATGGCATAAGGCCAGATTTAATGTGTACATTAAAATAGATGCAAACATTGCTTAGCTCCCATGATACTATAATTCAGGGAGACCATAGATACAAGTTTAAACGTTTCTCTCTTAGTTTTGGAAAATTACTGTTTGAAATGATGGTAATATTACCCATTTCCTTATAAGGAAACATTTGACATTCATTAACCGAACCGCCATTGTTACTAGAGTTACGCTTTTCTTCACTCCCTAGCCATTGTGCTGGGTTCAAAGTGTAATATCTGTTCTAATCTCTAATAGTAACGACATTGACCAAATAGCCAGTGCCGCTGTGGGCTGAAATTTATAAAAACTTTCTCTTAAAACTATTTGTTTTTCCAGGTTAGTACCCTGCCTTTTCCAGTATTGATGGGAGTTTTCTTTCCTTGCTTTTTGTTTGAGGTAGTGTGGAGAGCTATCATTTTGTTTATGTGATTATTTTCTCTTCGAGATGCATTTTTAGTTGTTGCTGCTGTTGACAGTCCGCAAATGTTGTGCTTTTTGTTATCTGGTACAGTTTTTTTTTTTAATTCTGTAGCGCTAGTCAAAGAGGTTCGAGGAAGGATTGTCCTTGCTGAGGCTCACACGTTTATTTGTACGATGACATTTTTAATCATCGATATGAAAAAGCGAGAACTGGGCATGGCCATATTAAACGCGACGAAAATTGCGGGTTTATCATTGTTATTTACCGGGGTATGTATCATAAGTTGTTTAATTTACCTGTTCACGATTAACGGAATGTACTAATTGACATTTTCCGTTTTAAAAATAAATTAAAAAAAACAACAAATAAGTGTTTTGTTATTCCTTCCCACTCTGGACTTTTGTAATCTTTATAAATAAGCAATTATTTTGTTGCTCGCTTTGTGTTAAAAAATAAGGCAACGGCGTGCTAAGGTTGGGTGTGGGAGGACACTTAACATATTGTTCTCTTAACAATTAAGGGGAAACAGGTAGAAAAGGGGATGAGACGGGTGGACATGAAATAAAACCGAATAATTACTCGTGAGGCCACTGCCTCAGAAACTACAATACGGCGGGCGGTACACAACTTTCGGAACAAAATGCGCCAAGGTAACGTCTTCATAGGACACCGAATCTCTGCCACTTTCAAAGCAAGTATCGCCAACTACCAATAGTGTCTGCTGGAGTTCCCGTCGTTTTTTTTTTGTTTTTTTTTTTGACATGAGACAGTTGACAAAGACCCGGATTATATAAGGTGCAGAGGTCCATATCTGGATATTGCAAGCTGTTCTGTTGCTGACCGAGAAAACGCGGATGCGACATATCCGCATACGGCTCGGGGCCTCTTTTGTACCTGTATTGACAGTCGTTCTCCACACTTTGTCATTAATTTACTTATTCAAATAAAGTTATAATCTATCCTGAATATGGCGACGACCTACGTATCTTCATCCCAGTTTCAGAGTTAACACAATGAAGTAATGAATAAATAGAAGTAAGCAACATTAAATATCTTAATAGTATACTGTAAAAATTCAAAACTATATTATAATTCTGCTTGTTCTTTCGTTGCTTTTTTAAGTTAGCACTTACGTTATACTTTATCATTTTTGCCGGTAAATAATGGGCTATCCAGTTTTGATTGTGAGGAAAGACGGAAGAAAATGCTCTACCAGCGATGCTGTTTTGTGCTAGTGGAAGAAAGAAAGAAAAGAAAGATAAAGAAAGCGATAACACTCTCGTATCTTTAGCGTCTGCTTCAGTGAAATGGAAAACATTGTAAGTTTTTAATCTTTTCCTCTGTACCCTCTCACTTTCTTTACATAATGAACTGCATTCATATTTTTGATTATTATTGCAGTATTTTGTTAAGCACAAATATTTAACGATACAATAGAGGAATTTCTATAGATATTTTATTGTCGTAAAACTCGCCAAGAGCTTATTCAATCATTAACTTAAGAATTAAGATTCAACAGAAAATTCAAATGAGAAACCGTGAATTTTTCACCGATATTTCCAGTAAATTATAATATTACAAAAATTCAGCTAACAATATTTTGCCGCATATGCAGACCACTTAAAACTCAGACACACACACAAATAGCAACTGAATGGCAAAGCAAAGGAAAGTGACTTGACCCGGACAATGCAGGATGTCGTTGTTAGTCAAAGAATGAAATTAAAACCTGGCTTTGAAATACGCATGTTGCTTCATCTCCAAGAAAATTTTAAAGAATTCTTATTTACTTTTAGAGTGAAACACAACGGAAACCTGACATGAGGTAAAATGAATCTTGTGAACAATTTGTAGACACAGTAAAGAAGGAAGCACTTAAAAAGGGTTGAGTTAACTGGAATAAAAATAAATTCAAAGAAAATGAATGCGAAAAATAGGAACTCCTCAAGAAACTCTTACGCCATAATCACGAAAAACAACCGAAAATAAGAACGTCTTCATCAACGCAGTTTGAAACATAATGCTATATTTATCATCTATCTATCAATCAACTTGCTACAATGGATATTATTATTCACAAGTTGTTTTCAGTATCCCGTAATCTCAATGGAAGCTTTCGTAAAACATATACGTAAAAAATCTTTCATTTTAAAGAATATATATATATATATATATATATATATATATATATATATATATATATGACACATCATATACTGAAATAAATATAGAATGCCAGAGAAAAGCGGTAATAACAAAAAAAAAAAGTTGCAATATGAGCACTGGTAAAAAATGGTTGCTGAAGACATTAGGTTTATAATACTCAGAAATTCATGCTCAAGGACACATGGCACAGTGGTTGTTAGATCCAGTGACAGGAGCCAAAGAGTGTGAGTTCAATACCCGGTTAACTTTCAGAGGGAAATTAACAGATAACTGATAACTGACATCCATTAAACATGGCACATGGAACACATGGAAGTGAGTGAAATAAAAAGTTCAGTTCGACATTCCAAGAAGGCCGGAGCGTAAAACAGCCAAAACGTTGTAATAAATATGGCGACAAAAATGAGGACAATAGTCCGAATAATGTACATAATACTTCATCTCCGAAATACAGACATATAAAGAATCTTTCATTTTAATGAATACATATATGACATCATATACCGAAATGAATATATAGAAATTCATTTGAAATCATTTTACTATAGTAATTAATTTGAAATTATTTTACTATAGGCTTTAATTTAAATTTATTTTCCTATAGTATTTCATTTGAAATTCTTTTACCATAGCATTTAATTTTCAATTCTTTTATTATAGTAATTAATTTCAAATTATTTAACTATAGTTATTTAAATTATTTTCTATAGCAATTCATTTGAAATTCTAGATATTAATTTGTAGTTATTTTACTGCAGGAATTGGTATTCATGTATCTTACTATAGTAATTAATTTGAAATTAATTTACTATAGTAAAAATTTTGTATTTTATTATAGAAATTCATTTAAATTTATTTTAAAACAAATTCATTTGAAATTAGTTTACTATAGGAATCAATTTAAAATTATTTAACTGTAAATTTGTTCATGCCGTGAAAATGATGGTATAATTATTATAGTCCTTACAATCATTAGATGGTTTCTCTATGGGAATATTTTTCTAACTATTGTTTTATTTAGATGACTACTTTTCAAACAAGCACACCGTTGTTATAACAAAAGTGTTGCCATCTGGCGGCGTCTGTTCAGATTAGATAACTCCAGTACAGCGACAATTAAAACTATTTTGTGTGTTATATATAAATATTAATGTCAGGGAAATTACTTAATACGATTGGTATAACACTTGGTATGACTGGTAGGTTTTATGACGCACATTCATATATATTTATTTTATGTTTGCAGCTATATGGGGAGCGGGGCTAGTAACATATCTGTTTGAACTAATCCCCCAAATCTGAACAAATGACTCCAACGTATTTTTTGAAGTGATTTTTGAGCAAGACGAGAAAATTTCACTAATAATAGCGCAAATGTTAAAAGTATAAAATTAATTACATTAGAAATTATTTTACTAAAGGATTTGATTGGAAATTATTTTATTACAATATTTTATGGGGTATTTTGTTGTAGTATTTGATTAAGTACTCACTGGATATTACTTTCACATAGTATTTGACTTAGTATTTTATTATAGATGTGATAGGAAATTATTTGACTATATTAACTAACTGGAAATTATTTTATTATAGATTTAATAGGAAATTATTTTACTATAGTTGCTGATTGGAAATTATTTTACTACATAATTGAGTGTAAATTATTTTAGTATAGTAATTATCTGGGCATTATTTTATTATAGATTAATCGAGAAAATATTTTACTATAGTACCTAAGTGATCAGTCAGTCAGTTATGTGCCATACGTGGTACACGCTTAGGTGATCATGTTTCTTTCGATACATGACTGACGAGGCAGATTTCTTCCTGCAGTAGGTGGCCATTTCTTTCTGCGGTAGACCAGTCACCATCCAAGGCTATAGAACCCGGTCTGTCTTGCTATTTACCCATAGCTGGTGAAGAAGATGAGGATTCATACCTTTCCCATACGTAAGTGAATGTAATCGGTTTGACTAGAATTCGAACTCGGCTCCCCGATTCCTCAATCCGAGCCGCTATCTACTACTCCATCGTGCCTAGTTAAGTTAAGTTAAGTTAAGTTAAGTTAAGTTAAGTTAAGTTAAGTTAAGTTAAGTTAAGTTAAGTTAAGTTAAGTTAAGTTAAGTTAAGTTAAGTTTAAGTTTGACTGTAAATTGTTTTACGATAGCATTTAATTTGAAATTGTTTTACGATATTATATAAAATATTTTACAATAGAATTTGACTGGAAATTATTTTACTATTGATTTGAATGTAAATTATTTTAGTACAGAATGCACTTGTTTTTACTTTGCTACAGAAATACATTGAATATCATTTTAATATTTAAACTCCGTGGAATTTGCTGTAATTCTAGATTCTTCATGCAAATATTGATGTAATAGATTCGATTTATTAAGTAGATATTTAAAAAAAATCTGTTTGTGATGATTTATAATCGATTGCTGACTTTATACGGGGAGAAATTAAAAAAGAAATCATTTGTGTATTAGCACTGGTTCTCTATGATTCGACTTCTCGTATTGCTGTCCGCTGATATTAACTCTTGTTCGTTTCCCACTCACTTTCTCATTTACCCTTTTTCGACATGAATAAACTAAATAATTCTAACAAATTAAAGATGAAACTCCGAAGTTTGCAATGTTTTTTTTAACCTGAAACATGTTTATAATATTTGAGATGTATAAATGTATGCGAAATTAAAATGAAAATGATTATCAGTAGTCAAGAATTAATGTAAACAATGTTAATTTGTTGAATTGCAGATGACCTAACGACAAAAAGTACTCTAAACGGAATCAGCATGACGAAAAACCAAATCTTCGCTTATTCCGTTCACTTTTGAACTAATGTTCATAGGAAATGCATAAAACCATCTCTTTATGTGTTAAATAGAAAGGTACACTAAGTTCTCAAGCCTTGACTCTCAATGAGTCAAGAAAGAGGAACACTTTGAAAGCAAAAGGTTTGAGAAGAAAATGTGTAACCTTTGCAGTAATTTATTCACGGACAATCATTGAAAAGCATAGATTACAAATATAAGAAAGGGGGTCTATAAGAAGACAGAATGCATGATCATCAGTCAAAGGATGAACCCGAAATGCAGGTCGGGGACACTAAAATCAAGCAGGTGCCGAAGTTTAAATATCTGGGAAGCATTTTGACAGAGGACAGCAAGTGCGACACTTAGATCTGTAGACGTATTGGGATGGCCAAGGACGCATTCCAAAATGCTGGGCAGAGTACTGCGTCACAGGAGGATTTCTTTGGTAACAAAGAAAAGAGTAAACAGGTGTTACATGACATCTGTCCTTCTTTACGGCAGCGATTGTTGGGCGGTCACCTCAAAGATGAAGAAGAGACTCGAGGACACGGAGATGTGGTTCTACAGGAGGATGCTAAGGATATCATGAACCGAGTGTGTGAGCAACGATGAGATCTTAGAGAGAATGCAAACAAAGAGGGGGCGCATACTATCAGGAAGAGGCAGCTGAAGTTTCTGTGACACGTAATCAGGAATGAAGGCCTGGAGAATAGAGAGAAAGAGAGACAAAGGACAACAATGCATGACATACCTAGAGGGTTAGAGGATGACAGAACGTGGTCTGGAAGAGGTGCCAGAGCGACGGACCTTGTTGAGAGCTGCAAAGGATAGAGGGAAGTGGAGAGCCATGATCGCCAACATCCTGAAAGGACACGGCACAAAAAAAGTGCTGTTTGAGTGTGTAATTTAAGAGAGTGACAGGTTACGATCATTAATTGTATAAGCATACTTTTCTTTTTAAACGTTCTCTGTCCGTTGTCTGACTATGCGGACTTATATTATGATATGTTATTTTGTTTTTATTAGACAAAACGAAAAACAACCTTTTAATTTTATACCAACCGCCAATTTCCTTTTATTTTTATAGATAAAATATCAATATGTGCTTGCACGGTGTGTTAAAATACAATAAGGAAATTATCATTTTATGTTGATTTTCGTCAAATATTGCAAACAATATCAGCCAAGTGCCACACGCGATATACGCTTGGAAGATCATGCATCTTTCGATTCTTGACTGATTTTCTTCCGCAGTAGATTGCCGTTTCATTCTGCGGTAGACTGGTTGCCAACCAAGGCTATAGGACCCAGTCTATCCTTCTATTCAACCCATAGCTGTGTGGCCGGGGAGATGGATTTATACCTTTCTGAAGGGTATTTATGCGTGAGTGAATGTAACGAACCCGATTGGAATTCGATTCCTATCAATCGATTTCTTATTCCAAGCTGTTATCCATTACCCCATAACGCACACCATGTACAAAACACTAAAATGTAGGTATACCGGGACTATGGTTACATTTTCTATTCGCGTTTGGTAGTCGTTATAAATACAATCGAATTGTTTTATTTTCATTACTTATCTTACTATTTATTAACAGCTTATCTATTACTAGCTTAAAAGCTCTATTTAGTACTAGCTTAAAAGTCGCCCTGTGGAGGGCTCTTGATTGGTCTTTCGGCTTGTTCAGGAGTTTGAGAGTCCCTAAGTCTTTGCATATTCCCGGCATTGGAAACTTCCCTGGCTACCGTTTGATTTGGTTTTCATTTGTACGGAACTTTCTTTTCCTCGTCGCAGCTTTAGTTCTTTTGATTGCAATCCAGTCTTCTGTTGGCAGAGATTTCATTTCGCGGGACATACGGCTGCTGTATGCAATAGACAACAATAAACTACAGAAAGAACTCGCTGCTTTTTAGTATTGCATTAATATTTAAACTTACCTTTTAAAAGTTCAACGAAAATTCTTCTGTCGCTACTTAATTTAAAGAAAATTTGATGTACGCATGTCCTTAATTTCCGCGCAAAAATATTTTTATTTCATGGTTGAGTTTCGCTGTATTTCGCACTTAATTTCAATTATTCCCAAATTTATTTGAAATAAAAATTGTTATCGTACAAAAAAGATCGTCGCAAAAATTCACGTAAAAATTGTCCAAAACAATCGCAGTAATGAAAACTTGGCAATCCAAAATTTCAGGTTCGCGGGTCAGGATCGAACTCGGAATGTTTTTAATTTGCTAACAAGGTCTGTCTGATCCCAAAATGGTATAATACAGCCTCTACGAGTAACTTTGAAAAAGTGTGACATACTGACATTCACATTTATTTATATAGATTTATTTAATATTTATCGGCTTCAGCCACATTTCGATCGCTGTAAAATAGATTCACTGCGCTTTTTCTATAAATATTTTTTATGATGAGCTATTCTCTTTCGTAAGAATTTAAACACAGAACTAAATTGGCAGCAAGGTATCATTTTGCGATCGAAATTGTTAGATGTAACCGTAAATTCTATGTTGACAGTGTCTTCTCTCGCACTTCTCACTTGTAGAATTTTCTTTCTGGTTCTAACTTTCCAGTGTTCTTCCAAAATTTTAATGTAATGTAAATCGTTATCTTCCGTCTTCTTAATTCCTGTTCATTTGTTCTCTCTTCTTAATAATATTTTTCTTATAATCTTTCACATTCAGTAACCCCCCCACTTGCTTCTCAGTGGCTTTATTGTCTTGTTTGGAGTGAAATGATTTAAAAGGCAACAACTAATGTTAACAAAGACATATCATAATCTACAGCACTGTACACGACACTATAATTATTCCTATCTTCACCACGCCACGAACGGTAACGCGTCTTCCTCGTCATCATCGATTTATTGATATTCGCACTTCTACGTTCCTTCTTTACATATTCCAGAAACCTTCTTGCGTGTTTACGAACGAATCGCCGCTTTGGGGGCGGAACTGTAAATGTATTTTTCGATTTGAGGACTGAAGGACATTTATCTATTTTTGTCTTTTACCCAAATTATCTGGCGTGAAGTATCTTATACACCGTAGGGAGGATTTCACTTTCAAGGCTCGAGTTTTAAATTTTTTAGGAAAAAATAATAATAAAAATAAAAAATAAATAAATAAATAAAAGCCAAATAAAAACAAAACAAGAACGACTCCTGCACAAAAATATATACAGAATGTCTACAAAATACATGGCATACACTCAGGGCTTTATAAGAGAATCGTGTAAGTCAGTGCTTCTCAACCTTTTTCAGCCCATGGACCATTTTTTTTCTTCAGAGAATTCAAATGGGCCACTGCTATTTTTACTTTTAGGAAGTTCAATTTTTACACTAAAATACTCAATGAAAAGAGAAAGTAATCTATTTGCATTTTAAAATTTATTTTAGTAAACTAGGATAAAGACAGGGTATCAAAATCAATTTTGATAATGTCATTTTGTCTTAGTCCATTCAGCTGGAGACTAACTTAATCTTAGTATTTCTGGCATAAGATATCACAATCAGTTTTGCTGATGTCATTCAGTCTTAGCATGATAGTTCCGTCGCTTATGAATAAAAAATTTATATTACATAGAGTATATATAACATTCTCTCATTCTCTCTCTCTCTCTCTCTATATATATATATATATATATATATATATATATATATATATATATGTATACGTTTTTTTTGTATACGACAAAATAATATCTACGTAATTTCTGCATAATATCTACGTAATTTCGAAATTTTTAAATATAATGGACATGTGTGTAATTAATCAAAATATTATACTTTTTAATTGAATAATTTAGATACATTTTTGTGAAATGGCTACAATTTTTTATGGTTATAAATTCTCTGTGGGTCACTAGAAATGCTATGTGGACCACCGGTGGTCCATCTGGACTACGTAGACAAACACTAGTGTACGTGTTCACCTCTATACGAGGCCATATGTAACAGACTTCATTTAATACGCCCCTGACATATAATGAGTATAGATGCAAATATTTCTCAGTCTCTTTTTGCACTTCCTTATTGAAACACCACAGTCATCAGTGACTAGCTCTGAACCACCTCCCTATTTGAATAGTAAAAAAAGTTAGATGATAAAAGTGTAATAACGTCACCTCGGCACGAACACACAACAAAAATGGTATTTAATTTAGTATTTAATGATATTTTTGGCCAGGTAAAAACTGTGGTTTGGTTCCGCAAATCAGTTGGCATGTGGCAATGTACCCTATATATTTAATGTCTTCCTGGAAAGAATAATGTCAGATGCCATTGAAAACCATATCGGCACAGTCGAAAAGCAAACCACTTTGATGACAGCAATGGCCTGACTGGAAGTAGAGACGAACTGGCCAACCTGATGAGGTATCTGGACGAAAAGTATCCAAATATAGCATGAAAATTAACGAAAAACAAAGCAGATGAGAAACAGTGAGGAACCCATGAGGACACCAATTACAATCAGTATTCAACAACTGGAGGAAGTGAAATATAGCATGAAAATCAACGCTGTAAAAACAAAGCAGACGAGAAGCAGTGGTGAACCCATGAGGACACCAATTACAATCAATAGTTAGCAACTGGAGGCAGTGAAATATAGCATGAAAATCAACGCTATAAAAACAAAGCAGATGAGAAACAGTGGGGAACCCATGAAGACACCAATTACAATCAGTATTCAGCTACTGGAGGCAGTGAAATATAGCATGAAAATCAACGCTGTAAAAACAAAGCAGACTAGAAACAGTGGTGAATCCATGAGGATACCAATTACAATCATTAGTCAGCAACTGGAGGCAGTAAAATATAGCTTGAAAATCAACGCCATAAGAACAAAGCAGACGAGAAACAGTGGTGAACACCTAAGAACACTAATTACAATCAGTATTCAGCAACTGGAGGCAGTAAAATATAGCATGAAAATTAACGCTGTAAAAACAATACAGATGAGAAACGGTGGTGAACCCATGAGGACACCAATTACAATCATTAGTCAGCAACTGGAGACAGTAAAATATAGCTTGAAAATCAACACCATAAGAACAAAGCAGACGAGAAACAGTGGTGAACACCTAAGAACACTAATTACAATCAGTATTCAGCAACTGGAGGCAGTAAAATATAGCATGAAAATTAACGCTGTAAAAACAATACAGATGAGAAACGGTGGTGAACCCATGAGGACACCAATTACAATCATTAGTCAGCAACTGGAGACAGTAAAATATAGCTTGAAAATCAACACCATAAGAACAAAGCAGACGAGAAACAGTGGTGAACACCTAAGAACACTAATTACAATCAGTATTCAGCAACTGGAGGCAGTAAAATATAGCATGAAAATTAACGCTGTAAAAACAATACAGATGAGAAACGGTGGTGAACCCATGAGGACACCAATTACAATCATTAGTCAGCAACTGGAGACAGTAAAATATAGCTTGAAAATCAACACCATAAGAACAAAGCAGACGAGAAACAGTGGTGAACACCTAAGAACACTAATTACAATCAGTATTCAGCAACTGGAGGCAGTGAAATATAGCATGAAAATTAACGCTGTAAAAACAATACAGATGAG
>OZ010572.1:138506137-138561137 GCA_963932145.1 Acanthosepion lycidas
GGGACAAGGGAAAATAGTATTTAAAAGTTTCCTAGATTATCAAATGACAGGAAGAACCTTCTTCACAGTTAGCCGTTGACACATCAAGAGTTCTCTTTCACTTCAGATCATGAAGTGACAGTTAAAATTCATAGGCCACATAATGAGAAAAGGGCTTGAAAATTTTGATACTCACAGGACAGATTGAAGGCAAGAGGAACAGAGGAAAACAACGGATAATCTACCTAGCGGGTGTGAGTAAATGGATGGCGGTACAAGGTTTAGGAGATATAACAAAAAGTCAAAAAATATTAAGAGCTACAAGGGATAGGACATTTTGGAGAGCCATGATCGTCAACGTCCTGAAGAGACAAGGTACATAGAAGAAGAGAACTCTATCCTTTTCTTATCTAGCGCAAGAATATACCTTGATTCAGAGGAGAGGCAGTTTAGCATCAGTTTTCAAGATCCTTGGGAAAGACGCTTGTGCGACAGGAGAGAGAGCAACATAAAACACTGGATTAAATTAAATGTTTTGCTTGATAAACCCCGTATGTTATCTCATAATGTAATTATTTGAAAACCTTTCTACGAAAACACGAAAGTTATGACAGATAATTTAAATCGAGAGAATTGACCCGAAAGAATTAAAGTATAATAGTTAAAAGAGATTTTTGGAAAATTCTATTAAAATTCTAAAAGCCATTAATGTCCATCTTCTCCAGAATGAGTCAGCTGACATTAATGGTTAGAGGTAGAAACCTACAATGTTTATTGGATTTTTATTTTTATTTTTTTTTATAATTAATACCGAATTTTTCAGTGGTTAAAATAAAAAATATTGCCTAAATCGCAATCGTTTTTCATGTTTTCTTCGTATTAAACAACTTCATATAAATAAAAAGAAGAGAAAATGACCTCATTTTGAACCGTTTTTAAAAGTTTTATAAAAAAAATCCATTTTTGATTAAAAACAAAGTAATGCCTTTTGGGCAGTATCTTAGGAATAAAATCTGGCGCTATGCTAAACTCTTAAAAAAAAAAAACTTGACTATCTGAAAAAATTGTCCATTTATACATTGTTTAAATCAGTTGAAGTGAGTACATTTTCTGACTCGAGAAGTATCAATACCTAAAAGCTCAAATTTGTAAAGAGTTCATACATTTACAACTGAATCGCTGCATTACTCTTCAAAATCCCTAGTTTGAATGAATATTAAAAACCCAAAGCAGAGAATAGATCAATGCTAAAGTTAGAACTTCAGTTACTAATCTAAAAAATTATATCCTTATGTACAGAACATATTATTACATACTAGTGTACCTGTGCCGTCAAAAATGACGCCGGTTAGAAAGTTTTAATAGTGAGATTTCAATGAAACAAAAGTCTTGAAACAATGTATTTAGATTTAATAAAGCGTATTTAAAGAATTCCCAACTAAAATAGAAGCCAATGAACCATTTAATTAATCAGTTCCCTTTATATTTTTAGACGTTCAATGATGTCTATGATTCATTGATTACTATTATAGAAATCACTTTTTAATCAATAGTGTTTCCTGTTAAAAAATTTATGTGTTTAATATAACATTTAAATGGATTTAACTCGGAAGAAAAAATAGTAATACAACGACAAAGATGGTGACGACAGAGCCTATTTCAAGACCAAGTTGAAGCTAGAGACCACTTAACAGACAAAGGTATCTGAGTGCCTCACATGAAAGGTTTGAACAAATAAGACTGCACTCTAAAAAACGTAGGCGTAAAAGAACTGATTAATTAAACGATTCATTTTGCACGAGAACAAATTTTGTCTAAATCTAGATAAATAGTTTATTTGTATAGATTATTAAATAAATTTGTTAACTTAAGTTGATTTGTCTCCCTTTCCACTCCAGATGGTACAGTAGACATATAAATGAATACACATTGATAATTATTATATGGTTTGTTTCTTATAAATATAGACACAAAAGAGGCAAATAAATCTCTTTCAGTTTATAGGTATGATTGGTCCGGAAACTCTCCTGATTTAAATCCAATCGAGAATCTGTGGTCAATCTACAAGAATGGAAATAGGAAGTACTAACATGTGCGCTGGGTCATGGTTCATTGGAAAAATATGAAAAAGAAAGTAAATAACAACGGAATTATTCTTTTTGTTTCAATTAATTTATACAAGGGTGTACTTAAAGGACACATGGCCGAGTGGATAAAAGCGTTAGTTAGATCCAGTGACAGGGTCGAAAGCGTGCCAGTTTAATACCCAGTTAGGGAAGTGGAGAACTTGAAGAGGAGAATTAACATGAGATAACTGATAACTGACATCCGTTAAACATGGCACGTTGAACTAGAACAAGTCTACTCCGGCGAGCGAAATAAAGGGTTCAGTTCGAGATTCCAATCATCTGAAAAAGGCCTGAGCGTACAACGGCAGAAACGTTGTGATAAATATGGCAACAAAGATAAGGATGATAGTCTGAACAATGTAAATAGTGTACATAATACCTCATCTCAGAAATATAGACAGATACAAGAGTTTTAAGGTTTTAGAATCGTCCCTTTAAAATAAAAGCTACATCTAGATAACCATCAGTTGCTACTCATGGTATTTCAAAATGCCAGGTTGTGTAGAACCCGACTTTAAGCATCTGAGGGCATTTAGAAGAGTTTGGACAAATATTTTATTTGTATAGATTATTAAAACGACCAAGGGAAGTAATCACTCATAAATTTACTTAAGTTGATTTGCCTCCCTTTTCACTACAGATGGCAACATATCTGATGTATTACAATAAACAGTGCAATTAAGAGTTTCGATAGATCCTAATAGTTTCATGGCTGATATTTGGCAATGTCCAAGTGTTATTTAAGCGGGTTTACTTTAGAAATTTTGTGGTAAAAAACATTGCTTGTCTCTTGTTACTTTGGCGTTATGTGCAACTAAGAATTCCTTGCAGATATCAGCGCCTCTCCAACTGGAATACTCTGTATGTTCCAGCGCCGAAGTCAACCTCTAAATATTTTGTGATGTTAATTCAATTTTAGACCTTTATTTGCTAAATATGTTCACTTTTTAAACTAAAGCGAATCACCTCTATTAGGATCTCAAGTTCATCGGGTTTAAATAGCTAGACATAATTTATTCAGAGTACGTGACATTTTACCAACGATCCTACTGGTGATAAAATTCTAACATGAAATCACAAGTTTAATTGATTATTAATAATAAACAGGTGTTCCCTACAGTTGTCACTATCCTACGTAAAGTTGGTGTTAACGTTTCTCTGAAAGGATAGACCTACTCGGCTATTCTTTAAATTTTACATATTATAACCTATCCTAAAAATATATTAGTACAACTTCTATTAGACTGTCAAATTACATTTACTATCACTTATAAATTAGTATTCTCTACTAGTTGCTATCGCGCTACCATTTACACACTTTACAACTAAAGTGTAAATAAAGCTATGACTGGCATAGCAAAGCGAATATCAGCGTCGATAGTGACATTTGTCGATCCGAGTTCGAACTCAGGGAAAATTTGTCTCGTGATTATTGCCGCTTCAAGAAAGGCATAAAACCATTTCTTCTTTCAACTACCAGAATTTATTTGCAACACTCAGACGCGTGTTGAAATCTTCACAGTGTTTAGCGTTGTTGAAGTTATCGCTAACATTTTTTTTTGTCTTGATTTACAAACTCGGTATATACCCGAGCTCCCTATAGAGCTGGATGTGGCACAAAGCCGGTTTAACGTGGGTTTTTTTTCTGAGCCAGTAGGCCCGGGTAAAAATTCCCCGTAGACCCCGTAATAACAGGTTCCGGTTTGTCTCCCTCCCCACACGAAACTCTGTCCTTCGGCACAGTTTCGTTTGGGTTCCCGAAGCCGGAGAGTTCGACAAGCACTAAGAGCTTAGCGCGCGGTTATGACCTAATGCTAACTCTGATATTTACAAACTCTGTGTTTCGCAAATCAATCGATGAAATATAAAAACTTAAAGAAAATATATTCAAAAAACAATATTGTATTTTTATTAAATAAGTAAATGTTAATTTAATCATTAAATTGTTTTTAAAATAGTAGGAGTATTTTGTATGTTAAATATTAATTAAAAAAAAATTAGTGAATATTTATTTGTATTAATTTATTTGTAATATTTGTATTTAGGCAGCCTAGTAAAACCAACTGTATTTTGTACCCACTTACCTGTTTGAACTTCTTCCCCAAAATTTGGTTTTGGCGGATCAATGTATGGCTATTTTAGAGGGTGTGACGGACTAACGAAAGTCACATAATTTTATATATAGATAGAGGGATGTGCTATATAGCAAAGTAGGCTAAAATCTCTAGTCTTGGGTGCTAGCCAGTTCAAGAGAAAGCCTACTCCGAATTCAAAAGAAACGGAAAACCTCTCAATTAGTTTTCCCAAGATCAAGGAATTTCATAGTTAATAAAGAAAAGGAAGGCGAGGAGAGCCATGATAGCCTACGTTCTGAAGTGACATGACATTAAAAAGCATTTATACATGAATCATTTTATTATTATTTACAGTTTTGTAAGATAAATACTATTGTATTGTAGTACCTACTAAATGACAAAAACAATTCTTAGAATTGGATGGATGCTGATTTCTAAGGGTAGCTTAGATGTGTCACAAGGCCGAAAGTATGGGGTACCCAGTATGGGGTACCCAACCAAACTTATTGTTAGTCGAAATTGTTCTAGGGAGACAAGTTTGCTAATCATACACCACGTCAAGTTACACAGAAATGAATGGATGGATATCGACTGCAGTTGCGATCATCAATCCTTTCCTTCGATGTATATTATGTACCTCGCCAGGGCTACATATGGTTTCGATGTCAGAGCTCTTCTCTTAGACTGGTTGTCAATCAAGGCTGCATACGTGGAGGTTTTGATTTCAGAATCTTTCTCCTAGACCTGTTGCCACCCAGTCTGTCCTGATGAGGTAGTTGGGGATAGAAAAGAGATGGAAGTCAATGTAACAAACTCGATTGAAATTCGAACTCGGTTCTCCGATTCCTCAGTCCGAGCCGCTATCCATTGCTCCATTCCTTACTGAACTAGAATTGAAAGAAGGTTAATTAATTTTCCGACGCTGATTACATATATTATTCTATGTGAGGTTGCAGTGTGTTAGTGGACGTGTGGCGGATTGGCATCTCACAAAGCAGGTGACATCGACCTGGGAAGACGATTTCAGCGTGTGGCACCGCTTGACCCAAGCCTTGAGACGGAAGCTGTCGTTAATTGTGTTGGCACGATGTCATTGTAACCGAGAGTTTTTGTTTAAACTGGTGATCATGCCAATTGCTCTTTCTCTCCCGGAAACTGTATATATGGTAAACAGGCGTCTCTAATTAGTAAGCCACCCGAGCAGACACGCATGCTCCCATACAGTAGTATGTATGTTATATTAATATTTCATATTAACGTACGTGTTTTACTTTGAATAGAAGGATAGAATTCTGAACTCAAAGAGAGGTGACGAATGTTTTTCGAAACAACGAAAATTTAACGTATTTTAAATTTAATTGAGAAACAAAGTAAATATTGCATAAATTTATATAATAATATAATTCACAATTATTATTATTTTTAATTCATTTATTATTATATATTATGATTATATTTATTTGTATTTATATATGTATAAATTATTATTGTTTCGTTCTATTTTTTCCGCAGTTTTCTAATGTCAATCGTTCTCTACTGACTTCTTCATTTCTCTCCTTAATGTTTCTCTTTTTGCTATTCTTTCACACGTTTCCCCATTTTTTCACTCGTTTACCCATGCATTAATGTGTATATGTCTGTTTTACATATGAATCTCTTTCGATAAAATTCTTATGTCATTTCTTTATTCCCATGTGTTTTGATCTAAAGAAAATACACTCGAACATTTCAGAGCCTACCGAAAGAAGAAACGTGTGAAATATATATATATATATATATATATATATATATATATATATATATATATATATATATATATATATATATACCATCACTTGACAAGACACCAGAAGTGTTGAAACAAAATAGCTATTTTTTTTTAGTGATATTTTTTGAATAAATATTATTTATTCTACTGTGTATTGAGCACTCTTTTAAGAATAGTGTTTTTGGTTATTGGAATTTTATTCCGTCTACACCAATCCTGTACTTGTATATATATATATATATATATATATATATATATATATATATATATATATATATATATATTGTTAAATATGACAGACAATGATTGTCTATTATCTTTGATCATGTGCTATTCTAAACTTTGTATGGTTGCTTTAATTTCGATAGAAAATAAAGACAAAAATTGTTCAACATTTGGATATTTTTTATTAAGCTGTTCTTGATCTAAGCTTTCAGCCCACATGAACCATCTTCAGAGTGGAACAGCTTAATAAAAATATTCAAATGTTGGGCAATTTTTGTTTTTATTTTCACCCAATATTAAAGCAAATATACGAGGTTTAGAACGGCTCATGATCCAACATAATAGACATTCATTGTCTGTTATATTTAACAATATATGTTTAAATAATGATCTGCTGTCCCAATACAATACATATAATATATATATTATGGTATTTTAGCATTTTTGTTCTATGTATCTATGTCATTTAACTTTCTATCGTTTTTGTTTTCATTTTTATCGATATTACATTTAAATATCCTAAATTGTAACAGCAGAAGATTTATTAAGAAAGGAGATTATATTGTATAATCGTAAATAAAATGAAGTAAATTTAACATTTACATTTAGAAATTAGTGAACTTACAATATATTTGTCTTTATAAATTACTTTCTCTTTTAATTAAAACTACATTTTAACTAAACATTTTGGTCAAACTTATTACGATGGAAGACTAATTTGTTGTTCCCTTTTGTGTTAAATATAATCTTTTTATTTAAATTCATAGATTTTTTACCTACGTATTTCTTGCGACTATTTTTCAGTCTATTTTGTAAATTCCTGCTTCAGTTTTAACATTGTTATTATGTTGTTTTGTAGCAATTAAATCTTTTATTTTTTGAAGCAGTTGCAATAAATGTTATTTTTAGACAAATTTTTTTCAGTTGTCGTCGTTACTGAGTTGGTAGATAGTATTATGCGCCTAGTTTTACCAAAAGGTGTTATTCGATTTTTAAAACTTCCGTGAAGCTAAAATTTCAATGACGAAAGCAAATATAATTTAACAATCAGGCTGTTGATTTTTATTAAATCGCTTATAAAGTCGTGCGTTCCCTGCAGGTGCCATCATAATTCTTTCTCATGTCCTGTAATTCCTTATATAAGGATAGAATTTTAAGCAGATCAGATGCAACCTGTCATCTGTCGTGTATCCACACGTTTGAAATGTTTGGTCCTCAAACGAATTATCGTAGTTTTCTGATATATCGACCAGAAAAGCGATACTATTATTTGCTGCTACATCTAAATTAAACCACATATATTTCATTAACAGCTACTTTGAAAGAAATGAACGATGGTTTTATTGATATCCAGTGATGGGACATTTTTATTATTTAGTATGTGATTCAATGTCAGGGAACATTAGATTGTCTAAATCGAGTATAATTTTAATAAAGACTCTTTGTTTTAAGTGTTGATAGACTTTGCACTTGGTATGACATTAGATTGGAGGAGTAGGAAGCTAGGGGTTCACCTGGAAGATGAACTCCTAACCCCCAGGTTCTGATTCACGTCCAGCAGACATATAAGCTCATAGTCAACTCTCCATAGATTATGGTGTGCACACATGAAACAACAGATGTCAGGAAGATATAAAAACAATCACCCGAGCGGGGAAAAGCATAGGAGAATTTCCCAGTTGCTAACTGGGAAAAAAGATGGCTTGTTAATTTTAACAACTCCGAAATTAAGCTTAATCATCGTTAAGGCCCCTTTGCCTTCCATCAGAATGGCTGATGGTAACCTCCAGGAAAGTTTCCCGTTGCGCCTTCTCTGGCTAATGTTCTCAGTTAACACGAAGTGGAAAGACTATATTGAACCATTGCTAGGATATCTGATAAGAAAGTTGGTTCATTATGTGGAGCGAGACAATTTTTCTCTCCAGAATCTATCATGCATATCTATCTAGTCGTCCATGCTTAGAATATAGCCGTCATATATGTTTCAGTGCTGTTGTTATTTATATTGAGTTTCTTGATAAAATCCAAAGAAGAATCTACAATATTATTGGTCCTGATTTGCCGGCTCAGCTTCACTCACTTTCCCACCGAAATAAAGTTGCCTCCCTGTGTTTTTTCTATAAATACTTCCATTGTAATTTTTCGGATGTGCTCTTCGATATAGTACCTGGACTTTTGAAGTAAAACGCAGTATTAGACTGGTGTCAAAATTTCATGAATTTACAGTTGAACTGGCTAGATTTCACCCTAAATTCTATGCTAACAGTTTCTTTTCTCAAACTTCCCGTTTGTGAAACTCCCTTCCGGTTCCATGCTTTCCAACCAACTTTAAACGCAACGCCAATTACTATTTACAGTCCTCCTGATTACTCTTTTTGTTCTCGCTCGTTAGTAACGTTTCTGTTTCTAATTCTTCCACATCCAGTAACCCCCTGTGTCTTAGTGGCTTTACCGCCTTACTTGGGGCGAAATCGATTAGTAAAAATACACGAATTAACGAATCTTGAGAATATTTACCCTAGAAACTTCAAATCCAAGGCTTTAACCACTAAGCTACATTACAAAAGCAGTATCTTATAATGTTCTGTTAACATTAAAAATTTTGAGAAGAAATTCTTTCTTTTTTTTACTCGAACAGAAGAACATGTTTTATTTATTTTCTATGAAGTTTTTTATATTTTTATTTTTTGTTTTTAACATTTTATTTAATTATTTGTTCACATAATTCAGAGCGAAAGGAAGGCGAGGACAAGTTTCTATCATTGATAAAATATAATCCTTCCATTTATAATTTTATTAGATATTAGCGACGGCTGAGGTGGTGTAAAAAAATAGGCATTGTCCTCTGTGTCAATGAATATGAAACACGTCACTGGAATTCAGTAGCGCATTTAGTACTTAGGTGTGAATTCCTGAACTACTTTTTGGAAGAATTCTTGTCAAACCTGTTTCGCATAAAACACACGCACATATTTGGTTGGCTGGTTCTATAACCTGGATTAGCTTAGGGAACCAGGATTGTTTTTAAATGTTTTCCACAGGGCAAACACAGTTACTTCTTGAGGCCTTTTTTTGCGGTTTAAGAATCATGTGATAGGCAGTACCGAATTACACGATGTTAGAACTATGGGAAACTTTTTTTTTTGCCGCCAAGCTTTCTTTTTCTGTCAGATACTGATATAACTATCAAGCCTCTTGGCGAGATATCTAACGACAGGAGCGCAGAAAGAGATGAGTTGTCTTTTCCTAAAGTAATAGTAGGAAATGAATACGGGTTTTTACGATGGGTTCGTTTCGAATACACTCCCACATTTTTATTTTTAAACATTTCCCCACAAGCAAGGCGATAAAGCTCCTAGGTTGCAAAGCGGATACTGGGAGGGAAAAGGTTTGATAAAAATAAGACATTATTAAGAAGATTGGACAGGATTAAATGAGAGAGAATATGATGTTTCCCATTACATTTAAATACAGGTTGTCCGAAAATAATGTATACACTCTTTGAATTGTTATAACTTATTCAATTTATGTATTTTGACTTGGAAATAAGATTAATACAAGAGGAAGTATACAATTTTAAATAATTTGAGAGTAACTTACACGAATAACATAGAAAATTAACTTTAATAAGATAAAAGCTACACGGGGCAATGGCAAAATGTTCATATAATGATGAGTTCACATCAAGTGTTCAAACTGGTTGCCGTTCTGTTCAATACACTTTTCATATGTTGAAGAAATAGACCTACAAACGTCCAGTATCATTTAATCTGGTATTTGAGAACATTCTTCTTCATTTGCTACTCTCATTTCAGCAATTGTTTCAAGTTTCCCGCTGTAAACTTTGCCTTTTAGAAACCCCCACAAAAAGAAATCCAAGGGTGTCAAATCTGATGATCTAGGTAGGTATTCAACTGTCCCTCTTCTTCCAATACATCTGTTTTGCAGATTTTCATCCATATAAAAAATGTATTATTAACTATTAATATTTAAAGAATGTATACATTATTTTGGGACACCCTGTATTTAGAAACCATAATTAACAGGAAATTAGGAAGCTGGAAAGAGTTTTTCCGGCGAGAGAAAAAAACTTTGCATAGAACTTATGGTTACATATAGAAATTCCAACTGTAAAACGATGAGACCTACTTGCCAATCTAATACTGCACTGAAATTTGTCAAGTCGAGGTACCAAAGAGAAAGCATATCAGAAGAATTACCATGGAAATATTTGTAGAAAATACACAAGGAATCTACGTTACGGAGATAGGAAAGTGACCTGAAGCCGAGATGCCGTCAGACCAGTAACTACATAGGGAATTTTTAAACCTATAACTGTATATAAATTCTATAGAACGACACGGTGAAACAACTTTTCTAGCAGTAAACCTAGCAATCGATTCAATGTAATTGTTTGCTTATACAAATATGTGAAAAAAAGATGAAAGGGAATAGGCATTTGAAAATGTTCCAGCCCCCAATACACGGACTGAAAAATAAGACATAGAATAATTGAGTGATGAATATTTAAAAGTTTCAACATATGTAAAAACCATTATATACCTCGTTGTCATGTATGGCGTCTAACTCGTTCTGAAATGTTTAAATGTATTCATATACAATCGATCGGACCCCAAACTACCACCAGTCACGATGTATGAATGCACCCTTGAGAAGGCTCAGTGCCCAGAGAAACTATTGGGCCTTAAACTTAGACGTGACCTCAAGTGGAACACGTACATATGATCCATCGGTAATGATACAGGAAAATTGGTCGGCTCTCTATACCGCTCTACTAAGTATATGACTCCTGCTATCCTCTACTTTTACAAGAACCAGATCAGGTCTAAAATGGAACACTGATGTTACATTTGGGTTGCGCTGCCTATTCTTACCGTCCCAGTCTCGATAGAGTCCAAAAACTTTTCAGTGTCCTTGTAAATGACAGATTATTTTCCACTTGCAAGCCCCTCTCTCAAACAGAATGAGACAAGACTATTACGAAGCCTATATCAATACTTCCACGGAATGCTCGGACTGCAATCCTTGGTTTCGCCTGTTCTAACCTTCACGGCTAGGAACATCCAAGCCACTCACATTGTAGTAAACCATCTGTATTGTTCACGGCGAGAAGTAAATTCCACTCGAGCAGCTTCCCCGTGAGAACCACTGCACTGTAAAACCGACATCAAGGAGGATATTTCCTCGATCACAACAATCTTAACCTCAAGATCAAGTTTAGAGTTAACCCTTATCTTCTAATCCTATTTGCATAAACTCTCTCTTAACGTAACCCTCTAGCTCGAGTGGCTCCCGAGCCTTGTACAGCATGAAAATCACGGTAAAAGAAAAACCAAAATAATAATCTGTCTATATTTCTGAGATGAGGTATTATGTACACTATTTAGGATCCGATGAGAGATTAATATTTTTACACTATTTACATTATTCGGACTATTGTCCGCATCATTGTCGCCATATTTATTACAACGTTGTACGCTTCAGCCTTCTTCAAGGACACATGGCACAGTGGATAAAGGCGTTGGTTAGATCCAGTGACAGGACCCAAAGTATGTGAGTTCAATGCCTGGTTAAGGCGGTGGAGAACTTGGAGAGGGGAATTAACAGGAGATAACTGATAACTGACATCCATTAGACATGGCACGTGAAACTAAAACAGTTTACCCTAGTGAGCTAAATAAAGTGTTCAGTTCGACATTCCAAACACCTGAAGAAGGCCGGAGCGTACAATGGCCGAAATTTTGTAATAAATATGGCGACGGAGATGAGGACAACAGTTCGAATAATGTAAATAGTGTAAAAATAATAATCTCTCATTGGATCCTACAGATTGGCACTAAGATGATAG
This sequence comes from Acanthosepion lycidas, assembly GCA_963932145.1. Classification (NCBI taxonomy): domain Eukaryota; kingdom Metazoa; phylum Mollusca; class Cephalopoda; order Sepiida; family Sepiidae; genus Acanthosepion; species Acanthosepion lycidas. Next base: position 138,518,183 of record OZ010572.1, read on the forward strand.
GTCCTGATCTGGTATATAGTCTACAATCGCTATCCCACAGACGTGCCGTGGCCTCCGTCTCTCCTATAAGTATTTTCACGACAACTGTTCCGACGATCTACTTTCGCTGGTTCCCGGACTACATTAATTTAAGCGAGCTACCAGACTGGCATCTCGGTCCCACCCTTTCACTGTCAAAATGGTTAAATGTAACCGTCTCTTCTACTCAAACAGCTTCTTCTCCCGCACTTCCTGTCTGTGAAACTCACTTCAAGTGTAATGTCAATCGACATCTGACACCCTGAGCTTGTTCCTCGTCCTTCTCTGTATCCTTTCCTCAAACACGCTTCTTTACTCTTGTTCTCAGTCCTCTGTAACCCCTTGCGTGCTAGTGGCACTCACACCTTGCTTGGGGTGAATTGACTTAAAAAAATGCTGCGACTACAAGAATGGATAACACTAGATAACTAGAAGGGAAATAATATTTTTTTAAGCGTTTCACCCCAAGCAAGGCGGGAAGCCACTAGCACGCAAGGGGTTACAGAGAGTTGGAGCGAGAGCAAATAGTAGTGATAGAGAAAAGGATGAAGAGAAGGATAGGGGATAGATCAAGACATCAGGAGACATCGATTGACATTACATTTGAATAGTTGGAGATTATAGCTATCATGGAAACAGGAAAATGGGAGGGAGTTCCACAGGCGAGAAGTGCGAGACATGGAGCTAGTGGAGTAAAAGACTCGGTTTCGACAGTGAAAGGGTGAGAGTGAGATGCCTGCCTAGTTGAACGCTTAAATTCATGAATCTAGATTTTCCGTACTAACTTAACATTTGCTGATAAATCTAATACTAGAAAGTTCAATGACATTAGGTAATTTGTGAAGTCTAATTTTGATAAAAAACTGTTTTGAGAAAAAGATTTAGAAAATTTCAACCAACAGTAATGTTGTTAGGTCAATGAATGCCGAATGTTTCGTGTACTAAACGACTAATTTCACTTTTTTCTTTTGTGTAAAAGAAAGACAGTTGTCCACCGATTTAAAAGTCGATATGCATAACAGAAAAAAAAAAAAAAAAGAGAAAGAAAGAGAAAAATCGAGATGTATATACTTTTATACGCCCTGTACTTTCAGGGCGCTGACGGTTATAGCTCTCCACAATTTCCTGTACTTTGGAGCTCTTACTGAATTGTCTTTTTGTTATCTCTCCTAAATCTGTTCTGCCAACTATTTAGTCAAGTTCACTAGATAGTTTATGAGTTGTTTTCCTCTGTCCCGCCTCCCTTCAATCTGTCTTGTGAGTATCATATCTTTCAAGACATCATTGTGCCCTAAAATTTCAACTGACGCCCCCTGAGGTTAAGTATACGTGTTCTTTTTGTTTCCTTTTTGTCTAAAACTTCGTCGCTGCTCGCATGTTTGGTTCATAATAATCTCGGCATGCTTCTATAGGACAACATTGCTTCAAGTCTCTTCTTCATCTGTGATGAGATTGTTTAGCATTCACTGCCATATAGGAGGACTGATATTTCTTAACAGTTCGTTACTCTTTTCTTTGTTACTAAAGAAATTGTCATGATTCTTAATACTTTGCTTAGCTTCTGGAAAGCACCTTTCGTTATTCCAATGCGCCTTCAGATACAAGTGTTGCACTTTCTGACGTCAGTTAAAATACTTCCCAGATATTTTGTTGTAATTCTATGATTTTGGTATCTCCAATTTTTAATTTGCATGTTGAGGTTTTTCCTTTGCAGAATACGAATTCTAACCTCGTGCAAACCATTTTTTTTAATTCCAGTATCAGGATTTGAAGATTCAAGTTTGGAACAATCAAAGAATATAACCATTGGATGTTGTCTATAACTCTGAGAAGCGCCATTAGCATACAGTATTTTATTTAAGAAAAATGAATATTTTTCGTTGTCGTATTGATATTACCATAATGTTCCGTCAGATCCATTCCACGGGCATTTTCAAGCGTATAATCTTGTGTTATTGTAATGGATCGATGCGACATAAGAAAGAAAATTTCTTAGGTGTTTTTTTTTTTTTTTTTTTTTTAACTCACCCACCCACCATTCTTTTTCATGTCGTTTATATACATGAAGAAAACTGTATAATGTACCAGCCGAGACGTTGTAATAACAGAAGAAGAATAATTCTTCTTATTCTTATTCTTATTCTTCTTCTTCTTATTATTGTTATTCTTCTTATTATTCTTCTTCTTATTATTATTTGGATTTGCTTTTCGTAGAAGGAATTGGCCCAAGTCTCAACCAAAGACATTAACCCTAGAACACTAACCATCAATTAAAGTTACACCTTAACTAACCATGGGTATATCATACCTGATTTTGAAAATATAAAAGAAAAGAAAACAAAAAAACAAAACAAAAAAAAAACTAAATATTAAATATAAATCTTTATTTGAAATATTTTACGTGCAGGCACTTCAAACTTTGTATTTGAGTTTACATTAATAGGAACTGAAAAACAGATTATTTAAGTAAGAAAATCAGGTACTGAAAATTGTAATTAAAATAGGAAAATTTGCGCTGGGTACTATGGGTACCCATGTTTAGTATTCTAGCGACATATTTTTTTTGTATCAGAAGATTCAAACGTACAATCAGGTGTAGGTTATTATTATTATTATTATGAATTTTGTCTATTTTTGCTTTTTATATCAATGCTCAGCCCTGTCGGCTGGGGTTGTAGAATACGCTGACTGCACCTCTGCAGAGGGGTAAGACCCTACTAATGAGGCGGCCTGGGTATGGCGATAAACTACATCCGCGTCCAGGGTAAAACGATAAACTACGTCCAACAGCAAGGCCTCTGAACAGGAAGCTTTGAGGAGCGTGGAACCTTCTCTTAATTGCTGGTGTTCCCAGGTCCACCCTGACCGGAGGTTATAGCACCTGTTAGCAAATAGTTAACCCAAAAACTGGGGTCAAAACACTATGAAAAGTGTAAAAATAGGTTTTAGTACCAGAAATACTTTGCAAAAAATTATTACCAGAAATAAATTTTTGAAGAATAAAAATATTACCAGCATTATGTTTTCGAAAAAAAACTATTACCAGCAATAAGTTTTTGAAAAAAATATTACCAGCTGTATATTTTTTAGGAAAAAATATTAACAGAAATAGTTGTCGGCATTAAATGACCCATTGAGGCTGATATGCCGTAAAACAAAACAAACCAAATTATATCAATGCTGAGTTTGTTGAATCCAAAATGAAGAAGAATTTTTGTTTTATTTCCAAGTTAGATAACATGGAAACGGTTATCTATGCTTGTGAAATGAAGGTCAAATAAGAAAATCGTCTTAAAACGCTATTAAGTGACAGAAAAGATGAAGAAAATCATAGAAATCGTATGAGAAGAAAGAAAATAAAATGTTTGATGTAGAAATAACACATTATCATTGCAAGAAATAGTCACGATTTTTTTCTTACCACACCGTTTTTTAATCGATCACTTTTAGCGGCCTTCTTCAGAGGTACATTCCATATGAAAAGAGGGGAGGTGCACTATTTCTTGGTAATGTAAACCAAAAATCAGTGACTGTCAGAAACAAAGAACAGAAAACTAAACCCATCTTTTGTATAGGCTATATAAAACTGAAGAAGATCGGAGAGTTGATTAGCCTCGTTGCGGTGCTATTAATAACAACAGCAATGTAGTTAACTCAGAGAATAAAAATAAAAACTTTTAAAAAATAAAAAATAGAACGAGAAGAAAACGGAAAAGAAAGAAAAAAAATGAAGAAAATATGAAAGAATGAAATTACAGGAAATAAAATAAAAATAGTGAAAAGATAAATAAAGTTACTGATGCAGTTAAAACATCTCCGACATTGAAATACAAACGAACATTCTTTCAACAATGTCGTCACCAAGGTGTAAGGTGAAGGACAGACGAGAATTTAATTGAATAATTTTTACGGAAATATTTATCAATTACAAACATTCTTGTTTACGAAGCGAAAAATCACACCGGTGAGATTAAGGACAGTTAATATATCAACTACATTCCAATTTAAAGTCGAACAATTCACAAATTGTTTTTGATAAGATCTGAATTGCAGCAATGTCGTCATGTCAATGGTCGCCATTCACAATTAAGCCGTAAGAGATTAAAAGTCTTTTGTTGCAATTCAACGCCACATGTTCAGACTTGACAAGGAAACTTCAACAATGAAAGTCTTTCTCATTCTTCATTCAAGCAGATTCGTTTTATTTATATCTTTGCTTCAGTTGACTTTTATTCTATGTGCTTTCATTTAGTTTTTTTTTCAGTTTTTCTCTTTTATTCTTTATTATTTTGTTTCATTTCTTTCTTTTTCTTTTCCTTTTTTCCTTTCTTTCCTTTTCTTTTTTCTTCTTGTCATTCTTTCTTTTTTCCTTTCTTTCCTTTTCTTTTTTCTTCTTTTTCTTCTTCCTTTTCCTTTTTCTTCCTTTCTTTCCTTTTTTCCTTTTTTGCACTTCTTTTCTTCCTTCCTTTCTTTCCTTTTTCTTCCTTTCATTCTTTCTTTTCTTTTTTATTCCTTTCTTTCCTTTCCTTTTTTCTTCCTTTATTTATTTTCCTTTTTTCTCCTATCTGTCCTTTTCTTTATTTTCTTTCTTTCTTTCTTTTCTTTCTTTTCCTTTCATTCTTTCTTTCTTCCTTTCCTTCTTTCTTTTCCTTTTTCTTCCTTTCTTTCCTTTCTTTTTCATATAGTTGCTCCTTAGTTTATTTCATTTTCGTATAGTTTTTCTTTATTTCCTTCATTTTCTTTCTTTTGTTTATTCGTTCTTTTCTCTTTCCTATTTCGTTCTTTCCTTTTATTTCTTCTTATTTGCTTCTTCTTTCACATTCTTTATCTTCCTCTCTTTTCTCCCTTCCTTCATATTTCTTTTTCCTTCCTTTTTATTTCCTTTTTTTTATTTCCATCATTTTTTCCTTCATTTGCTTGTTTTTTTTTTTAAATTTCAAAGTTTAAATAAATTCCGTCTTTCAGTTTTTCAGTTTCTTTCCTTCTTTGATTTTTTGTTTGCTTTTATTTTTTTAAAAAAAAAAAAACATTTTTAAGACGGAATTTTTATTATTTTTTCCAGGATTGCATTGGGAGTGTTTATTTTCAACTATTTTCATCCAAGAAAGATCGCTATTAACTGCAACGGTTGTTATGTCAGCGTACAAGTTTCAAAAGGTTTTGTTAAAGGATTGTTTTCTGGATTCTTCTCGATGGAAGAAAAACTTCCACATTTTTAGAATATTGTCTTTTCTTGCTTCTGGTTTAATGTGGTTGATGTAGATAGAAAGGTCTCAAGAAAGGTAAAAATACAAATCGAACACGAAAATGATTTGTTTAAAGCTAGTCCAGATTAAACTACAAACCTTGACATATACAGGTTATTAAAAAACAAAAAAAAACCCAAAAAACCCCAGAAATTTCAAAACTTTAATAAAAACAAACGCTAAAATGCAGAAACATATCCAACACATTATTGGATTAGAAAAAGGTTCAAAGTTTATTATTTTAAGGTTACACTTGGAAAATTGCTGTACACAAAAAGACTTTTCTTGTGGTGTGGCCATTTTAAGGCTCGGTATCAATAATAACAATTTAAATTCATACAAAATTCGAAAATAAAAACAATAAAAAGAATCATTTAAATAAGATCGAAAAAACATTCATTAATTTTAATAACTTTAAATTAAATTTAAAAAAATTATTTAAATTAAACAAATTTATTTTATTTATAAATTTATTTAAATTAAATCCGTATTCAGTAATATGTTGAATATGTTTCTTTTTTTTAGCATTTGTTCTAATTAATTTTTTTTAAATATCCATTGTTATCAAAAACATCAATAGAAAATCGAAATTGGTTTAACAAGTTTATTACGTTTTGGTACAGGGGATCATAATGTAGAATAGAAACTAGGGAAGAGAAGGTTTGGTCGTGAATCAGTGTTTTCGGCAAAGGCTACTGCTGCTACCGCTCTTCCAACTACTCCTCTTGATGTGGGAGTATTTTTATGTCTTTCGTCCGACGGCCGAGTTCAAATTACTTCTGCTACCGCTCTTCCAACTACTCCTCTTGATGTGGGAGTATTTTTATGTCTTTCGTCTGACGGCCGAATCCAAACTACTTCTGCTTCTGCTCTTCCAAGTACTCCTCTTGATGTGGGAGTATTTTTATGTCTTTCGTCTGACGGCCTAATCCAAACTACTTCTGCTTCTGCTCTTCCAAGTACTTCTCTTGATGTGGGAGTATTTTTATGTCTTTCGTCCGACGGCCGAGTTCAAATTACTTCTGCTACCGCTCTTCCAACTACTCCTCTTGATGTGGGAGTATTTTTATGTCTTTCGTCCGACGGCCGAGTCTAAACTCGTAGGGAAATATTCTCCCTCTTTCTAAATATACAGACATATAGTTAAATAGGAACATTTCATATATTTTGCTGTTTAGTTTAGCTTCATCATGATTTTTAGGAAACCTACATCAATTTCTACAAATTTTTCAACTTCTTACTTATTTATCTATTCCGTCTGATTTAATTCATATTTTCAACACACCCCTCAGCCCTCAGCTTACATGAGGGCTGAAGGGTGTCGTGTATTTCCAAATAGGGGTTATCTTTGAAATCCAGATAAAAACTTTTAATGATTTTCAAAGCAAAATTCTCTTTATCAAAAAGAACAGCCCAACTCATTCTTCCTAACCCTCAATATCACTTTATTTTCTGTTTTCGAATAAGATAAGCTTGTTAAATGTCTACACATACAGGAGGTAGTGCCTGAAAAATTCTCAACCCACTTCTCAAAATTATAACCAAAGCATTACAGAAACATGCTAAGAAAGAGAAACTCATTATTGTTTAGGAAAAGTATGAAAGTTTATTATTTGAGCCCTGACCACTGCTTTACCGGTGGTAGAGGAAAATGTAAATCCTAGCCACTGGTTGAACAGTGGTAGGGAAAAATGACGTAATGCCCAGCCACCGGTTGAATAGTGGTATGGAAAAATGACTATTAAGTTGAACGGTTGAACGGTAGGTAAACACTTGTAACTATTTTTATATCTACCGTGAAACATTACGTATCAATTATTTGAGAATTTTGACTCAGGAGCTCAGGGTGAAGGGTTAAAATTGTTCAGGGACGCAGGGCTCAAAGAGTTAAGGTTACAAAAAACGACTTTTCTTGTGGTGTGGCCGTTTTAAGGTTTGGCAAAAATAATAACAATTTAAATTTATAAAAAAACTGAAAAAAATCAAAAACAAAACTAAAAAAATTATTTAAACAAGATCGGAAAAAATCGTTAACTTTAATAAATTTGAAACTTTCCCTATTCTGTAATGTAATAAATATATTTCTGCTTTTTAGCGTTTGGCTTTATTAAATTTTTGAAATATGCATTTTGTTTTTGAATAACCCTTTATTTGTTATTAAACAACGTTAATCAATTCCGCAATATTTGTTTTTAATCATTTTATTCGGAGAAAGGTAATAAATGACAGTAAGCAAGGTGACAAAAGATGACGGTGGATATTGCATTTAAATTTTTGGAGGTCGTAGTTGATAGGAAAGCCGGAAGCCGGAAGTGAGTTCCACAAGTGCGAGAGAAGAAACTCTTAGAATAGAACCTACGATTACATTTTGCAATTTCGACCATGGAATTGTGAAACCTACCTGCCAATCTAGTACGGCACTTAAATTCGTGAAGTCGATGCAACAACTAGAAAAGCTCAGAATGACAATTACCATTAAAATATTTATAGAAAAAGCAAAGGGAATCTACGGCATGGCGTCGGGAAAGTGACTGAAGGCTAAAGGACAAGTCAGAACCGATAAGATTGCAGATTCTGCTTTTGGATTTTGTCAACAATCTCTAGATATATAGCAGAAGCACCAGACCAGAAGTGGCGGCAATATTCAATGGATGAATGGCAGACTTGTAAAAACCCTGGAAATATTTTTCTTGAATACAGCCTAGAAAACTATTTAACGTTCCACGTTCATAGTAGTAGTATCCATAGGCAAAAGGTTAAGGGCAGGTCCATTCTTATTTTTCGTGGTGCTAGGACGTGGGCAATCGCGACTCTCTACAACTTCTTATACTTTAAACATCTAAGCAATATTTGTTCCTTTTAGGTCCCTGTTCTACCATTTAACTAAATTTGTGAAGTAAGTTACTCGATTTTCTTTTGCGCTACTCTTACTTAAGTATGTGCTGTGAGTGACAAATTCTTCAGGCCTTTTTTCCTCACTATGTGTTCAAGAAATTTGTCTTTTTCCGTTTCTAAATAGGAATACATTTTTTATATTTCCTTTTTCGTTAAATATTCCTCGCTGTATCACCTATGGTATCTTCAACATCTGCCTGAAAAAATACATTTCTGTGTCTCAGATCATTTACAGACTGATTGAAAAATAACTCCCTATTTTAAAATAGTTATAATTTATCAATTAATTATAATTTTACAAGAAATAGATATGAGAGGACAGCGTTTAGCATGAGGTTTTATTTAAAATTCGATATGGGCAACAGATTTCGCTATTCGAGTCGCCCAGGAATCGCGTCAACTGATTTCATCAGGATCTCTTGTGGTATGAAAGATATAACTTCTTGTATTCGCTCTTCAATTCTTTCAAATCTTGGTTTGGTATAGTAGGCTTGCTTCTTTATCCAAGCCCAAAGAAAAAAAGTCACAGGGTGTTAAGTCAGGACTCCTGACTGGCCATGTATATATAAAATAGGGGGTTACTTTTCAATAATCTTGTAGATATAGAATCTGAAACCTGTAAGGTATTGCTCTAAGTATATTTTATATTGATTTCATTCATTCATTTTTTCATTATAATATTTCGGTTAATGTAATCTTAGAAAATTCTCAGATCTCTTTTGAAGCCGTAATTTTATAGAGAATCTGATGACTTTTACCACTGAAATCATTTTTTGATAATTTTTCTTCTTTTTATATCATTGACACAAGGAAATGTAGTTTCATGCCTCTTCTAAACTGAATCATTTTGAAATTCGAAACCGGTTAGCCGATTTTTGTGGTTGATTTTTCATGGTTTTTCTCGACAGCTATTCATTTCAAGAATGCCTTCATCCTTTGACGAGGTGCATATATGAATCTATTTTGATAAATCAATTTGCACAAACATCGCCTTCATTTTTAGCTTGACTAGTTTCTTACAGGGAAAACATATATGAAGAGAGTTGTATACGAATGGGTTACAACTCTCTTCATCTTGTATTGCTTCGGCTATAAATTTCAGTTATCGATTTTATTAACTGCTTCTTTTGTGCAATCTCACGTGTGATTTCTTTATTTAAATTTCAACTACTGAAAAATAGCAGGTATTTTTTGTTTGTACTTTTCCGACACTCTACAGACTCACTATATAATCACACTCACTATATAATCACACTCACTATATAAACACACTCGCTCTATAAACACACTCGTTCTATAAACACACTCACACTTTAATGATCCTTTCTCTATAGATATGCTCACTCTATAAACACACTATATAAACACTGACTCTATAAACACACTCACCCTATATACATACTCATTCTATAAACACATTCACTCTTTAAAAATAATAGCTCTATAAACGCACTCACTCTATATACACACTCATACTATATACACACTCACACTATAAAGATACTCGCCTATATACACATTCACACTCGCTTTGTAAAGATCCTCTCTTTATAAACACACTCACTGTATAAAGATACTCGCCTGTATAAACACTCACACTGAAAAAACATTCACTCTGTAAAAATCCTCTCTCTATAAACACATTCAATCTATAAAGTTACTCGTTCCATAAACATTTCGTGACACTAAGTGCAGAAACAGGAAGTTACCTCTTTCATAGGTAAAAACATAATGACATTTTGGGCTTTGCGCAATAGACTCCACGCATAACACCCGGTTGGAGTTGATTATATACAATCCTAAATAAATATATGTTGACCAATAAGAAATGAGCGCGGCTGAAATAATCAACAACTTAATCGAAGCATCTTTCAACTTCACTAACACTATAAATAGACCCCACTCTGAACGAAGAAGAAAAAAAAGAGATTCCTAAAGGAGAGACACAGAAAAGACTCAGACGAACACTTACAACTGTGATTGGACGCATCAAAAGCATCTCGGTTTCAACAACAACTCCTCACACCTCTCTCGTCATTTTCCCTCTTTTTACTTCTCTCATATATTCTCCCGGCTTTTCTTTTTTCACAGAGCATATTACCAAATGAAACTAGCATCTCTCAAAAACGCTTAATTACTCCCACAAAATCTTGTATTCATTGAAATGCAATAATTTTTTTTTATTTAATCTCACTTAAATTCCAACCTTGTGCCATCGATGAACAAAACACTTATTAATGTTTATATGAATTATTATTTTTATACTCCGGACCTGACTGTTCTTAAAATATGATTTATCGTGCTTTATTTACTTATTTATACATCCCTTATAGATGGCTAATCCAGTCAAAGCCCAAATCGAACCTCACAAATAACCCAATGTCAACTGATGACCCCGACGTGATATATATATATTTACGCGCAGTGCCAAACACAGAGATAAAATATTTCACGTTCATTACCAAACTTAACCTGGTGACCAACCCAAAGTAATTTACGAAATATCATTCATCAAAAACTGAACTACTGCTACTACCAGACTTAAACGATTTCTTCAATAACGATAACCAAAGCAGAAAACGGAATCGACACAGAACAAATGTTAATCAATCAAGATCCATCTATACAAGCTATGACAATCAAAACACCCGTATTTAAAGAATCTAACATGATAGTTTAGTTTACCATTATGGAAGCACAATTCAACATTAAGAACAGTAAACAAACGAGACAAAAGTTTTATCACACTTTGGCAGCTCATCCTCCCGACAGAGTAGGAAAAATACCAATAATTATACTCCATTCAAAAGACTATGATACCCTAAAGGAAGCCGTAATTAATTCTTACGAAAATTCAGAATCAGATGTCATCTTCGACCATATCAGGACGACTTTAAACTTATTTAAACGAATTGATGTCGTTAGCCAGTTATATCAGAGTAAACGAAGACATGGTCCGACAGAAGTTCATACAAGCGCTACCACTTTCCGTAAAGCCAGTGATAGCTGCGCAAACAGCTCTGGAAACGGGTCGGTTATGAAAAATGTCCAGCGATCTTCTATACTTTAACAGACAAGAAAAAACACACATTCAACAAGTATCCAGAGGAAACCAACAACGACAATACCAACAACAACTGCAAAGATACAGCAAAATATTACCCACCCGGTATCTCACTGTTTCTCAGAGATTTAGAAGCCCAGGATTTGTTGATAGCACATTGCAGAACGCGCGAAATTCTGCAAACCTTGGTGCAAATGGCCTAACAAACGAAATGTACAAACACAACCCAGTTCACAACCTAATTCACTTGTATCAGATATAAATCAGGGAAACTAATTCGGCGAGACGTGATAGCTCCCGCATAATCATCGCTTCTTGAAGTAGCAAAAGTTGAATTTTGTTGTAGACTCAGAAGTTGCTGTAATACAAAAACAATTTTTAAACAGTGTAGTCATCTACCGACCAACATTCCTATAGTAGCATCCAACGGAATAAAAATTGAATATTCCAGTCTGTAATCGCATTAGCATTGAATAATCTTAGAAGGGACTTTACTTGGACCTTTCTCGTTGCAGAAAAGAACAAGCCTCTTCTAGGGTATGATTTCTTGAGTCACTTTGAACTATTGGTTGATTGCACCATTAGGAAAATAATAAATAGACATTCTAAAGCACAAACATCGTCTACGATTATGAACATTGATGTTTATCAAGACAGTCCTACAGACATAACAGTAAAAATATCATAAAGAAATATTCAAATTTAATCTTTCCACATCGAGACCTTAATGCTACCAAACCTAAGGTATTTTATAGGAATGAAACTGGAAGCAATCCTCCTTCTTTCTCAAAGACCAGACATTTATCACCTCAAAAATACGACATTGAGTAATTTCGGAAATTTCAGAAAACTGGCATAATTTTCCCTCTCAAATCGGAATAGAATGCAGCATTACATATGGCACCTAAACCTGATGGAACTTACAGGCCCGTAGCTGATTATAGATTACTGAATTCGATAACAAAACTTGATCGCTACTCGATTCCAAATATAAACTCTCCGTCGTCTAAATTGCATAACAAAAATTTTTCTCGAAAATCCATCTGTCATCGGCATATTACCAAATACCAGTACACACCGATGACATTCAAAACAGCGATAACCACACTTTTCGGATTATACAAGTACAATTATATGTCTTTCGGCTTGCGGAGCGCACCCAGTACCTTTTAAAAGATGATGGATGTCAAATATACATTCACTTACATTGATGACATTTTTATCTTCACGGATAACGAAAACAGTCATTCTAATCATCTTGAAGAAGTATTACAGAAACTCAGTGAGTATGACTTTAAAATTTCTCTTTTCGAAGTGTACATTTGCTGTCAGCGAGCTCGAGTTTCTAGGATTTCACATATAAGTTGATAGACTTAAATCCAGTACTAAAAAACAACTTAACGAACTAACAATTTCCTCAACCAAATGATCCTAAATCGCTACGCAGATTTATCAGAATGGCACATTTCTATAGAAAACTTGTACCAAATTTCAGCAACACAATATTACCGCTGACAGAACGAATGCATCTTGAAGAAAAATCTAAAATAATAAAGTTTACTACGGAAAAAAAATTAAATCTTTTGAAAATATAAAGAACTGTTTAACAAGTGCAAACGCTTTGGATTTCCCCGACCCGAAAGCTACCATTTACATTATTCGGACTATTGTCCTCATCTTTGTCGCCATATTTATTACAACGTAATAACGTTCCTAGTGTCGACTAGGGCCGAAACGTTGTAATAAATATGGCGACAAAGCTCATCTTTGTCGCCATATTTATTACAACGTTTCGGCCCTTCAGTATCTGTCTATATTTCTGAGATGATTTATTATGTACATTATTTACATTATTCGGACTATTGTCCTCATCTTTGTCGCCATATTTATTACAACGTTTCGGACATTGTACGGTCCGGCCTTCTTCAGCTGGTTGGAATGTCGAACTGAACCCTTTATTTCGCTCACTGGGGTAGACTGTTCTTGTTCCACGTGGCATGTCTAATGGATGTCAGTTATCAGTTATCTCCTGTTAATTCCCCCATCCAAGTTCTTCACCGCCTTAACCAGGTATTGAACTCACACTCTTTGGGTCCTGTCACTGGATCTAACTAACGCCTTTATCCACTGTGCCATGTGTCCTGAAGAAGTCCGGAGCGTACAACGGCTGAAACATTGTAATAAATATGGCGACAGAGATGAGGACAATAGTCCGAATAATGTAAATAGTGTGCGTAATAGTTCATCTCAGAAATATAGACAAATACCGAAAGCTACTATCAGCTAGTGACAGTTCAAATTATGTCATAAGAGCAGTACTTCGCCAAATGATTAATAATCAGTATATTCCTGTTTGTTGCTTTTCAACAAATTATCACAAACTCGATAAAAGTATTCCATGTTTGGCAAAAAACTATTAACTACATACTTATCGTTGCTACATTTTAAACATTTAGTGGAAAGAAGAAATGTGCTTTTAATGACTGACCATAAACCACTTTGCAGTGATTTTAAAAGCCAGTCTTCATTAAAGTCCGATAGAAAACAGCGTCACCTCACTTTCATTAGCAAGTACGTTAACAATAAAAGGCTAACAAAATATAGTCGCCGATTGTTTGTCACGACCTGCAAATGCAATCAATATTGATATTTGCGACCTACAAGAAACCGAACACTGTGAACAAAAACGAAGTAGTACTATGTGAAGTGTCATTAACTTTTCCACGACCTTTTGTGAAGAAAAAGCTAAGGAAATCAGTATTTGACAGTCTGCTTAATTTATCACATCCTGGGACAACAGCCTCTATTAAAATCATATAATCAAGGTATTATTGACTCAAAATGAACAAGTCAATAAAGACTTGGTGTAAGGAATGCCAATATTGCCAAGTGAAAATGACAATACATCAAAAAGTGTAGTTCAACCGTTCGAGTTGCCCTCCAGCCGCTTCTAGACGGTACATGTTGATATTACTGGCCCCTTACCGCCAGTAAAGAACTTTACTGATCATTATTTTTCACCCTACCGTTATATGTTAAACTTGTATTGACATGAATTCTAGATTAAAGCATGCCCAATATCAGAGATCAGAGCGAAATCAGTATCAATAGCTTTCGTAGACATGGATATCTAGATTCTATGTTCCACTCCATGTTGTTACAGACAGAGGAAGCCAATTCGAATCTGAATTATTCCACAGAATTGTCAAATATAATTGGTTTTTATCGATTGAGAACAACAGCGTACCACCCGCAAACAAACGGTTTACTAGAACGAGTACATAGAACTCTGAAAACAGCAAGAAAAGAATCCTGGTTTTCATCTCTTCCCATTGTACTTCTTGGACTCAGGATAACATCAAATAAGTCCAATTATTCTCCGTTTATTACATTAACGGGAAGTCAGGCTCAAGTTCCTCGATTCTTAACCGATTCTTCGAAAAATGAAGTCATAGAATTAACTCTCACATAAATACTTTAGCTGAAGAGATGCAAAGATTTGACATGACCAAAATTTCCAGCGGACATCCACCCTCTATAACTAATTCATATATTCCTAAAGATTTACAAATCTGGGAATATATTTGCCTGAGAACGGACAGAGTACGAAAATCTTTGGAAGCGCCACACACAGGCCCATTCCAAGTAATAAGTTGATATGACAAATATTTTACAATCAATATGTTCGACAATTTGCATAGTAATATTTCCATAAACAGACAAAAATCAGCATATATTTCTAAAACTACAAAGTCAAAGGATATTGTCGAGGGAAATCCGGATTTAAACAATTACTAATCTCATGTTGAGGTATCTGATAATAAAAACTAAATAACTAAAACAAAATCCGGTACAATCGTTAAACGTAGAAACGAGAACCCATATTTTTACTAGTGGAAACCAACGCAAAAAACAAACAAACAAATAATAATAAAAAAAAAGAAACCAAATCACACACTGTTTTCTGGGAGGAAAGTTATGCAGTGAAAGTTATGTAGAGCAGAAACAGAAGTTACCTCTTTCATAGCTTAAAACATAATGACATATTTCGGGCTCTGCGCAATAGATTCCGCGCATAACTTCCGGTTGAAGTTGTATCAAAACAATCCTAAATAAATATGTTGACAAATAAGAAACGAGCGCGCCTGAAATAATCAACAACTTAATCGGAGCCTCTTTCAACTTCACTAACAATATAAATAGGCTCTTGTTTAAAAGAAAAAAAAAGAAGAGATTCCAGCGTGAGATACACAGAGAAGATCCAGAGAGATGAACACTTACAACTGTGAGGGGGTACATCAAAGACATCTGGTCGTCAACAACCACTACCACTCCTCACACCTCTCTCGTCATTTTCAATCCTTTTACTTCTCTCATACATTCAAATTCCCTTTCCTTATTCACAGGACATATTACCAAATGAAATTAGCATATCTCAAAAACACTTCAGTAGTACTCTTGTACTTATTGAAATGTAATACAAGAAACATTTTATTTACTCTTACTTAAATACCAACCTTGTGCCATCTATGAACATTACTACTGTTTTCGTACAATGCAAAAAACTTATTAATGTTTATATAAATTATTATTATTATACTCCAGACGTGATTGTTATTAAAATGTGAATTATTGTTTTATTTACTCATTTCTACATACCGTATATTGGGATAATCATATCAAGGCCCAAATTAAAACTCACATTAGATTTAAGTTTCATCCACAATGCCCAGATATTTAGATTTTTGTACTATGGCAATTTTAAAAATCAACAAGAATGAAACTTGGGATTTATGGTTTGGCTTGGTTTGTTTTGTTTTACGGCACATCAACCTCAATGGGTCATTTAATGCCGACATTTTTTTTTTCTTGTAATGTTTTTGTTTGGTCAAAAATCTATTTCTGTTAATATTTTTTCCTCAAAAATGTATAGCTGGTAATATTATTTTTTTAAAAAACGTATAGCTGGTAATATTATTTTTTTAAAAAAAACGTATAGCTGATAATATTATTTAAAAAAAAAAAAAAAGGCTAACAAAATATAGTGGCCGATTGTTTGTCACGACCTGCAAATGCAATCAATATTGATATTTGCGGCTTATTTGTGCCATCTATGAACATTACTACTGTTTTTGTACAATGCAAAAAAACTTATTAATGTTTATATAAGTTATTATTAAAATGTGAATTATTGTGTTTTATTTACTCATTTCTACTGCTGGTAATATTATTTTTTCGAAAACGTAGAGCTGGTAATATGTTTTCAAAAATGTAAAGCTGGTAATATTATTTTTCCAAAATGTAAAGTTGGTAATATTATTTTTCCAAAATGTAAAGCTGGTAATATTATTTTTCCAAAAAGTATAGCTGATGATGATATTTCTTCAAAAACGTATAGCTGGTAATATTTTTTCAAAAATGTAAAGCTGGCAGCATTATTTTTTGAAAAACGTATTATCAGAGAGCTTGCTGTTGGACGTAGTTTATCGTTATACCCAGGACGCGGATGTTGTTTATCGTCATAAACAGGAGGAGATCTGGGTATTGGGGTGCTGCTGGAGGTAGTTTATCGTCTTACCCAAGACGCATCATTTATGTACCCAATAATTAAAACATAATCAACGATAATGTATTATAAGTCTTAATCAAATAACTCTTTAAAAAATAAAGTCGTCCAACGTTTAGTCATGACTTTCATAGGAATTGCTTTGATGAACTTTCCTCTATCACACCTTGACTTTATAAAGTTTAGCGCTGTACTAGATTGGCGGAAAGATCTTATCCTTTTGCAGTTGAAATGGTTAAATATAACCGTAAGTTCTAGGCTAACAGTTTCTTCTATCACACTTCTGGCTTGTGGAATTTTCTTCTGGCTTCTTACTTCCAAGTCAACTTAAATCTTCAAAAATTCAAATATAATGTCAATCGTTATCTTCTGTCTTCTTAATTCTTATTCTTTTATTGTTCTCTCTTCTTAATAGTTTTTTCCTCATCTTCTCTAACATTCAGTAACCGCTTGTGTCTTAGTGGGTGTGGTCTTGCTTGGGATGAATTGTTTAAAAAAAGTTTCCCATCAGAAAGAAATTGGCAAAGTCCAAATGCTGTAAAATTAATTCTTTCATCTTAATTTAGTTGTTTTTCATGCCAATTACTCAGAGCGTCTGTCTGTGGTAATTATACAACTTATTCATTATTTGTGATGCATATTAACACTGAAAAGATAGGAAAATGTTACACAAATGTGTTTGGCAAATGGATAATAAGCAATAAGATTAATTTTTAAAAATGGATTTTTTATGTATATTTTTGTTTAAAATGATAGTTTCCGCCTTTGGATTATAAAATAAAGAGAAAAAGCGAAATAAAACAAAACTTATTTCTCAAAATATAATATTTTTAACTCTGTAATACCTCACATTCCAGTCGAATCCATTACATTCACTTATGTGCTAGTACCCTTGGGAAAGATATGAATCCTCATTCTCCCCCACCCAGCTGTGGGTAAATAGCAGGACAGACCTGGTTCTATAGCCTTGGATGGCAACTGGTCTACCACAGAAAGAAATGGCAACCTACTGCGAGAAACAATCTGCCTCATCAGTCATGTATCGAAAGATACATGATCGCCTAAGCATGTATCACACATGTCATATAACTGGCTGACTTTTCCAGTCGAATCCATTACATTACGTGCTAATATCCTTGGGAAAGGTATGAATCTTCTCCCCCAGCTATGGGTAAATAGCAAGACAGATCGGGCTCTATAGCCTTGGATAGCAACTGGTCTACCACAGAAAGAAATGGCAACCTACTGCGGGAAGCAATCTACCTCATCGGTCATGTATCGAAAGATACATGATCGCCTAAGCGTGTATCACGCATAGCACATAACTGACTGGATACCTTTTAAAGCATTCCATGCCCAACAAAGTTGTTCTATCTTTGCAGCATGTTGCCGCCATTTTCTCTCTCTTTTCCCTTTGAAAATTATGCGTGTACATATACTAGGTTGGCCAGAAAGTCCTGACTCACTTAGGGAGCGGAAAGAAAACAACAATTCTTGATCTCTGTCTGGTGGAATTTCCAAGGAGTACAGCATTTCGTCCTGATTACATACGGTCGCGCTATCAACGCTAAAATGTATTTCCAGCAGCTAGCCAGCGTGTATGACAAACTAAAGAATGGGTATCCAACTTTGGTCAAACGAAGTCAGGCTTTGTTTCAGCAAGACAATGTGAGGCCACACAATGCCTGATTGACTAAGGAGAAGTTCAAACTTATAGACGGTATTGAGATTCTCCCACATTCACCATTCAGTCCAGATACTGCTCCGAGTGACTATGGCCTATTTCGCTCAATGGCACACTTCTTCCATGACCAGCGATTCAACACACCCGATAAAGTGAAGGAAGCATTTTTATAGTTTTTTGATTGAAAGCCAGCGAACTGGTATCTGGGACAGATTCGGATGCTGGCTGGTCTCTGGTAGAGAGATTGTCGAGAATAATGGACTTTATTTTGAAGAATAAATATTGATGTTCCATAAAATTTTGTTGCTTTCTTTTTCTTCCTGGTCAACTTAATTGTCTTTGACTTGCTCCATCAGCCTTATTTGCAGGCTAATACCCCAGAAAATAACCTCATGAACCTTAGCAAACTGTTACCGTACGAATCTTAGAGTTGCAAATTAATTAGTTAAATTCAAATTTTGAAGTAAAGATGCCTATAACTGTACATTGGAAACATTTCAAAGTCCTCATTTAATGATATCCACTGATCTGTAATAAAATATCAATTGATGAGGACCACCGTTTAAGTGTTAATCGCCACAAAAGAGCAGATAAACCATTGTTATATAAACGAATTGTCACAAAATGGCTGCTTTTAACATTTTTTGAAAGTTAGGAAAAAGAACAAGTCGGAAGGTGTTAGAACTTTAAGATGGATTTCTAATGAAATTCCAAGGAATCACTCGAAATGTTCTCCTTGTTATGAGGAAAGGGATGCCGTCGTGAAAAAAGGGATTATCTGGTGTCACTTTCCGTCCAGTTTTTTGCTAAAATTTTAACTAATTTCCTCAAAGCACTTTCGTAAGAATCAGATTTTACTGTCTTTTTATCATTTCAAAAGACAGCATTCCTGAAAACTGTCTGTTGCCGATCTGGACACAAATGTTTTCTGTACCCAAGTAGCAGAAATTTTGCTCAACTTTAATATTTTAGATTAAACTGTGTCTGCTAAACAAAGTTAGATGTCTGGGTGGCTGATCTATATTTCTGCCTAATGATCGATCAACCTCACTTAATAGATTTATTTCTTGCCCCTTCGATCCACTCAGACTTTTCATCAATGTCTCGTCCTTTTTTTTTTAAACGAGTTATCCATTTGTCATATGCTGATTTATTTTAGGGAAATGAACTCAATAGCTTCTTCTATGGTCGTGACTGTTCAGAACGTAAACGATCATGAGTCTCCACAACTTCCTTCTTTCTGAAGCTCTTAGTATGTTTTGTCTTTATGCTATCCCTTCTACATCTTTTCTTTACATAAGCTTGTAGGTAGGTTATTCGCTGTTTTCATGTGCCTCTCTTGCTTCCGATATGTCTTGTGGGTGTTCAAAATTTCTAAGCCCTCTTTCCTCATTATATGCTCTACAGATTTCAGCTTTGTTTGACTTTAAGTCTAAGTGTCCGTTTTGTTTCTTAAAACTTCCTCGTTACTCACATGTTCAGCCCATGGCATTCTCAGCATTCTTCTGTAGAACCAAATTTCTATTGCCTTAAATCTCTTCGTTATGTCTGAGGAGATTGTTCAGCATTCACTATCTTAGTTGAAGAATGATATTGCATAAGACTTTACTACTTTTTCTAATAGAATTTTCCAGTTTCTTAATACTTTGCTTAGTTTTTGAACGTATCATTCGATATTACATTGCACCTTCGGATATCACTGTCACATTAACCACTCCCTGTTAAAACACTTCCTAGATATTTAAATTGTTGCATTTTTTAATTTTGGTGTTATTCAGTCTTCCAAATAAGTTTTGCCATAAAGTTGATATTAGTCTATATATTGTCAGGATTCATACTGCTATAAAGAGACATTGGTCTTAATCTGTCGTAAATTTCAATTTATTACCTCGAAACACTTCTTGTTCATACAGGTAATGACATGTAAGTCCGAGTTTATTTTGCTACAAACAAATTTCAAACTATTTGTGTAGTTTTTAACTAGATACTTTTATCTGTAAAGTTTCTGAATGTCCATTGTGTAAAGTAAGAATAAACAATAATGCTCAAACTACTGTTGTACGTTAAACAACAAAAACAAATATGGCGCCGAGCAATAAAGAAAAATGAAGAATGGGTTTAGGGAACACATTTCTTCTTATGGCATTCCTTAGAGCAGATTTCATAATTCGGCAGTAGTAAAAGGATGCGAGTTCGATTCTTGTCTGGAGTTTACTGTTTATTTTTAGATTCACCTTCATCCAATAATGTTGATTGACTGTCGGAATCATTGCGATAAAAGCAATTAAAATTATGATGAAAGAAAATATTACTATAAATTAATAATGGTTAACAAGTCTCCGTCTGATAAAATAAAGATAATACTATTGAAAAAAAAATAAGCCTAAATATTTGTAGTTTCAATTCCCTGATGAACAAAACATTTCATGTCGATTAGCAGGAAATATTATCCGCACCCCCCCTCATATAATTCCAGTTTACTTTCATATTAATATTTCATATATTGCTCGAAAGGAAACGGTAGAGATCTTTAAATTAAACAATCAGAATACAATATGGCGGCGCTGAACAGTTAGATTATTCAAACACAAACACATACATACAGAGACACACAAACATGCGCACAGAGAGAAAAATGCACGTAGACACAAATACATGCACACACAGAGGCACAGATACATATACACACATGCATACACACAGACGCACAAAGATATACACACGTTTTCCACCCTACAACTACTTTCCCCGCAGACGCAATGTGACAAACCTATTCTAAGGAAAATGTTCAGACGAGCTACATCCAGTAGTTTCACTAATTCAGACGTTTATAAGTAGGACTCGACATGATACTCTAATGGAGTCGAACAAGTCACATTTCCTGCGTATTTGGGTTGTAAAGAGGAAGTTCCACTGAAAAAAAGTATTTTTCCCTCCCGAGAACAATCCCCAGCGTGAATGTTTCTCTTAACCTTTTTTTAAACAATGATGCTCCCCCCCCTGTTTAAGACACAAGGACCACTCGAAGTAGAGGGATGCCGAATAAGAAGCACACAAATCGCTATCTATCTTCATAATCTTCAATCTCTTCTAGCTTCTCTTACATTTATATGGCACATAGCATTCAGTAAATCTATAACAAAATGGGATCTTCATCCTTGTACTAGGTGAACTTAAGTAATTACGAACACACATACACATGCAAACACCTATGCACTCACACAGTTTCTGGTTAATAGTATAGAATCAGGAAATTTAATGCATATTTACATTGCTAATGTTCGCCTTGTAACAATGTCGCTGTGAAATATAGGAATAAAGTGTCGCTGCCGGCACTTGAGTTTGAACATTATTGAATTAAGTAGACCAAGTGACCATAGAGTAAAAGCATATATGTAGGAAGTAGTTGACGACTAACGATCACTTATTATACTGTATACATTATACGATTTCTTTATAATGATCGCTATTCCTAGTCTATCCTCTATACTATACAGATCGCGTTCCTATTCTATCCTCTATTACTATACGGACCGCTATTGTTAATCTATTTACTATAATATTTCTCTATTCGGAACACTATTCGGTGGTTACTATTCGAATGGGTATTATTGGGCAAGTACTATTTAGTGCGAGTATTATTCAAAGGCTTCTGACACCAGTATTGGTCAACGGCGTACTATAGTTGTATCTGCTATTACAAAGTCTCTACTATATTTCAACTATAGGGAAAGTCGTGTGACGTCTGGAGGATCACCATTTCTCCTCTATTCTCCATTACTTTACAGATTTCTATTCTCTTCTCTACACTATTCTCTACTGTATTCACTGTACGAAATATTATTGTGTGTATTAATCGAAGACCTCTGACAGTATTGTTCAACGGCATTACAAAGTCTCTACTAGTAGAGACTTTGTATCTGCGATTACAAAGTCTCTACTACAACGAGCATTATGAAAGTAAAAACGAGTATTCTTTGTCATCACAAAAGAAAGGCATAAGTTCACTTCTGGCACTCTTTTCTCTCGCTAGATATTTTGAAATATTGTTTGGCAACTAACATATCGTGATAGTTGATAGAGAAATGAAATATCAAAGTAGATATTTACTACTCATAGTTTGGTACAGGGTCATAATAGCAGAGCGTTCTGTGAAAAATACGGTCACTAGTGACTTTGTCTACTGCAAGAAGATATTTTACTTTTCACGTTACAGTATTATGGAAATTGTATGCATTAGTTAGTAACTAATTGCATACATTAGTCAGTAACTAATTGAAATTTGCTTTGTCTGGAACGAAGACAAACAGGAAAATGAAATTTATTATTAAGTGCTTAGTACAAGGGGAAGTGGGGGTTCAGTAATCGGATGGGAAGATATTTTTCAATTTGTTATAAGCAGAGGTAGTTTTCCTAAAAATGCGGGAAACCTAAAAATTTCTTATATATTTATGTTTATTAAATTAATCAACATAGTGATTTTAATAAGCTCGGAGTAGGTAGGGGCAGAAAATTTCCTCAAAAGAGAAAAATCGCTAAGAGGGATCTAATCGCACAGTATTAGTTATTAGATTTGTTAGATGAACTTGTTAACCATAACTCTACAGAGACCTTAGTAGTGATATATGCTCGTTTTTTTTTGTTTTTTTTTTACTTAAATGTAGATAACTAAGAGGTCTCTTGAAGTCTTGTCCTTTTCCTTGATTTTTTGGCATTCTATTGTGTTGTAAGAATGGATCAAAAGCATTATTGAAACGAAGGCACTCTACTGACGGACATTTCTGAAGGCCCCCAAAAAACTACCTTTTAACGCCCTATAAAAAGCACAACATTCAGTCCGTGCCAGAAACAGAAGAAAGAAAACATCCGCGACCCACAAGAGGATTGTGAATAATTTAGAAAAGAGAATAGACGTCTAACAAATACAAGAACCAACTTGAACATCGGTGAATGTTAATTGATTAGCGATGTGTCAGTTCTGTCTGGTCAAATAGTCATTTTCAGTCTTGTTAATAATATGATGTCATTGCCACAAATTTTTCTGTGACCTTTTGAGAGGAGTTTTATAAATATAATCTCTTATCTCATTTCAAGGTAATTTATCTTTTTCGTAGTGATAATCCAGTTAACATTCTAAAATGGGTAGGTGCGTTAAGTAACTTTCGCACTCATAGTTCTAGATATTTCACTAAGCTTAAATGACGAACGTTTCATCATCTTGAAATAAGGCGACAAAATCCTTTGATCAAAGTCTATGATCGAGAAGTAAAAAAAGAGACATGATAGCAAGGCTCAACAGCAGCAGCAGTAGACGTTAAGCGTAACAATCAGCACTAGCGCCAGTCTTCAAATTCTCTAGTGGTTTAAAGCGTTCTTGAATTTGGTATAATAGTAAGATCAATCCCTGGACCTGGACAGTGTGTATTTGGACTGAGTGGAAGTTGAATAAATGAGAACTTATTAGTGTTATTATTGGAGGGATGGATTTGTGTAGGAAGATATTTCATTTCATATAGTCTGGACGATAATATATCAGGTTGTGAAACTTTGAAGATCTATGAATAATACAAAAACCAAGAGCTTAATATGTTTCATATTCTAATTCCTGTAAGGCAGGTCGAGCCTGAGAAGATTTAGACTTGGTTTCTCTTCAACAGGTAATAAAGAAACTTTCTTTTATTAAAAATTTTAAAATTAACTTAGCCTTTAGTCGATGGCACTGGTTCGTTCACTGATCACGTTGGTCGTGACATGAGGACATTTTATGAACGAGACATTTTATCCCACCCCAAACACAAATATTTCTGTCACATATGTACATCCAACGTATACGCTTAATACATACTCACATCAGCACGAACACACACATATCATAAACACGTATATGAAAGACAAACATATGTGCATATGCATATAGCTGCATGTGCGTGTGTATGTATGTCCATATTTCCCCTTCTTTATTTTACTAATGTTCAGCTTATACAAGGCCCAACAACCACTTGTGGTACTCTAGGGTTATTTTGTGTTAGAGGTAAGAATTATAGATAAGAGGCGCAGTTTATGGTGATATGTAGGAAAGATAAGGTTTACCACAGGCTTGATCAAGTTAAGTTTGTAGTGGTCGAAAAATCACTATTTTGGGAGTTGATTCTGCAAAGTATCGCTTTGTGGGAAGAAGGTGTTCACTAATAAAATGCAAAGCGAATGAGATTTGTTCGCCTCAGTGTACGCGGCTTTGCGGCCCTTAGCTGTAAGGGTTACATATGGTGGAACTATAAACGCAGCTCGTCTGAAAAAGATCCATTGAAATAGAGACAGAGTAACGAGAGGATTCCAACGTTTTGTCTGTGGCAAAGGAGTGGAAGGATGGCAAATCATTCAAGAGCCATAGACGCTCTTGGACTCTTGCTTGGAAAGAGAAGACTGGGCAGCACCAGCACAGATATGGCATTTGTGTCTTTAGGGCATATAAGGAGGAGTCAGATAATTACTAGTACGATACTGCGAACCGACAATTTTATTTCTAACATCTTTAGCAATGAATCGTATATAAGAATTCAACTTGATGCCTAGGGTGAGATAAAGTTCTAATAGGCAATGGGATCTCCTTGAAAGAACATCCGTTCATTGCGTCAGACGAATACTCAGGGTCTGCTCAGTGACTATGGAACAGTATTAGATTAGATTTTGAGGTATCGAATCTGTCCCGCCATTTCCCTCCCATTGAGCTAGGTCAGATGATAGCATGTGTTTATGAATTTTTAATTTCTGATGAAATGACATTCGATGAAAAATCGTGCTTCTTTTGGCATCTAGATTGTACAGTACTAGATTGGCACTTAGGTCTCATCATTAACTGATTGAAATTCCTAAATTTAAGTCTTATTCTAATAGTTTTCTTCTCTTGCTCTTCTTTGGAACAATGTACCGGTTTCTTGCTTCCTATCAGCTATGATCTTCAAACTTTTAAACGCAACGTCATCTTTTATTTCGTTGAATCTTTTAGCAACCGATTTTTATCTTTTCCGTTCATGGCAAAGCGGTTTCATGTTGGGAGATTATTATTTTCTATAATCAAAACCTGATTTAAAATTTCGTTTAAAATTTTTAAGATTAAAATCTGAGGAATTTTACTCAAAAATGTATCAAAAGATGACCTGATAAGTGGCAAGAAGTGACTATGTTTTTTGAAGAATAAAACTGATAAGCAAAAACGGAAAGCGACATTAATTTCACTTTTTTTTGCAATTAACATTTTATTGAAAAAAAATTTTGAACAAAGTAACTATAAACAATTTTTTTTTCTGTCCTCTGCCAGCCACAATGATGGAGAAAGCATTACCTCGAACCATCGCCAGTGAGACACGCTGCAAGAGCCACTCCATTTCGCGAGGCTCGTCCCTTAATCGAGACGCAATCGGGCCAATCCTCCGAAGGAACGTAATCGAACAAGGGCCAATAACCCCAGAAGTCTCCACTGCCACGGAAGGAAAAAAATCTATCAGCAAGAGAAGGATATTTAACTATTTTTTCATCTCTGCGTCCCGGGCGACGGATCCTGGCTCAACTGCGGAACTGATCAAATTACCGACCGAAAATGTATCCGCACAGGTCGCATCCCAAATCAACGACTTACCCATTTTAAGAGGGAAAATGGTAATGCCATCCGGCCGCTTTCCATCATCACGGTTGAGGCCTACTGGTTCGTTTTGGGAAGGGAACCAGCTGCATCCAAACCTGGAGGATGTTTATTGCTGCATGCCGTGGAAAGCGGCCGGTACTACGATGACAGGAGAGAGGGTGTAAAACAAACTCATCGATGGAAGCTTCACATCTGCATCTGTGACGCTCAACATAATTTGAGTCCAAGACGGATCGCGACTCCGACCCGAGTGCACTCATTATCTCGAAGGGTACCGGTAGATGAAGAGGGCACTGCGTTGAGCCAGGCGCCCATACTCGGTTGTGAAGCAGATAGTAGACAGGCGAGGCGATGCTGATCCAGAGAGAGTCTCAAATTAGTAAAATTATTTGTAAAACTGAAATTATTTCTGAATCAAACTAATAATTCATTTTCCTCCTTAACATTATTCATTGTCGCTCCAACTGTTTAATTGGGAACAGTAATTTTCATAGCAGAAATGCAAGTATTAGAATCAGGATTATATATGTTCGGGATTTGGAGAACTTTCTGTCATAATTTTTTTGGATTAACAGCCAGATTTTTATTTGACAGCACTGCCATAGGCCAAAATAAAAATGAATCCTTTCTTTTTACCATGGCATTCTCAGGAGTCTGGCATTCCGTGACTCATTATTGTAGTCTATTTTTAATTCTATGCTAATTATAATTTATCATTTACCATTTTCTCAATGGAAGAGTGATAATCATATATTGCTATTTAGTTGTAACATTCTGTTTCTCGGTGTCTTTCGATTTACGGTTCTAATAACCGTACTCCCACGCTTATTAATTTTCGAAAACATTCCACACCCGCTCTTATTCCGATGACAGACTTATTAAATTAAAAAAAAAAAATCCTACCCAGGTTTTATTCCAAACATCATTACCGTTTATTTATTTTCGTGTAAAAAATCACAGAAAGAATTAAATTCTAGGTAAATAAACATATAGAAGTGTGAAAATGGTTTTATATAGATTTTCAAACTTAATTGAAATTAAAATTCATTCAATTCTCAAAATTAATTTAAATTATATCAAAATCATGTTTTAGTCGTGCAACTTTCGATTTTTCCTTGTTATTTTCAAAATCGTTTTAAAAATAGGACAGAAAAAAAAAAACAACTTTTAGAGGTGTCTCTTATAAGTAATATTCTATTGACGAAAAAGTCAAGTAGATGTTGTACAAAATGTAGAAGTGAATGTGAGTAGAAATCAGAGCGATTAAAAGGTAAAACACATTGGAATGTTAAGCGAAAAAAACATGTTCCTGATTCAGAAAAACAAGGATATTTTGCCAAATCACTTAGCTTATTTTTTTAATTCTGACTTTGGTATAACTAAAGAGGGTTTGGAAAATAGCCCTCACGAGACATCGAGAGCAAGAGAGAAAGGTGAAGGCAGTGAGGCATTTACTTGACGAGCTTGTGTGATTACATAGCTGAATTACCAGCGGGGGCATTAGCAACGGGATAAAAACTCCTAATAGCAACATGAGATAGGAATTAGTGGAGAGCCATGACTGCCTATATTTTGAAGGGACACAGCATGTAGAAGAAGTAGTAGTAAAGGTAAAAACAACAACAGACGAACAGGAATGAGAATGATGAAAAGGTAAAAAAAAACAAAACAAAAAAAAAACAGCATCATTTTCGCTGACATAACAAAACAAGTATGTTCATGCCTTTTTTGGAATCGCTTCATGACTATATACATTGTGCAACAAGGAACTACGATCTGTGAAAAAAGAATAAAAAAATAAAGGACTTTAGAAACATATATAATTTGTAGGCTGTTTACGTAGCATTCCTTTCATTAAAGCTTTTCATTACCAAATGAAAACGAGAAATATAGGGACTGACAGCAAGGCTCAAAAGCAGCAGTAGATACAGTAGGAAAGAGAAACTTCGGTGAGTGCAGACAAGCGTAACAAGCAGCACCAGTGGCAGTCTTTTCATCTGGTCGGTTAGGTCTAAAATTTCAAGGTCTCTAGTGGATTATAGAGTCGAGTTCTGAATTTGGTGATCTAGTAACCGTAAGTTCAATCCCTGGGCCGGGCGGTGTGCATTTAGTGGAAATTGGATAGTAGTAAATGAGAACTAGACGAGATATCCCGAGACATGATTGGCGGGATGGCATGTGTAGGAAGATATTCTTCTTTAGATAGCATTCCCTCATTCAAATAAATCCTATCCACTCCTCACATTTTTCGAACCACCCCGCTTATTCCACACCGCTACAAATATTTATCCTACTCACTGCGTATAATTATAATAGCCCCCCACCACGGTTAGTCAAGATCCGAGAGTACAGACCGATCCAGCTCTGAAATCTTGGTAGACAGCCTGGAATGTAGAAGCGTGCATGAGAACTGTGGCGTTATATTTGCATAATTGTGATTGCTTGGTTTAGATAAGCGAAAAATGAAGAGTAGTAAACATCACATAGGCAGAAGCATAAAGAGATTTGTAAATGCCACTGATACAATTTAACATATCACAACAATGGCGTCGACGATAGGAACTTTCTTTATCTCTAGAGAACCCGGACTTTGTTGACGTATAGTTCAGATGCTAGCAGTTAATGTGAGAATGACAAAAAAAAAAAAAAAAAAAAGCTAAAGTAGAAAAAATCAGAGGGAAAGGCAATAGAAAAATAACGGATCTGTTTTTGACTACAGCTGGATTCGAAGCAATAATTAAAGTTTTGGCTAATCTAATGAAATTGGAAGAAGTGTACCCTAAATACCACATAGGAAGAGCAAGAGCAGACCCCGAACGACTGTCAGTTACGATGAACGAATGTCCCCTCGTGGAGAATATTTGGTCTGAAACTCACACCCGACCTCAAGTAGAACTCCTATATACGATCCATCGCTAAAGATACTGGGAAAATGATTGTCTCCCTGTACAGCTACAGGACGTACTTGACTCTTCATGCTATCCTCTACCTTTATAAGAGCCAAATCAGACGGAAAATGGGATACTGTTGCCAGATTTGGTTGGGGGCTACACAGTCCTCACTTCCCAGTCTTGATAGATTCAATGCAAGTGTCTCCCAGAGGCCACATCTTGCACCAGCCCTCTTTTTGATTTACATATATAATCTACCCGAGAATATACTCTGATCATTTGTAAAAGTCTATGCCGAAAATACGACGATACAGAGGCGCACCTCTAGAAGTCTTGACGATCAGAGATTGGCAGCTGACCTCTCTTCAGATCTAATATTAACTTCACTGTGGGAATATACGGTCAGGTTACATTCAATGCCTTTAAAATTAAACTGAAGACCTCAAGTGGGATTACTATATAAAATCCATCGCTTAAGATACAGGCAAAATGATTGGCTCCCTGTACCGTTAAAGGAAGTACCTGACTCCTCATGCTATCCTCTTCCTTTATAAGAGCCAGATCAGGCCGAAAATGGGATACTTTTGCCAGATTTGGGTGGGGGCTACACAGTCCTCAATTCCCAGTCTTGATAGAGTTCAAAAGCGTCTTTGTTGGAGGAGAATTATTATCCACCCTCCAATCTCTCTCTCCCACACGCGTGATGCGGCGAGTCTCTCACTACCATGGAAAGTGCTTCGACGAACTAAATTCCTTGGTGTCGCCAGGTCTAACCTTCACAGCTAAGACCCGCCATGCCACTTATATTACAGAAAACCACCCACATCCACCCCCCCGTATTCTATTATTGAGAATTAAATTCCACTCGAACAGCTTCTTCTAGCGAACTACTGTCCCGCGAAACAGATACCTAAGATAATATTCCCTGATCACTACAATATTAACCTGTTCAAGTCTAGAGTCAAACGTTATCTTCCCTCCCTATCCATATAAACTACCCCTTAACGTAATCCTCTACCAGGAGTGGCTCTCGGAATTTGTACAGGGCTTTGTACAAGGAGTATAAAACGGTTACGTTTCCGGAAAATGTAGTGATATCATTGTGAGAGATTGTCTTGCATAGATATCTGAAAAAGAAACTAAATCTGTCTATATTTCTGAGATGCGGCATTGCCACTATTTACGCTATTTACATTGTTCGGACTGTTGTGTTCATCTTTGTTATCACATTCACAACTTTCCGGTCGTTGTACGCTACAACCTTCCTCATGATCTGTGTATATCTCTGACATGAGATATTGTAACTATTTACAATATTTACATTGTTCGAACTGTTGTCCTCATCTTTATTGACAAGTATTAAGAAACAAGAACATTTCTTTACAATCAACGAAAAAAGTTCTGATCTGTTACATGATGTGATTTTGGCTATACGGAATAGAATGATGAAAGATTTCCTCACCTACCTAGATGGGTGACGACTTGGGTATACCAGGTGCTGTAATGGACAATGGCTCGGAATTTTTAATCGGAGAGCCGAGTTCGAGTTCCAGTCGGGTTCATTATATTGCCTTACGTTCCAAAAAGTCTAGAGAAAGGTATGAATCCACCTCTTTCCCCCAACTATGGGTTAATTAGTAAGACTTGTATCATTTAATCATTTTCAACTCTAAAAAGAAAATTCTTACAGTGCAAGCATATTTTCTGGCTTTAAACAAACTGCCAAGAGCTAATAAGCCGTAGCAAAGGAATAAATGGATTTCATCACAAATTAAGAAACTTTAGGCAACAGAGATGTAGTGCTACAGAAGGATGATGAGAATACCATGGACGGAACATGTGTGAAATGAGAAAGTTTTAATAACAATGGAAACAAAAAGGAAATATCCTTAGAAGCAGTTGAAATTTCTAGGACGCATAAAGAGAATTCGACACTAATAAGACATACTGAAATCAATAGGGACAGAAGAAAAGCCGATTAACCTAACAAGCTTAATGGATGGTAAATCAGAGAATGGGAGGGATAATATAAAATAACAAACATTGCTAAGAGATACAAATATTGGAAGTGTTGGAGAGCTATGATCGCCCACACCCTGAAAGGACACGGCATATAAAAGTAAACAACGTCACATCACCGTATATTTTTTAAAATTATTTCAGCACAAAGAAGGCAATAAAGCCACTAGGACGCAAGGGGATTACTGAGTTTTAGATATAATGGAAAAAAAATCTATTATTAAGGAGAGAGAACAATAAAAGAACAAGAATTAAGAAAATAGAAGATAACGATTGACATTGTATTTAAATTTTTGAAGGTCAAAGTTGACTGTGAATCAAGAAACCGGAAGAGAGTTTCACAAGTGAAAATACGATAGAAAAAACTGATAGCATTTAACTTATGGTTACATCTATCCATTTCAACTTTAAAATGATCAGACCCTGCTGCCAGTCTAGTACTCCGCTTAAATTCATAAAATCTATATGCTACAGAGGAGCATTCATACGAGCACAGGAAGCTGCGTTACGGTGGTGGAAAATGGACTGAAAACGAGATGTCAGGTCAGGACCAATAAAATTACTGATTCTTCTTTTGATTTTATCAAGAATCCCTAAATAAATAGCAGGAGCCTCAGACTACATGTGGCAGAAATATTCAAAGCAAGGCTCAGTGCTAGACATATAAATATGTAAGATAGAATCTAGCGAGAAAAAAAATGTCTAGAACGATATATTGAACGAACTTTCTAAGCTGCAGATTAAGCAATTGATTCAATATACTATTTCCTCTTCATGTCAACTGAAAACCTTATTCCTAGAAGGCGCAATGGGTCACACTCCTTGAAGTTAACATCAGCCATGCTGATGGAAGATAAAAAAAAGGTCCTCTCAGATGATTAAAAAATATACTAAAAGATATGTGAATATCACTGATACAAATGAAGACGTATCAATAATCAACAAAACGAGCTAAGTTGCCCCTTCGTAGAAGTCTAAAAACGTAGAATTTCTAACAAAAAAAAAAGTCCATAATTTACTAAGTTCTTTTAAAGTATGGATATATACTTTCAGGAAATTTATATTTAGCAACGATCTTCAGTTGAACAGAAATTGTGGAAGGTAATTTAATAAGTGTATCATAAGAGCCTGCAGCAGTTAATAATTGTACTGGTGAGAGTGGCAACGAAGTTTGTCGTATGTGTTTGTTGAGGCAAATAACAAATGCATGAATCGCTTTTAAGAAATTGTAAATTATATTATGAAACATAAAAAAGAAAAACAAACAAAAAACAAAAAAAAAACAAAAAAAAAACGTGCAGACATTTATTCCAGAATTGAGTAATAAAGTAAGTCAGTTTTGCGGTAATTTTCTACGCGTGAGAAACGTTTTAATTTTAGAAAAAAAAACAAGGTTTGTTTCCCCGACAATTAATGGCGTTTCAGAACAGAAAGAGAATGTGAAATTGAAAAAATATAAATTGAGGTTGAACGATTTGCTATGAACTGCAGTAGAAGCATTATTTAATTTATCGATCATTGGAACAGTGATACTACCTGTACACACACACACACACACACACACACACACACACACACACACACACACACACACACACACACACACACACACACAAACAAACACAATATATATATATATATATATATATATATATATTAAAAAGAAGAGAAAAGCGCAAATGTTTTTGGTTGTAATGTGGATTTAAAAAAAAATATTATGCTTTATTTTCCATAATTTTGCTACACGAGTTTCCGGTCGAGCGAACTTCATCAGGCAAACGGTGGAGATTTCCACATATTAAAAATTATTTATTTCTTATGATTTTCGTTCTTTTTTTGTGTGTTAGTGACCCAAATGTTTTCTTGAACTATATATATATATATATATATATATATAATTAATGAGATCCACATCTTTACAATGTATGAGGTAAATTGTTTGGATCTCATTAATTATAATTCATTTTTATGCTCTATAAAAAAATGTTATGTGAGGTCTTTTTTGTGGATCACTTTTAATATTTTATATTAATAGGATCTACTAGGATTACTTACCCACGGATGGATGTTTTTACACACACACACACACACACACACACACACACACATATATATATATATATATTTATGAAGAAATATAGTCTTAAGGTGTGCTATATTTATGGGATAAAGTGCTCAATATCAGAGATAGAGCGTGTGTAAATATAAAAGTGAACATAGAAGTCGGCACTTAGAGGTGACAGTCTGTTTCATGCTATATGCAATCGTCAGGCCACGTGGCCTGACGATTGCATATAGCATGAAACAGAATGTCGCCTCTAAGTGCCGACTTATATGTTCACTTTTATATATATATATATATATATATATATATATATATAAGATCTTTCATACTTAACATATATATATATATATAAGATCTTTCATACTTAATATATATTTATATATATATATATATATATATATATATATATATATATATAAGATCTTTCATACTTAATATATATATATATATATATATATATATATATATATATATATATATATATATATATATATTTCAAATAGAGTATATCATGTAAAAGGACAATACGAATAAAGACGAAAGGAAAACTTATCTTATAACTTATTCGACATCATGTGAGAGAATTTCAAAGAACCCGTCAGTCAATGATCCGACGGGGGCAAAGGAAGCGGAAGACGTTTTGGACATTTCTTGTGAGTTGTTGTGTTGAGGTACAAGGATGGCCTTTTGGGCATAGGTTTTTATGAATATTTGTAAATATGTAGGTATGTGTTAAACCTGGTATAATATGACATAAGATCTTTCATACTTAATGACTCTGTCTGCATCTATCTATCTATCTATCTATCTTTTCGTATCTTTATATGTATCGCACCCATATCAATACGTATTGTTCTTTATTGGGCACAGGCATTCCCCAGATCATTGAGGGCGATTGGCAATTATCTTACCGGACTGCCCTAATGTGTGTTCGCAGATGAGCGTGGATAATATGACACGCTTGGCCGATTATATCTCTTTTCGATTCATGATCGCCCACGGGCATTTGTACATTGAGTGTGACTGACTCGACTGGAATTTGAACTCGGCTCTCCGATTTCTCATTCTGAGTCATCATCCATTAATTCACTCGCACGTCGCACATCAAGGCTTTCATCATCTGGTATTCCTAAGTAAAGACCGGGGTCGACGTTGCTTAACTTCGGTGATCTGACGAGAACCTGTGCTTGAACCTGATATGACCGTACAGTCATATATACTAAGCTTCAAACCAAGCCCTTTCCATTGGTGAAACAAAATCTTTCTCTTATTGTCACTTATGGTTTTATGTGCTAACCTTAGTAAATATCGGCATATATTAAAGAAGAAGGCCGTTATCCACACATATCCATATTAAATTTATTCTATAGAAAACAGAACTTTGATGGGATGGTAATATTTTAATGAGAAATGTAAACAAGGCTTCGGTTTTGGTCAAAAATGGTGACATGTGGAGGTGTTGGGTAAAATGGTTGGTAAGGAAACCCAATTTTATCACCGGTAGTCAGAAGATAATTAATCCATTAAATTTTATTTCTATGGTTATTTTCACCCAGACAACCTCTTATAACCTTCCTTGGGATCAATAAAATTAATGAAGCTTTTCACTTCGATATCTGAGCCCATTCGTATCATTAGTAGAAGATATTGTAAAATTATAACAAAATTTAGAAGAAAAAAATTCCAATGACTTCATTAAAATCAGAAACGGAATTGAAATCTTGGGTCGTAAATTTTATTGACTGAAATAATAAGTCTGTTAATTCGTATTTTTCAGTAAAGTCAGAAAAATGGATGCTAATGTAATTATGTTAAGTTTTATTGATCAGTGAGATAACTTTTGGCACTAGCGATTCAATTGATCTAACAGAAAAGCAAATATTCCTTTCCCTGGTGTTTAAGAGGACGTT
The DNA here is from genome assembly GCA_963932145.1 of Acanthosepion lycidas. Taxonomy (NCBI): domain Eukaryota; kingdom Metazoa; phylum Mollusca; class Cephalopoda; order Sepiida; family Sepiidae; genus Acanthosepion; species Acanthosepion lycidas. The sequence continues at coordinate 138,553,183 of OZ010572.1, forward strand.
TCTTATTTGGTAGTCATAAATTAATGGTTTTCTTATCTATAAAATTCTTTGCAATAACAACGTTTTATAGTGATTTAAACAACTTTGTTATGGTGAGTATAGAGGAGGAAGAAAACATTTCAAATCCAATGACTTGATTTTCTCCTAACTTTGTTTTGACGTGTGAATTCCTGCATTCGAAGTGTAACATACTGTCAAGAAGGAAAACAATCTTACTATGTCATATAGCAAGGTTCATGTTCTTCTGAAAGGATTCTGAAGCCGGAATGTTAATCTCGGTAGTAGGATTGATTTGACAGAGACTGATAACTATTTTACTTTAGGCTACAATTGTTATTAACACGCAGTACTTACTTTTAATCATTTTACCCAAAGCTAGGCAATAAATCCCCTAAGACACACAGAGGTACTGAGTGGGAAAGAACACGAGAAAAACAAAAAGAGAGCATTATTAAAGAGAAAGAACACTAAAAGAAGAGAAATTAAGACGATAGAAGATATCGATTAATATGATATTTAACAACAGTTTACAATTTCATATTTATTTGGTAGTCAGACAGTTAAGTGGCATACGTGATACATGCTTGGGAGGTCATGTCTTTTTCGTTTCATGACTAGCCAGAAAATTTTTCCGAAGTAGGTTGTCATTTGTATGTGCCGTAGATTGGTTGCCAGCCAAAACTATAGGACCCAATCTGTCCTGATATTCAATCCACAGCCGGAGGAAGAAGTGATGAATTCATACCTTTTCAAAGGGTATTTGCGCGTACGTGAATGTATGGAACGCGGCTAGAATTCGAACTCGGCTCTCCGTGGGCAAAATTTAAAAAAAAACATAACTCTATACTTTTCAAATAACTTAAGAGATGAGCAACAAACAGAGAAAACTTACACGATGTTTTCTATCTCATATGAAGGCCATTAGATTGTTCATCAAGTATAATTACTAACAATAATAGGTCAATTATCTATTGCACTGAAAATGTGCATTGTAACACTAATTTTACTCTAATTTACTGGAATTATGCAAGGTTTTTATAACACTATTAGATTCTACTTTGAACAATAAGGATGCATAATTACTGCTCAAGCTTAACAAAAGTATCGTAATGAAATCGATCATAAACGAAAATGACTTGTTCATCATTAATTAATCAGAGCTAAGAATCGGAAGCTCATGAAGGATTGAAATAAAGTTCAATATATATATATATATATATATATATATATATATATATATATATATACTATTCCAAGATCATTTTCCAAATTGTTCAAGATGTTTTTCGCCCTCCCTATCCTTCTAACTTTAAGGATTTACCTATAGGCTTAGCAGGCTGAAACCTAGGGCCCCAAAATCCACGGGGACCTCCAGCATTGTAAATTCTACATAACCCTTCAGTAATTTCAATCATCCAGCACCATCCTCGGTTTTACTCAAATTGATTAATTTAACACTCTTCCATTTTTCTCTACGTGTAACAATGGAGGGATTTTTAGGGGCCTCACAAGTGGAATAGTCTAGAGCTTCTCTTCCTCGAAATCCGAACGTGTATATTAATATACCTTGTGTAATAACAAAACTGTCCAAATCGTATAACAGCAAAATTGTCCATTTGTTAGATTAAGCTCTGAACTGTTGCATCCCAAAAATATCTTACTGAAATTATCGGAAGTTTTTCTAATACTATTGGAATATACAACTGAGCAATAAGAAAGTATCATTACTCTCCAAGCTAAACAAAAGTATCGTGATGAAATCGATCATAAACAAAAATGACATGTTCATCATTAATTAATCATAGCTAAGGATCGGAAGCTCAAGAAAGATTGAAATAAAGTTCATATATATATATATATATATATATATATATATATATATATATTCCAGGATCATTTTCCAGCGTATTCAGGATGATCTTCGCTCTTTCTAACCTAACTTTCTGGCTTGGAGTAATAAAGCGCCTCACAGGTTTCAGGTACGATTTCATTTTCAAGTCTTTTTTTTTTACTACTCTTTGGACTGTCATAGCTGAAACTCCTCTGTCGCGTGCCAAACGTCTTATGGATTGAGTTGGATTTTTTACAATTGATCTGTTTAGCTTTAAATTTAAATGTTTATCCCTCTTCCGGTTGTGAGCTCCTGATTCACTTTTCCTCTCTACTGTTCATTCTTTTTAAAACTTATTCACCGTTCTCTTGATGGTTCTTAAATGGACTTTGAAGATGTAAACGAGAGTATGAATGTTGGTAACATTACTGAAGGCCTGGGTGATCTTTTACCTCTACATTGCTCTGTTGAGAAAACGGTGGAGCTGACACAAAACATATTAATATATTCTCTTTCTATCTGAAGTGTTTTTCAGTAATTCTTATAACAAATGGCTAAACATATCATCTGAAAACCCAGAAAAAACAAAGTCAATTAGTTTTGTGGTTTTTTAGATATTAAAGATTATGTGGGATGGGTAATTATGCTGTTACCCGATGTGCACAATTTTGCTGTTACACTCGGAGTATTTTAAGCGCTTTTCTGCAAAGACAACACAAAAGACTTGTTTTGATTTATTGAATTGCAGGTTTATATTGTAAGATTACACATGCTTCGTTAATCCGAGCCTATATCTACATAGTTTATTATAAAATTGTTAGGATGAATCTGGAGAAATTGGTGGCGTGTCGTCATTTAGAGGATTTACGGTGTGGCGCAGCATATGGTTGATCAGGCCAGCTTGAGAGAGAGGCAGATCAACACCATCTCGGTAGTGTTGGACAGACACGGCTATAAATATCACACAAATGTGTCTATTGTCAATATCCATCTCGTGTCCAATTCTTGTGGACCTTTTTGATTTTACTTAACTTCACATGCTTTCTTCAGAGGGCTTTGCTTCCTCATAAATATCTTTCTTCACAGGGCTTTCCTTCCTCATAAATATCTTTCTTCACAGGGCTTTGCTTCCTCATTTTATATATATTGTATATTATTTGTATATTTTCAGTCATTTTAATCATTCAGTAGCATGACTATCCCGATTTGTTTTAAATTCTGTAAGTAGCTTGTCTTAAAAAACGCGTTTTGATTTATATTGTGGCCTTTTTATTCTGTTTATCTTCCCATACGAGAGTTATTTCGGTATTTGCATATAATCATCTCTGATCAAATGACACATGTTGCGCAGCTTGTTCTCATGGAGTCCTGATTCAATCCTAAGTATGCCAGCTAGCTCCAAAACTTCCGTGTTCGCTGTCTTTGACATCCAATTAATTTTGAGAATGACATGAAAGAAGCGTTAATGGAATCCTTCCATGCTTCTGATATGGCCTTTGCATCATACACAGGTTACACAAAAAAAGACAAAATAAAAGAAGACAACACCCAATCTCTATAAACAGTTCTGTCTAGTCGAAAACGATATTCCAGAGAATTAGCTGTGGATTTTGATCACATCATCTAAAGAGCATTTTCGATTAAAAGTCCTTCCAAAGTATGTAAATTTGTCCACAACTTTAAGCTTAATATTGTTTAGGAAGATCTCCGGCTGAGAATATAAATTATTTGGCGCCAGCTGAATATATCACCATGGCGTTATTGAAAACTATCGGATGACTAACACATTTGCAGGATTCGTGGAACCTGATAATTTAGTGGGGCGTGGAGCGGCCAGCATAATCTCATAACATTTCTTATCATAGGAGTTGAAGTCTTTGTTTTGGCAGCAAATCTCCTCAGGTTGAAAAATATACGTGTTGTTTTATATTGAACATACATTTCATGGCGGCAATCCTTAAACTGTTTTTCCAAGAGAGAAGTCTGTAGAAATCAGTGTTAGTCAAAGTATACATCTTTGCCTGACACCATTTCCTAACCTAAAAGATCCAGTAAGGATGTCCGCTATTTACACTATTTACATTGTTCGGACTGTTGTCCTCATCTTCCTTGTCATATTCACGACGTTTCGGTCTTTAACCCCCCCAAGCCCGGCCATCTTCAGGTGATATACGTTGGAATTTCGAACCGAGCCGTTTATTTCGTCCACCGTGGTAGATTGTTCGAGTTCCTCGTGCTATGCCTCTTCAGGATGTCTCAGTTATCTCCCTTTAACTTAACTTACAAAGTTTCTGTTCACCACTGCAGTAGCCAGATATTGAACTCACAACACTTTGGGTCAAGTCACTGGATCCCAACAACATTTTTCGCCATTGGGTCATGTGGATAAAAACGTTGGTCAGATCCACTGACTACTCCGGTTAACGAAGTAAAGGGTTGAGTTTGAAATTCCATTCACCTGAAGAAGGCCGGAGTGTACAACAGCTGAAACGTTGTGAATATGGCAACAAAAAATGGGGACAGCAGTGGGAACATTGTAAATAGTTTAAATAATTACAATACCTCATCTAAGAAATATAGACAGATCCTGACGGAGGCCGGAGCGTACAACGGTCGAAACGTCGTGAATATGGCAACAAAAGTGAGAACAACAGCTCGAATAATGTAAATAATATAAATAATTACAATACCTCATCTCAGAAGTATAGAGAGATCCTGACAAAGACCGGAGCGTACAACGGCTGAAACGTCGTTAATATGGCAACAGTTCGAACAATGTATATAATTTAAACAATTACAATACCTTATCTCATAAATAAAAGATGTTGTTGCTATATTTACATAAGCCTCTATTTCATCATGAACTCATCTAAAGAATATTGTACAAAACATCTCAGTTTAAGGAAATCATACCACAAAGCCTGTCTAATGCCTTGATTAAGTCAACAGAAATGTGTAGGGTAAAACGGGACTATAAAAAGTAACACGGGGGTAAGAAGTAAGACGCGGATTTAGGGATTGAATGATTATTTCACACCGGAATGGTCTCTTGTATTACAAACCATTTTCTCGCCTCATCGAAAACTAAACGAGGAGAGCAGAGTATCTGAAATCGAAATATGGAAGTAGAATTTAACTTATTTTGTATATTAAGACAGTTTTAACACTTTTTAGGCTGGTTTCAAATTATCATTTTATGTTTGGTAATTTAAATAAAGTTAGATTTGAAGAATAAATCAGGTATTAGAGTGATTTCATTGTCCTAATTTTACTTGTTACATTGTGTCCCGCTCTCTGTTACTTTTTGTCTCACCGGTGGGGTAAAAGTAACATTTTACAATAATTTTGTTTGGCACGTTAAGACCTTAAATTGGAATAATATCAAGAACAGCAGCTCATCATAATGTTCATTTAACTCTGATGTTCATGTACAGCTTAAATAACCGTGTCACTCATTAATTATATGGTCGGTATAGTAATTTAAAAAAAGATGTTGCTTTGTACGTCGCTTCATCTTACTAAATCTAAATTTTGCATTAAGTATTTGTAGGTACCTTGGAGTAAAAATTTATATCCATTTTCTTCTGTTTGGTCGGAAATCGTACTGAGATTCTGGAAGAATATTTAACGATATATTGGTGTGCAATCCTTATTGAATGGCACCAGCCACAATTATCAGATGTGTTTCTGCATTATTCTTGCAAGGTACCCACCTCAAAAGCAATAATTTCTGCTGTGTGTCCATCTATAATTAGGGATTTATCCAGAATTTTGATTGATGACTGTATTTTTTCAATGGAAGAGATAAATAATCTCTATTTAATTTTTTCAATGGAAGAGATAAATGATCTCTATTTAATTTTAGTTGAAAGGTCATGAATCTCATTTACACATGGTAATTCAATAATTTTGATAACACGGTGTTCTTGTTGGCAAATCCAATACCTGCTTCTCGTTCTTTGTCCTTCTGGTTTTTTCTTTCAAAGATTGTGTAGCTTCATCCTATTTACTGGATTTTCCTATCTCCCAGCACATGAGATTTCAATAATGCAGTATTGTTTGTAATTCCTTAGCAACTATGGCTGTTTTTAATCTAAGGGCAAATCGTTATGTCATCAACTAAAGTTTGTACACCCCAACAAAAAGTGTTCACACTTGTTTTCTTAAATTTTTTAGTTTTCATGTTGGATAATAATGGCCATCCCTCACCAGTGCTAGACTGACCAGATTTTTTTGAGATAAGCACAAGTTTTAGTTTACCTTTCCTAAACCCTTCCAAATTGGTGACTAGTGCTATTCCATAAAGGTCTGCTCAGACACCTGATGGAGCAATCAAACCCCACTTTTACCTCATCTACTAAAGGAATGACTTTATATCTACCAAATGGTCACCCATGTGCAGATAGATTGGTGACCAGGTACCTCCAACCCATCAAGTTGGAGGTACCTATTACTACCTTCTCATAGGACTTAACAGGTCAGCCAATGACAAGTTACACAACAATAATAAATATTAAAATGTACATGTTAAAAATGCCTATGTTTTGTGCAACTTACTTAATCTTGCAAATGAGTATCTCTAAATAATTGCTGAATTTATTTCACATAATTTTGGAAACCCACGAAGTATTTCTCTTAAACAGATGACGAGTTTTTCATCAGCACCTTGTTTACTCAGGAATTCATGTAATTTTGACACGAAGGTGTTTTTTTTAATAATAACTACATTCTAATGTCCACCCCATAAAACAAACAACTTTTGACATTTAAATTAGTGATTTTTATCAACAAATTACACATTTGTATTAGATCTGGGCAAAGGCCTCAAGAAATGTTTTTTTTTATTTTTATTTTGCTTTAATTAGACAATTCTTTAACTATCCATTGTTTCTAGTTTTCAAAACAAAGGAGTGCTACGCGCACACGTTTGCTCACATATAACACTTTGTAGAAAAGAGATATATAAATTTTTCTTTATATTTTTTTAAAGCATTCACACCCCAATCAGGGCGGGAGTGTTACTAGCACGCAGGCGGTGTGGGGTACAGACAGTGAAAGCCTGGGTATAGCGGAGATTAAGGACAGGATAAAAGATCAACGGGGTCAATAGATATATTACAACAATTTAGGAAACTCCATTTTGTCACAGATTTTCTTAAAATAAAACTAAATTTTAGATTCGGAATATTATTGTATACCTGAAATTCAGATCTTAGAATCAGTATATATATATATATATATATATATATATATATATATATATATATATATAGGTACGTCCACGAGATCGCTAAAAAAAAAGCATAGCATGAGGAAAAAGACGCCAAACTTGAAGAAAACAAAATTTTATCATCTAAATGTTTATGTTATTATTAAGAGGAAAGATCAAAGTATTTTGGGGGTATTTTTTTTTACATTTTTTAATCGTTCGTAACACGTCCGAAATTTTCGTTAAAAATCTTGTTTTTCTTTGAGTCAGTAAAGTTTACCTTTTTTTTCTATTTTATAAAATAACTGGAAATCTCACTTTGAAATTCTTTTAAATATCAATTATCAATTTGTCAAAACTTATTCTAAGAAAATTAGAAATTATAATGTTTATTTAAAATATTTTGAACCAAGCTTAATTTAGCTTCTGCGCCGAAAAGATGTAATTTGAAAATAAAACAAAGCCGGTCAAAAACTTTCGCGTCACTTGACAGGTGATGAATGACATATTGACGGATTCCGGGAGGACAATTTGCTCTACGGAAGGAGAAAAGTGAAATAATTTACATTTACGTGAACAAATTATTTATCTCGTTATTATTAAGGAAAACTTTCAGCGCTCTATTTTTTTGTACTTAACTTTCACCTTTACGTTTACGATGTTTTATGGAACATACATTATAAAGAAATTAAAATAAGACTGCTAAGAGTGACATTAAATTTCATATTTCATAAGAAATGTGCCTAATTAATTTATAGGTACCTTTCTTATGAAATTTTATCAGAAGTGTACATGAAATACTATAATTTTATGTACCTTTATTACATTTTACTGTTATTTGTATTTTCATTCATTTTATTATTAATTTTGATATTTCATTTATGGAAAAATGTCATAACTGAGATTAATATAAAA
>OZ010572.1:138566137-138583637 GCA_963932145.1 Acanthosepion lycidas
TGAGGGAAGAGACAATGAATTCTGACATATATCTTCAAAAAAAGGAGAAATTTTATCAGAGTTTGAATATTGACCGTTAGCACAGGTGAGAGATATGCAACTACTTCAGCCACTCTCAAGAACCTCCCATATACATATGTAATCCACATCGTATCATTTACTTTAATATATATGTATACTATTTACATTATTCGGACTATTGTCCTCATCTTTGTCGCCATATTTATTACAACATTTCGGTCGTTGTACGCTGTGGCCTTCTTCAGATAGTTGGAATGCCGAACTGAACCCTTTATTTCGCTTACAGGGGTAGACTGTTCTAGTTCCACGTGCTATGTTTAATGGATGTCAGTTGTCAGTTATTTCCTGTTAAGTCTTCTCTAAGTTCTCCACTGCCTTAACCGGGTATTGAACTCACACTCTTTGGGTCCTGTCACCGGATCTAACCAACGCCTTTATCCACTGTGCCATAGTGTACATAATAACTCATCTCAGAAATATAGACAGATGTATGTGTGTGTGAATGTGTAGCATTTAATTACACCGTCTTTATTTTGTAAAACTATTCTTGAAACTGGTTTGACGACCTAAATCAAGTGTGTAGGCTGTCGGGTTGAGGCAACGGGAAAACGAAAAAAGACCGTGAGAATGCGACAAAGACGATAGAAAAATGATTGTGGTTTCTTTCATTGTTCGAGTGTTGGGTTCAGCAGCTCAATTAAATCCAATATGCAAATATATCGATATGCAAATAAGCCAATATGCAAATGTTACTATAGTCTTCACACGTTCTCTCACCTTACAGGATTGCTTTTAATGCTATAACGTTGTTTTCGAAGAGATTGTTACCTCGGTGGTTCTGTTGGAGGTGAGAAGACGCCTGCTCACTTTTCTTTCCCCAATCTCCCTCTCTCTCCCACTCACACACGCACGCACACTCATTCCTTCACTAATATTAACAGGTGACAAGTGAAGATAACGTTTCCCTATTCTAAAGTATGGCTGTCCAAACAGGCATACAAATTTTAAATATCTGTCACCATCAAGCTACATATAAGAGTTTTAACATTCAGACTAATAAGTTACACCTGTCAAGGGAAAATGATATGTTTATTGTGGAACAAAGATTCTTTTCTTTCTGTGCTATGTTTCTCTCAGGACGTGGGCGATCATGGTCCTCTACTCTTTCTTCATGGTAGGTCTGAGCAAATATTTACTCAAGGACACATGGCACAGTTATTATTTACATTATTCAGACTATTGTCCTCATATTTGTCACCATATTTATTACATTTCGGCCGTTGTACATGCCGGACTTCTTCAGGTGGTTGGAATGTCGAACTGAACGCTTTATTTCGCTCACTGGGGTAGACTGTTCTAGTTCCACGTGCCATATCAAGGACACATGGTACAGTGGATAAAGGCATTGGTTAGATCCAGTGACAGGACCCAAAAAGTTGAGAGTTCAATACCCGGTAAAGGCAGTGGAGAACTTTCAGAGGGACACTTTCACTTTCTGATATTAAGTATAACTGTTCTTCGTGTTTCTAGTTTCTTTAAAGCTTCTATGTCGTTTTCTTGTAAACAAGAGAAAACGAAAAATATGTAGACCCTTGTGCAAATTAATTGAAACAACCACTTTAGTTTCCTATCTTTCACCATACGGTCAATTTTAAGCCCATTGAAGTGACAGGGTGTAATTGATTTCTATTTTTCCTCAGATTAGGTCATTTGTAGTGGTGTGCAGTAATACGAATCTATTTTCAAGCTGTATGATGAAATTTGTTTGACCTTAAAGAATATTGCGTCATCCATGATTGCATCAGATTTTTATCACGCTTGGACACTATTGTTTCGACTGTCGATTAGTTGTTCTACTGCGATTTTCTGCGGTGGACGTTACTCCAAAGAAGTGTAAGAAAATTGTAATACTGCACGAAAACACTGGCAATCCATACCAGTGAGCAAATCAAGGTACTATAGATTGGCCTGGAAACTCTCCAGATTTAAATCCAGTCGTAAATCTGTGGGCAAACTGCAATGAACGACTTCGTGAAAAGGACATACAAAGTACCAACATGTGTAATGGGTCAGGTTTCATTGGCAAAATACGAAAAGAAAGTAAATAATAACTGAATTATTCGTTTTGCTTTAATTAATTTCCACGAGAGTGTATTGAAAATGCTGCGGACAATAGTGAAGAAATATCCTATTTTATTTCTTCATAATTAAAATGCCTTTATTATTTTATGTAATTTATAACACTCTCAAATGTAAAATGAACTAATCGAGAATTTTGAAATGGTTTTAATTTAAACGATTTCGGTAATATTTTTGAAATTGTTTTTAAGAATATTAGCGGAAATTCTTTTATATATGACAAAAGTCTACAATGACGACATACACTACGGAATGGACAAAGTCCGACAACTATTTTAATATATTTCCTGATTATACCTTATTTATATAGGCACAAATATTTAAGTAAAGGCTATTTTTATAATAATGAGTATTAACATTTACCGGCCTGAATTTACGAGAAATTTTATAGAATATATGCGTCTTTTGGCAGGATTCGAACCTGTATCCTACACGGAACTGTCATATAGTCTGACATTCTATACCAGTTTAGCCACTAAAGAAAACTCTGGTTAGCAATGTCGATTTTACTGCTTTCAAATTATTGATTTCCCATGATTTTTCACGAATATCCGTATCTGCTCGAAGCGTATCTTAACATAAACAAATGAAGTCAAACACTATGAAAGTCCAACAATAATTTTAATATATTTTATTGGTATACGTTATTTATATAGATAAAAATATTTAAGTAAATGAACAGTTTAAAGTAAACAGTATTAACAATATTTACCGGTCTGAAATTATGGGAAATTTGTAGTTTAAAAGCAGTAAAATCAACCTTGTTAACCAGACACATCTTTGTAGCTAAACTTGTATAGTACATCAGGCTATATGACGGTTCAGTGTAGAATACAGATTCACATATTTTCTATGAAATTTCTAGGAAATTCAGGCCGGTAAATGTTCTTAATGCTGTTTATTATAAACAGAGCATTTACTTAAGTATTTGTGCTTATGTAAATAACGTATACCAATAAAATATATTTAAATATGATTTATCAATTAAAACTAAAATATTGTCAAATAAAACAGCATTTTGCGATGTTTTATATTTTTAATATTGCAGACATAATTCAAGTCCAGCGAGTTGTTTTTTGTTTGTTTTTGTTTTTTTCGAAAGGAAAAAAAAAGGATTATCTTGCGACTTAATTTTCTTCCTTTTTCTCATCCATAAAAAAGCCATTATTCAAAATCTGACCTCAATGATTGCATTGATCTGATGGAAGAATTTTTTCGACTGACAAAGTTATGAATGTATGACGATGACCCAAAAGTGACTCATTTCAAAGCTTGAAAGAATTTCGACGAGAAACTTTAATAAAATGGGAACAACATCGATAATTGAAATTAGAATCAGCAGAGACCATTGAAATTTCTGAGACATAATAATGAGGCTTGTACAATTTGACACTCACATAACATATTAAAGTCAAGAGGATAAGAGGAAAGCTGCTAGTAAACTACCTAACGATCTTGTGCAAATACCGGACAGAATAGGCAGTGGGAAGGAGGATAAGGTCACCAATATTGCTTATGGCTGCAAAGAAGAGAAAGTCATGATTCTGAAGAGATACGACACATCAAAGAACACTAACTATTCGATCAATGAATGCTGATGTCTCCTGTGTGGAAACGGGTAGTTTTAGCATTATCATGACCATTTTAAACTATCTAATTCAGCATCAAGCGAAACTTGAGAGAGACCATTTTAAAGAAGAATTTTATTAATTCATTTTTCTACGATTTATCAACCCCATCTGCAAGTTATTTAAAGCCAAAAAATATGTTTAGATTGTACGATTTTATTCTTTAATCATTCATCCCTAAGCAATGCAATAAAGCCACTGAGACGCAAACGGTTTTGATTGTTAGAGAATAGGAAAAACAACAAAAAAAAAAAAAACAAAAAAAAAACAGACAGGACAAGAAAAGAAATTAAGAAGACAGAAAATATTCATTGACATTTCATTTAATTTTTTGAATAGCAAAGTTGACTGGGAAGCAAGAAGCTTGAAGACAGTTAATATTTTAGCGATACAAGTCTTATGAATTAACCCTTAACTGGGGAGGTGGATTCATAAGATTTATAAACCATTTCCCACGGATATTTGCGCGTAGGTGAATATTACGAACTCAGCGGAATTTGAACTCGGCTCTGCGATTAACAATTCCAAGGCATTATACATTTCACCTGCCGCACATCCAAGATTGCTAAGCCTGCTATTGGCGGTTACCCTTCTAAGTACTAACCAGCCTCGAATTTGCTTAAATTTGGTGATCGTACGGGAACTGTTAATTGAATGTGATGTGTCCATAAGCCATAGAGAGGCGTATTTTCATTAAAGAAAACAGTTTTTCGACAAGATTTTTATTGCTTTATTTTCTTCAAAAAAATGTATTGCTGGTAATATTTTTTTAAACGAATTGCTGGTAATAATTTTTCTTCCAAAATTCATTGCTAGTAATTTTTTACCAAAATTTATTGCTGGTATTAAAACCTATTTTTACACTTTCATAGTATTTTGACCCCAGTTTTGGGGTTAACTATTTGCTCATAGCTGGGACCGTAACAGGTGCTAACACCCCTGGTCAGGGTGAAACTGAGAACACCAACAATTAAGAGGTTGTTCCACGCTCTTTGAACTCATGACCAGAAGCTTTGATGCTGGATGTAGTTTATCGTCATACCCAGGACGGACCCAGATTTACGACCCGCTTATGAAATCTCAGAAAATACATAATTAAAAATAATGGCAATTTTTAAATACATTTTTATACTTATTTACATCATTTACATTCTTCTGACTGTTGTCTTCATCTTTATGTCATATCCACGACGTTTCGGCCGTTGTACGCTCCGGTCTTCATGTGATTGGAATTTCGAAATGTCGTGAATATGGCAACGTAGATGATTTCAACAGTCCGAACAATGTAAATAGTGTAAATAATTACAATATCTCATCTCATAAATATAGGCAGACACGTTTCTATAGATTTTGCTGGTTTCTTCAAAATGAATCGATAAAAATAAAACGAATAAAGTGAAAAATAAATATAAATTTACTTGTACTGAATTTACAGTATGTAAACCGATGGACAAAATGTAGACCTGGTTTTCGAATTCTCATAATATTTTGCCTGAACAATCAACACATTTCTGAATTATTAATAATGTTCTATTAATATATTCCGCACAATTAATTGACCCGACCATGTAGATAGACTGAACAAAATCGAAAATAGGACATAATTAATTAAACTGAAACAAACAATACTTTACCTTTCTTAGATATCAAGTTACACTGTAATGACAACAGCCTAAAACTAAGAGTCCATCGCAGATCAACTAATAAAAATGACCTTATAAATTTCTATTTTCACCATAGCAACATAAAAAAATCCAGAATTGTATTTAAGAACAATTGTTAACTGTCAATGCTTTTAAACATATCCAGTTAGCCTAATATTTCTTATTCATCTCGAAATAAAAGGCTTGTAAATTATTTAAAAACAAAAGAGTGAACCATTCAGACAAACCGAACGAATCAAAATATATTATTTTACCCACCAACTCTCTCACAACTACAATGGACAAGAATTTATTTAAGTTTAACATACATTTGTTACACACTACTTATAAAAGAATAAAAGATTTAATTAATAGAAAACGAAATAATAATTCAAATTTGACGGATGAATTTACTCTATCACCTGTAATAATTGTTAGAATGAATACATAGGAGAAACCACGTTTATGTTTATATGAATACAAAACGGATCTTTTACATCAGACTAAATGGATTAGTTGACCATATTGATTTAGAAAATGTAATCTTCAATTAAAAGAGAAAGCAATTTAATAAGACGAATGTCTATATAAAGTGCTCAGTTAAAAAGAAATAAGACAACCAGGCAGCATCGTTCAGATTGAGTAGATATCGTCATAGGACTACTCTGTCCAGATATATCTGGGAAATAAAAGCTGAACAAAACACACTAACCAAAGATAAGATGAAACATATTAAGGAAAATTATCATCTATGAAGGAGGAGAGAAATTTTGCAAATTGTACCAGAAGGAAACAACTATTTGGTGATTTCTGAATCCAGGCTCACAAATGAATAAGGGAGGAGAAATCCTGAGTGGATGTTTGCATGCAAAACAATATTTAATAGCTAATACAGAACCCGGATGAAAGTTACACCTCCCCAAATAAAATGTATTTTTATACTGCCAGTGTTTTTGGAATTTGCTATTTTTCGATAACTGGGACCCTAACACGTGTTTACTACTTCAGATTAGAGTGGACCTGGGGACAAAAGAAATTAAGAGGTGGTTCCACGCTCCTAACCCCCCCCCAAAAAAAAAACAAAAAAAAAACAAAAAAACCCTCTACTCTTCTGATCAGAGGCCTTGCTGCCGGGTGTAGTCTATCGTCATACCCAGTATTAAAGATAGAATAGAGCAAAAAAAAAAAATAAAAAATAGATGATATATGTAATGGTGGGGCGTTTTGCTTATTGTGCCAAATCGAAATAACTAGTTGGTGATCTTGATGTTTCTGAATCCAGGTTCACTATTGCATAAGGGAGGAGAAATAATGATGGGGTGTTTGGATGCAAAACAGTATTTAATAGCTTATACGGAACCCTGATGACACTCACATCTGTACGCAAAAAATAAAAAAGAAAACAGCCACGTGTTCTCCATATTTAAGGCGTAAACCTCGAGTGACGCACGAAAAAGATTGAACGTTGGGTGACGCTCCTTTATTTTTGAGGGTGAAACTTATGTTTCCTCGATTTTATATTGTATGCTTAATTCATTTTACGTGTAAGATGAATAGCCTCGTTTCAATAAATGTATGGTGGAGTTTTTCTCCGATATCGTTATAAAAATATGTGCGTTTGTGTAGGCCGAAAAGGAATGTGAATGAATAGGACACGTATTAAAGACAAATAAAATAATGTGAATGCGTGCAGACAGCCATATTAGGCTATCTCAGGCGGGTGCTATTCACGGTGCACATTACAATCCTCTTTTGAAAGACGCCGTTTTGAGAAATAAAAAAAACAAACTTTATATTCCCATTCATCTTTTATATGCATTGTTCTACTAAGACGTTGGTACTGTGTACCGTGTAACTTACTCTTTTTGAGTAGTTACACGTCTAATTATCAACTCTCAGTTGCTTCTCTGTCTTTAGACAGAGTGCGCTCAGGGGCTTCTTTGTCAAAAGACAGAAAGGCATCTGAGGCAAATAACACTGAAGAGGTGCACAGCCCCGGAGAACAGCTGCCCGAAGCCACGCCCTCCAATTGCATCATAGGGAGGAATCGATGCTTGCACCGAGGCCAGCGCAACCGACGGTTGCAGGGGCTGAGGGGAATTTTTGTTCCTGTCCCGGACGTACGCTCTCGTACCTAAAAATAGACCTTGTGTCACATCTCGTCCTGGAGGGGGAGGGGGCAGAGTAAATGCCCCATTAAGACGGTTGGTAATTACCATGATTTCCTGTCCTCTGTAGCTGTTAATAAATGTTGCCTTTTTGCTGTCAATCCTCAACCTTATTCCGCCATTTATTTAAGTTAAACTCGCTAGGTAGTTTATTTGTACATTTTCTCTGTTTCACCTGCCTTCAATATGTCCTGTGAGTATCAAATTTTCTCAGCCGGCTTTCCTCACTATGTGCCTTAGAAATTTCGACTGTCTTTCCCTGATGTTAATTATAAGTGTCATTTTTTTTGTATCTGTCTATATTTCTGAGATGAGGTATTATGTACATTATTTGGGCTATTGTCCCCATCTTTGTCGCCTTATTTATTACAACGTTTCGGCCGTTGTACGCTCCGGCCTTCTTCAGGTGGTCGGAATGTCGAATTGAATAATTTATTTCGCTTAATGTAAATAATGTCATTTTGTTTCTATTTTTTCTAAAATTCCGTCGTTGTTAGCAAGTTCGAT
Organism: Acanthosepion lycidas; assembly: GCA_963932145.1. NCBI lineage: Eukaryota > Metazoa > Mollusca > Cephalopoda > Sepiida > Sepiidae > Acanthosepion > Acanthosepion lycidas. Next base: position 138,574,244 of record OZ010572.1, read on the forward strand.
TGATGGTATTCTCAGAATCCGTTCTATAGAACACCATTTCTAGTTTCATCATCTGTGTACAGTGATTGTTCAGCATTCACTGCCATACAAGAGGAGTGATATAACATAACATTTCAGTGATCTCTATTTTGTCGATTTTTTTTTTTTGGCTTAGATTTTAAGATTTACGAAGTAAATACGTTCACGCAAAGGCGGTATTCACGAAACGTATCCTGATCTGTATTATGGTCAAATAAAAAAGTCAAGTAAAAGGGACTTGTATTAGATTTTTCGGTTCTCGAAACAATCAAGGAATAGGTATTGATCTCAAACACTAATTAAAATACGTTGTGGCAATATATTTGATGAGCTGAGCAAACTCTAAGGCAAGATCAATATAGGACAAAATAGAAATCAGGAGGATTGCCTTGCGTCAAAATTTCAAACAAAGTGAATCATTTCAAGTTGAAAATCAGTAAAGACTTTGTTTCGACTAAGGCTCAAATCACGAAAGACTTGTCTTAATATGTTTGTATAATGGAGGGTGTTGTTGATGATAGGGCTTGACAGCCAGAGAAACTGATGCAAGACCGCAATGTAATATTATCTTCCAGTAGAAAGCTTACGCCTTAATATGTTGATCAGTTCGGAACAGAATAATTCTCAATTCCGAAGTTACATTTAATGTTACATTTTCCTGTGTGTTACATACAGATGTCATATTTGAGCACCTCGAGGCGGTGTAATGGTTAACAAGCTTGTTACGACTGAGTAGTGAGTTCGATTCTCAATGGGTGCCTCATACTTTCAGACTTGTATTACATCTAAGATACGCTTGGAAAAACTACAAATGTCACATTTTAGAGGAAAAATTTTCCTGACGACCATCCATCTGTCTTCTTACACTTAATAGTTTTTTTTTCTTTTTGATTTCACTGACTAACATCAAATCCAGGCTTCCTTCTGAATCTTCCTTCATTACAGCATCGTCTGTCGAAGTTGCGCTGTAATATTTACACACGCCGATAACACATACTAGTCAATCTTTTAGTCTTTGTTGGATCCTCTCACTACATAAGTTAAATAAATCCGATATAAAAAACTTGTTTGTCGAACACAATGTTTTTATTTGTGTATATCAACACGTTCTCTATCCTATAAAAACTGTTTGTTGCCAATACAGGTTTTTGTTGTGTTTTTTTGCTATGCAGATCAATTTTCTTTAATATTTCCATGAGTTTTCCTAGCATTTTAATCAGATTTTTCTGTTTTTTATAATATATCGAAATCTTTTGTTTAAACTCTGAAAAATATAAATCTGCCTCTATTTCTATTGCTCAAGATCTGATGATGAAAATTGCATTTCTTGTTTCAGTGCCTAGAGCAAATCTATGATGTTCATGTCCCATTTCTCGTAAAATCCTTTTATGTTCTTTATTTTTCCTCGCTCTCTTCTTACCCTTTTCGCTTACACGTCAACATGTAAGTCTCTCGTGGAAAACGCGCTTCCTATTGGGAAACGTATGAACACACCAACACAGATACACACACGTACGCATTTTCACTCGCTTCACATCTTTGAACTTTAAATATTGTCTCTGTTACTTGTATACCTTTCTTGTTAATATATTATCATTTGTTTGTACATACAGGGGTTGAACAAAATAATTGCAACAGGTGCAAAATCCACTCCTATATTTCAAAAACCTATTATATTAAGAACTTTAACTAAAACTTCGTAATTGAAGGTTATATCTATTATAAATATGTTTATTTATCTAATTTACTGTCTTTTTCTTATTTATTTTTAGAATTTAGTAAAATTTAAGCTAAATGCGTGACCTCTCCTAGTTCGAAAAAGAGCAAATTGTTGGAGTCCGCATGGCAGGAGCCTCGATCACTAAGGTTGCCGAACTGTTTGATTTTTCAAGAGCTACCATATCAAGAACACTGATGCAATTCGAGAAACAGGACAAGACCTCTAGCAACCGTAGCAATTCAGGCCGGACTTGCAAACTTACTGACAGTGACTGACGTGCATTGAAACGCAATGTGGCAAAAAATCATTGGACAAATGCGGCCAAAGTGACTGCTGAGTTGAATAACCATCTGAATAGTTCAGTTTCTAATAAAACCGTTCGCCGTGAGCTTCATAAGGCTGCATATCATCTCTCAACTCGCAACATTCAAAAGAGGTTGAAGTGGTGCAGAGGTCACAATGCCTGGTCTGCAGGCCAATGGAAACAAGTCATATTCTCAAACAAGTCTAGTTTTTCTCTTTTCCCAACTTCAGGGTGAATTTATGTGTGGGGGGAGCCCAAAGAAGCTTATAACCCTGACTGTCTTCTTCCAACAGTGAACCATGGAGGTGCATCAGTGATAGTTTGCGCCGCCACATCATGGAAATGTCTCAGTCCAATAGTTGCCCTGCATGGTAGAATCAACAGTAAAGATTACCTGAACATTTTGGGAAACCATGTTCATCCAATGGCCAAGACTTTATTCACTGATGGTGACTGCATCTTCCAAGACGATAATGCTCCAATACATACCGCTCGAGTGGTTAAGAATTGGTATGAAGAGCATGAAAGTGAGCTAGAACACATGGAGTGGCCTACCCAATCTCAAGATATCAATATTATTGAACATTTGTGGTGCAATTTGAAGCAACAAGCTACGAGCCGCTATCCTCCAAGGCCGTGTCGTAAAGAGCTGGAGAAGGTTTTAATGGAAGAATGACTGAAAATTCCTCTGGATGAAGTCAGGAAGCTGTATTATTCCATTCCTAGATGTATTAAAGCTGTCTGTGAGGCTAAAGGAGGACCAAATCCATATTAAATAAATTTTCTTTGAATTTAGCAAGTGTTCCAATTATTTTGTCCAACCCTTGTATATTCGTTCGTGTTACGTTTTTTTTTTTGTATTTTATCATGGTGGACACACATGCAAGTCCTCCATTTTTATCGTGGCTATTCCAGGAGACACGTTTTTTTCCCAACTCAACCCCGCGACGTATATATTAGGTTGGTGCAAAATTAATGACGTAAATGTCGTTTTGCACCAACCTAATAACAATCTAAACCCCCTGTGAAGCCCCTATAGCTCTTCTAGTATTGTAATAGAATAACAATAACAGTGTAAATTATTGCGGTTCCATCGGCGACAATTCTCAGTTTAATTTGGTCGCAAATTATCGGCGTAATTGATTCGTACAATTTATCAGTGCATGTAATAGAAGCAGGCAATTTAATCTTAGAATGTTTCGATCACTGAATATCATTAACTTTCTTATCAGGAAATTGCAATCTGTGATTAAGAGGTAAAGAGGAACGGAATTAGCAAATTATACAATCAACGTCCCTTGCCTATGAACAACGTTTGCTTGGGCAAATGAAACTCGTTGTTAAAGCATTTCCTTCTCTTCAGTAACCGCCCTCCACAGGCTAAAAAAATGCATCATCAACAACGGAAAAAAAACTCTCGCTAACAGTCAACAACAACAGTTCGATGAAACAAAAAATAATTAGCGAGAAATGTAGATCAAAGGACGAGAAAATGCATGCCAATGCAGAGAATTTCACTCTTTTTGTTACTATTATTTACCCAGTACAATCCTCAAGTGCCACTCAAGGTAGAGCGTTAATAAATGGAGATGTAGTAACGATATATAAGGAGGTAATAAAGGTTATATATTATTAGGGCAAAGTTTGAACTTCGACTTGAAGACGTTAAGCATTCCATCGGGAATCTGTTCCACATTGCAGTATTACGGCCTTATCAGGTTGAAACACTGGTTCTTGGAGGATCTCAGAAGTTAAGCAACGTCGTACCTGGACAGTATATAGATGGGTGACCGCTTGGGAATACCAGATTATGTCAGTTTGGTGGTGCGACTAGAGTAATGGATAATGGCTCGGAATTTTTAATCGGAGAGTCAAGTTCCAATTCCAGTCGGGTTCGTTATATTTACTTACCCACCAATACCCTTTGAGAAAGGTATGAATTCCTCATTTATCCCCCTGCAATGGGTTAATTAGTAGGAACTGTATCAGTAAATCATTGTCATCTCCAAATTATTATTACAGTTTAAAAATATATTCTAGCTTTAAATAATCTGCAGAATGGTTGTAATCCCTTTAAAAATAAATAAAAAAGAATCAATAACATTGCAACTGTTCTGGAAAATAAACTGTTTGAACTGAACTTACTCCTTATTAATGGAATATGAGGTGAATAAGGGCGAGTCGATTCAGTCTCAAATAGATGCGAACATCCACCAGAAAATTAGCTTAATAACCCACATAATTAAATTTATCATTAGGATTCTAATGATTGGAGCTTGTAGAGATTACAGGGAGAAAATGGATCTAGAGAAGTCAAGACACTGGAACAAGTAATGTAATCTTTATTAGCTGAATGCTATCACAGCGAGCAGTAAGAACGCCGAAAGACCAACACCAATGTTTTATAGATTAGAAACAAAATTTTGATAAGCTAACTAAATGAAATACCAGAAAATTTTCATTTACAAAGGAGATATTCGAGTAATCCGGAGACACTGTCGGGAACAAAATAACGCGCACACGGATAGACAATGAATTCACAAAAAATAGAAAGTGATGTATGACAAAGTTGCCTTTTGTCACAGGATTCATTCAATGTATATAACGAGACAATCCTTAATGAACAAGAAGACTTACCAGGTTTGGTTTGGTTTCTTTTGTTTTACGACATATCAAAATCAATGGGTTATTTAATGCTGACAAAACCTTTTATTGCTGGTAATATTTTTTTTATCTATCTATCTATCTATCTATCTATCTATCTATCTATCTATCTATCTAAGCATATATTGGTTTGATTTGGTTTGTGTTACGGTATATCAACCTCAATGGGTTATTTAATGCTGACAAGATTTTTTATTGCTGGTAATATTTTTTATCTATCTATCTATCTATCTATCTATCTATCTATCTATCTATCTCAATATATATTGGTTAGATTTGTTTTTTTTTTACGGCTTTGGTCCTTTGAAAGTACAAGGCCAGGCTGAAAATCTTATAGGCTGACTTCAAGGAATGACGCTGGAGCTGTGAAATCTTGCATGTATTAGTTTCAAATCTTATTAATAACTGTATTGTTTTCTTCCCGGTAAACTAATATCTGACATTTCAAAAAATATATCAGAACTAACTGATACTGACTTTTCTTGAAAATTGACAAAATTTGGTATCGTGGTGTTAGCATGTACTTACAAAAATGGTTTAGTTTCCAAGAACATTTATACTGACATGGTTGTTTCATTAGGGGATGATACTCTAGCTGAATTTAAGAGAGAAAGGAAAAGACTTGAAGATAACCCAATGTTTGGACGTCCTGCCACTGCCACCATCGAGGCAATCATTGTTCATGTTAATTGCTTAGTGATAGGTTACAGGCGATTGGCTATAAATCAAATAGCTAATGGTATTAGCATATCCTGTGAAAGAGTTGGGAATATTCTGCATAATGAACTGAGCATTAAGAAGGTTTCTGCTCTAACACCTGATCAAAAATGTACAAGGCTGATCACATCACGGCGAAATCTGATATTGTTTGAAGTATATCTAGCTGGTTTCCTTGAACGTTTTCTAACCCAGGATAAGTGATGGGTTCATTACCTTGAGTCATACAAAGATACAATCGATGCGGTGGAAACACCGCTCCTCGCCTGCTCCAAAGAAGACCAAGGTCGTTTCATCTGCAAGGAAGGTGATGGCCTCAGTTTTTTTGGATGCAAAAGGCATTGTGTATAATGACTATCTTTAAAAAGGGTTCACACCATCAATGGAGAATACTATGCCATCTTATTGAGGAAGTTACCAAATGCTATCAAAACCCAATTCACAGGAAAACTAATAAAAAGGGTTTTGTTTCATCAGGACAGTGCTCCTCTATACAAGTCCTTGGTTTCAATGGCTGCTGTGTGTGACTTTACTTTTAACTGGTTGATTACCCTCCCTATTCTCCTGATATCATCTGTTCCGCAAAATGAAAAAAACGCACTTGGCTGGGACTCAGTATCGCAGTAATAATGACTTCTTTGAACAGTCAGATGTCAGTATAACTGAAAGAAACAATTTAGTTATTAATAATAAGAGTTGAAATGAATACCTTCAAGATTTAAAAGCTTTAGTGTCAATCGTTCATAGTCAACCTATGAACTTTTTATCCCACCCTCGTATTTGGAAATAGCGAAAATATCTTCCATAAATTCAGCAATGTATGAAACTGTAAGGAAATATCGCTAGGAAGGGAAAAAACAATATTGGACTGCCATGTAATATTTAAACTCTTATATGTTGCTGAATGCTGAACAATTTTCCCAGAGATGAAGAGTCTGGAATCGACAAAGATGTGGTTTTAACGACGAATGCTAAGAACACTATGGACGAAAAATGTGATCAAGGGTGAAGTTTTAAGAAGAGATACTGCAAGCAAGCTGATTCTAACAACCAAGAACTGGAATTTTTGTGACACATAATCAAAAAAGAAGGTCTAGATAATTTAACAGTCATAGGATATTTAACAGTCCATACCGTATTATCGAGAAGTAACCTTCTTGATAAATTATTTAGAGGCTAGAGTAAAGGTAAAAAAAAACCCTGACGTTCAAGCCACTCTACCACACGCATAATTAATATGTTTTTACATATATATGACATCACACACTACGAAATGGACAAAGTCCGACAATTATTTTAAAATATTTTAATGTTATACGTAATTTATATAGACACAAATATTTAAGTAAATGCCCTGTTTATAATAAGCAGTATTAACAACATTTACCGGCCTTACTTCGGGTGTCGTCGCTCCAAATGTGACGTTCTAACCTTTTGGGCGAATCGGGTGGGAATCTGGTTAGATTTAATATCAGCCTCGTCGTTCCCAACTTGCTTCCAACGCCTGGTTACCAAGGTAACTGCACTGATCCCCCAGTCCGCCTACCCACGTTGTGAATTGATCTTAGGCAGACGAGATCAAACAGTGGTTGGGGCCGTACTGCAAACCGAGTTCAACGGGGGTGATACCACACAAATATGCATAAAAGACAATAAAATGAAAACTCAAAAGTTCAAAGTATCAAAGAAAAAGGTAACAAACTTTATGTCTAGTTGTTCGATACATAGGACTGCATCTATCTCCTGACCCGTTCTATGGATTGTGACACGTCGTTTTCCGCTTCAAGTTGTCTGCTCTCTAAGAAATTGGTGTTTCGGTGGGTCTTTGGACGAAAGTCAAAAAAAAAAAAACTTATTTCGGTGATCTGGATCTAAGTCGCTCTTCAAAATAATTGTTCTTGGGTTGAAGCGGGGTCCGGAATGTGCGTGAATCTTGGTCAGCTATCTGCGAGGCTTGCTTCAACTGAAGACTGACTCTGGGAACTGCTGGAACTCAACTCAACTCTGCTCGTTGTGGCTTCGTTTATATGGGCGCCGACCAAAACCGGGGTGAGTTTGTCGGCGCCGGGGGGGTTCCTCGATAATTCTAAATACATATCCACCTCTCTGGTTAGGAATTCCCACCTTTTTCCATTTTAGGGAACCTTTTGCTCACTCCCACCTTCTCATCATACTTCAGAGGGGCGTGAACTGCCCTCCCCACATCTTCGTAGCAACCTCTCTTACTCATCCTCCAGATGGGCTGCAACAGCCTCCCTCGTGCGTCACGTGATCACCACTCGACCAATGATGTCTCAGTCGGGCATGGACGAATCTGCGGCTTTGTTTCAGGAAGAAAAAATATCTTGCTTAACTAAAAAAAAATTATCTCTTCTCTTTCCCTTTTCTTCCTCTTAATCGCCGTTATCATTTCTCTGGCCGCGAACGGGACAATATGACAATGGCGGTCATAACTCTTGTTCTACACGTGGTTTACATCAGGTATTTTATCGCTAATTATCAGAATGTGTGGTCTTGCTAACACGGTCTCAAAAAGAAACATCTCCAAAGTTTCAGTCAGTCTAGGTTTCACTTCTAGGTTCCCATTCATTTTCCTTCGGTACATATTTCTGATTACATAATTTTATTATCGCAGGCCAAGGATGTTCCGTCGAAGGAAAATCGGTCAACGGACACTCGTAGGTGGTCCTTAATTTTTCATATCTGTCCAAAGTCCCTTTAGTTGCCTGTTTTTCGTCACTTATCGAAATAACATTTTCATTTGAATTTTTTTTCTTTGGCCAGCCGGTCTGTAGTTGATAATAAGATGTCTTTCCGTACCAATAGTTTGTTTTCATATCCTTAGATAACACAGCCGATGCCAAAACATACCTGATTCTTTCCTTCTTTCCATTTCTTTTTACTCAGAATTTCCCTGTCATTGTAATGACACTCTTTCGCCATTTGTTACTTATCAAAATATCCTTTTATCTATTGTCTCTTAGCCGTGTGTGTGTTCTTGCTTATCACCCACGATTCGGTCCTTAGCTTCTCCTCTTTCCTCTTTTCTTTCTTTTCCCTTTCTGCCTCGTTAAATGGTGCCACAATAGTTACGTCAATACCCAGAGGCGACAATCGGTTTCACGCAGTTAATACAAATTTGTCATTTAAGTGATTATTGTTACCTTGAGCATCCCGACTAAAGAGTTTCGTAGACGGCCCCCACCTTCAGCGATTACTGCATTCACTCGTCATGATTTATAACCAATATATATATATATATATATATATATATATATATATATATATATATATATATATATATATATAACAATGAATCATTCATGCAAAAAGTAGATTAGTAAAGTTAATGATATAAAATGTCGAAATCCTTTCGCAAACAAAATTTTTTAAGTTGCATTAACCTACGAATTGATATGCAAGTACTTTCAACTGTATATTCCAAAAATATTTTAAGAAATACCTTATACAGCTGTAGTTATTAAAAACAAGGATCATAACATTCATCGAGTGATTCGTAGGTTAATGCACCTTTAAATTTTAATTTACGAAAGGATTTCGCCATTTTATATCATTACCTTTACTAATCTACTTTTATGAATGACTAGCAATAGAGCCCGACGTTGCCCGGGGATGTAACAGTAAGAGATAGATCAAGTATCGACCATCATAAAGACTGAAAAATAAAATTGACAAAGATTATTGTTTAAGGTTGACGGAAACGCATGTCTTAATTAGTTTTTTTTTTTTACAAATTAGTCAAACCCAAACTCAAACAAAAACATTGTTTTCAATCGTTATGAGTCTACCGATTGAATAGAATTTTATTATAAACAATTGTCTTGTAAATGGAATTTTTAAAGCATTCTGAATGTAAAAATAAAGAAAAAAGTGAAAAAAATAAGACAATAAGAAACACTTGTTTTGTTGAAATCGCTTGAAAAATGTAGGAAATCCGACCTCATATATAA
>OZ010572.1:138588637-138596137 GCA_963932145.1 Acanthosepion lycidas
ATATAGCTTCAAGAATTTTTAGTTTTGTTTATTGTTTTCATGTTTAAGTATAGCATAATGATAATGTTCTTAAGCTTATCAGACAATATGAAAGGAACTTATTTAAAATAAATAGACAAAACTTGTCCATGTTATTTAATTAACCATGCATCAATATATATATATATATATATATATATATATATATATATATATATATATATATATATATATATATATATATATATATAAACGAGTTTTTTATTCTAGAAAAACTTAATAATAGTAAGGAATAAGCGTAATTTAAAAGGCATATCAGTGTAAATTTAATAGCTAAAAAAACAACTAGTTTCGTCCCAGTCTTAATCAAGTTTAATTCTGGTAAGTAAATAATAGACGTGTAAAGAGAAATGACTAAAGAAAAGAAAAAAATAAAGAAATCTAGATAGCAATAATATTCAGAGCCAGCAAACATTCCATCTGTTTACATAGGGAAGGCTTGCGGGATCTGATATATAAGAACCCCAGAACCTTGAGATGATTTAAATAGTGGGATCTTGATAGAACTGCAAAACAGTCGACACTAAAGTCAGTAATACAAATCCTGTTATTAATAGTGTTGTGCAATAGATGACCTGGATGTATTAACAAGTTGACTATTGCTTGTGGCCGAATTCAAAATCTTGGTAGGTAAATGCTGCTTTATCCTATAATCCCAATTTTGAGAAGTCCTCCTTATGAAGTCGTGTTCACGACTGCGTTCATATTTGTAAATAACAGATTTAACATGATGGTGGGGGGCACATCCTTACAACTATTGATCGCAAACGAAATTCGCCTAGCTAAAGAATCACCCTCTGAACCAATGAAGGGGAGTAGCAAATAGACAGGCCATTTTTTAACAAGATGCGGCTTAACCCTGTGAAAATTATTGATGACATCACGAATAACAGTTTCCAAAACATTCAAAGTATATCCAATTTTGGAAAGTGACATCTTAATAAAATCAGTTTCACCGCAGAGAAAGCCTTTGGAACAGATCATAAGAGCCCTATCAGGGTCTTAAACAAATTTATCTTACGTTGTTGGGCACAAAAAGAGTCCCAACGTGTATAAAGTCCCTAAAAAGTCAATCTACCCCGGACAAAATAAGGGTTTCTGTTCGAAATTCCACCCGAATAAGGCTGGCGTCTACTGATTAAAAGGTTCCAGTCTATGAAATGGATGTTGGTATACTTATACTTGTTCGAGATATTAGATGAGCTATAATAAAAACAAAATTGCAATATGAGTGATGGTAAAAAATGTTATTCAGACATTGTTTATAAGTTGAAAAATTCATGGCCTAGCCAATAAAGATAAGGCAGCATTCTGAATAATGTAAATAGCTCAAATAAATACTAGTAAATTCATACAAGTAAATCGTGAAAAGTTAACCAATATTGGTTGGTCAGTACCAATTTGATTGTGAAAATAGGAACTAGCATAATGAAATGAAGCATAGTTTATAAGCAATTGTCTAACTATTTACAGCCATTAACAACTTGACATTTATGAACCACCAGAAACACCAGACAGAATTGATACCTGTAGAAGAAATTATAAGCTAAAATTCATACAGTATATTTATCATGTAAGTAAATCGCGAATGATTTACCAACATTGTTTAGTTAATATTAATCAATACCAATTTGACTTAGCTAATAAAATTTGACTGAGATATTTACTTTCTCGTTAATTAGAAAAGCAATTATAATAATGTCCTCGGGCGTGTCATCTGCGATTCAAGGCTTTCAATGTGACAAATTTGGTGAATTTTGTGGTCGAGTCAAATTTTCGGTGATTGCGTTTCAAGCGTTTTATAAATTTATTTATTAAACACTAAAGCAATGGGATTGATCAGTTAATGTGTCCTTGAAGATCAGGAGAGATCCCATTAATTGAAGTTTGAAACCTTTTCCAAGGATATTGCCATTATTCATTCCATATTCAAATCTAAATGAAGAATTGGCAACTCTAGAATTGATGCGGTTAACGCCATTTCCTGGATTTTTTTTTTAGCAGCAAATAACGTTTGAAGAACAAACAAACGACAGTGTTATGTTTGCGTGCATTCTTCTCAAAGAGAAACGAGGCGAAACCTTTTCCCGTCATTTAAGGGTTAAAATCAAGTTTAACACTAGGTCACAATTTGTCAGTTGGGATCATAATAATGAGCGTAACGGAAAGAATGGTGATAAAAGCATCCTAATCTATAATACGATTATCTCCTTAGCTGCTAGAATGTCACAGTAGAGAGAAAAACACCCAGTGTGGATTAAATTCACTTTATAAGCGAATGTGATTTCAAAACCAGCTATAAGATTTCAACCCGTTTCGTAAAGAAAGAGTTATGAGTTCGATTCGTATAGAAGGCACATTTTATCTGATTGAACACTCGCAAAGATTATCCAGGTCTTATTTTCCCCAATTAGTTTTCATTGGAAACGATTCCATTGCACGCAAATACATACTCAATATATGAAAACTTCAGCTACTTGCGTATTTTGCCATTTTCAATTGTTCAAGTTTAGAACGCTGATTTTGAGAAAGTAGGTTCTAATCTTTTAGAAAATTGGCGCAACACATTCTTTCTACTTTAGTGTTTCCTATTTTGACTTTTGCCACACTGTGGTAAGCTTAGTAAATATAAAAACATAGCACCATATAAAGCTATACCAATCTGAATGTCATAAAATCATGCTAGTGTGACAATATGCCACGTGACATAAGATAATTAAAAGTTAGAGGAAATCAAGCGACGTGAATTTGAGATATTTCATCTCTTCCTACAGTTCATTATATAATGGAGTTTACATACCATTTACAATCTTCTGCACTTGCAATGTGGCGCAGAACACGATAATTATTACGTATCGACAGAAATCGTGAGAAATAGATAGATAGATAGATAGATAGATAGATAGAATTGAACAGGTTGAGTTTGATAAACAGATAGATAGATGTGAACAGTTTAAGACAAAGAGAAAGACGTGTATAGATAGAAAGAAAAAATGTAGGAAATAGACTGAGATAGATAGATAGAATTAAACAGGTTGAGTTTGATAGGTCGATAGATAGATAGATACATACATAGATACATAGAATTGAACACGTTGAGTTTGATAGACAGATAGATAGATAGATGTGAACAGTTTAAGATAGAGAGAAAGACGTGTATAGATAGAAAGAAAGAAGGTAGGAAATAGACTGAGATAGATAGATAGATAGATAGACTTAAACAGGTTGAGTTTGATAGGTCGATAGATAGATAGATAGATAGACGTGAACAGTTTAAGATAGAAAGACGTAGACAGATACAAAGAAAAAAGGTAGTAAATAGACTGAGATAGATAGATAGATGTGAAGACAGAGAGAAAGACGTAGATATAAAGAAAGAAGGTAGTAAATAGACTGAGATAGATAGATATAGATAGAAAGAAAGAAAGATAGATAGATAGATAGCCATCCAAAATATATAATCACTATTTGCGAAACTAAGTCCACGAAAATACCACAACTCAGTCCTGATTTCTTTTGTGGTAGACGTCTTTTAGTGCCAAATTACCACGTGAAAAAAAAAACAAAAAACAAAAAACAAAAAAAAAAAACAAACACAAAAAACAAAACAAAAAAATTATTCTTGTTCCGAAAAAAACAGTTTTTTCTAACTTTTCTACCTTGCTCCCAAGCGCAAGATGGCCGTAATTTGCCACTTGACACAATTTACAACTGTAATTTACAACTGTAATTTGTAAGTTGTCACATCTCAGGAACATGGTATCGTTAACATAAAGCAAATTGTTGAATTTATTTTTTTTTCTTATAACCTTGAGAAGATTCATTAACAGTCGATTATATTCCTGAAGAAGGCTGTAGATTGGGCTTAAACGTTGTCGTGGTATGAGCAACATAAAGAATGAGTCAATTATTCAAACAAATCTCAATTGTAATTTCGTTGGCAATATGTAGAACAATAAAAACACCGACACAGAAAGATTCTTCATGATAGAGCAGTTGGATTTTCGGAAATACATTTACGTCTTTAATGGCAGATAAATGAATAAAATAAACCAGTGAAAAAAAAGAAGAAAAGTTAAATAGATGAGCGGTGTGGGTACGGAGATGTTAAGAAAATATCATTTTATTTGGCTCAAGGTAAAATAATTGGATGTTTTCAAACTACCGTGAGTATAAGAACAGAATGATCGAATGAAAGAATAATGGATTAATGAAATGATAGAATGACGAAAGAGAGAATGATAAATTGACATGGGCGTAAATTATACGTAATTTCCAATATAATTGCTTGTTTCGTACTTAAAACATTTCTATTTTAATCTATCTATCTATCTATCACAATCTTTTCAACAGAATCTATTTAGCATAATTTTTTCATTATCGTTTCACAAATTTTTTTCATTATCTATCGCAGCCTGTTAAAATCAATCAATCTATCTATCTCAGATTCTATATAGTGATTTTACAAGCGTAGCTCAGATGTGGCACAAGACCGAAAGTATGGAGCATCCAGTGAGGATCGAACTCATACCCAGGCGTAAATTTTCTAGCGAGACAAGCTTATTAACAATTACACCACCTCGAGTTGCCCAAATAGTGATTTCCCAAGCGTAGCGCAGATGTGGAACCAGGCCGAATGCATGTGGCGCCCAGTGAGGATCGAACTCACTACTCAGTCGTAATTGTTCTAGCGAGACAAGCTTGCTAAACATTACACCGCTTCGAGGTACCCAATCTCAAATTCTATATATGTCTATATATGTTAATGGAAAAAAATCTTCGTAGCATATTAAAAAAAAATCATCTCCAGGCCTCAACATGTCTCTCAGACGACAAGACTTCAGTTCTAATTCTAAAGAATTCTTCATTCAATGGCATTTCTTATTAATTATAGGCTTGTTTGGTTTGATTTGGATTTGAGACATTTTTCTCTTTAATAATGGCGTCTAGATGCTTGAAAAATGCTAATTGTCCTGAGAGGTCAGTTAAATACATACAGGCCAGGAAAGTCTATAGTTTTAACAGATTCACTTTAAATAATGCCTCTATTAATGATTAGTGCAGAGAGACGTTACCATAAACTCATTATATCAACCAAAGTGAACGGCATTCACCTCAGTTTCGAAAGCAGGAATTCAAGTTAATTCACACATTTTTGCTGATTATTTGGTTGTCGACTAAGGAAGTTATGCATCAAACTGACGTTCATGGTCACCACATCACTTCTCCAGAAGTAAGAATAACTTTTCAGGGAAGATAGCATGGTTTCAGTTGATGTTTCGGCTTCTCCTACGTATCCAGTCAGAGTTCAGATAATATGCCACTAAAAAAAGAAACCACAAAGATTTTTTTTTAGTTTCTCATTAAAAAAATATATGATGAGTATTAAAATAACTTTTCTTGTCAGTTGCTCTGAAAATATTGGATATAGCTGAAATCGATACATGAACATTTTCTGTATAGATAGATAGTTGTATGTGCAAAATATGATGTACATATAAAATTCGGTGATTTTTGTTAGTCCGTCTGTTCCGCCCTGTAAGTTAGTCAGACAATGACCGATCGAAACCAAATTTTGAGCAGTGCAAACAGGTAAGTAACAAAGAAAGTGCAGTTAGTTTTATTAGGGTGCCTAGGCTTGTACAATAAATTTTAATCAATTTTTAGGAAAAATTATAAGTTTTATTATTAGGTTGTTGCAAAAATAATGTCGTTTTCTCACATATGTTACTATGTGAGAAAACGGCATTATTTTTGCACCAACCTAATATTTAACAAAATACTGCCACACTTTTAAAAATAATTTTGTTTAATGAAAATGCAATATTGTTTTTTGCTTACCTTTACTTTAAATATTTATGTACAGGAATCCAGTTTTCAGTTCTCCCTGCGTTTGCGAGAACTCTAAACAAATCACAAGGTGAAACACTTCAAAGAGTTGGAATTTGGCTCCAGAAAGAGAATTTACCTGTGGACAGTCGTATGTTGCATGCTCAAGCGTAAGAAATTTTCTTGAAAAATATTGTTTGTCATGAAGTCCTATAAAAATGAAGAAATTATTAAACCGCAAATTATGTGTTTTTAAAAGTATTTTTGCGAACAAATCAGCTGGTTGAAATTTCACATATTGGTTTGCGAAATTGAGCGAAACGTAGAGTTTGTAAATCTCGACAAAAATGTTAGCGATAACTTTGGCAATACTAAATACTGTGAGGATTTCAAAACGCGCGAACGCGTTGCAAAATATTCTAGCAACATAAAAGGTGTGCAATAAAACAAAGATTTATTGGTTCGTCAAAGAGTAATTCATAATTTCAAACTATAAAATATTTGAAAATATTTTATTGCCTTTAAAACGTCACACAGAAAAATCAACAAGTTTGTGTTGAACAAATCAATATTTTCAGTTACTTCACATTCACCATCTATCACATTTTTATTCATTTCCTCCCAAAGCAATAAACCCCCAAAACGGAAGTTTTAGAGAATACGAGTAGCCATATCCAGCTGGTTGATCAGAAAAAAAAGCATTCAATTAGAATGGAACAAAAACAGCATCATGTTTAGATTTAACTTCAATTACTTTCAAGTACTTTCATTAAAAAATATTTTGAATTAATGCAGTTACTGATATAGCAGAAGTACCCTGTATTTATTATATCAAAGTTAGCCGAGGATATAATGGGGTAAAACAGGTAATATAAAGACCCACTTCACACCACAATTATTTTGAAAGTCGATTTTTCAATGTGCTACCGGGGATGTAAAAGTCTATATATTTATAAAGCAAGTGCTAAATTTGATGAAAATTGATTGAAAGATCAACGGAAAATAAGAAAGAAACCAGTAAAAATCGCCATGATTAAGTATTTACGCGGGTTTCACTATACGGATGAACTCAATTATCAAGTTAAATGACTGTTAAACAACTTATTGTTGGCTACAACTGAGTGAAGTTAGTATGAGATTACTTGAAAATTGAGGGAGATTTAGTATAAAATTTCCGTTGAAATCGAGTTGTGTTGAAATCGATTTTTCGTTTTCCGCGGATTTTCGATAAGAGCAGTGGCATAGAAATAAAAAATGAGGTATCATTGAGCTTGTCATGAAGTAAATAACCTACATACCGAGTTTGAACGAAATCAGAGGAAAAGCGTTGAATTTATAGATTTTTGATCGGCTTTATCGATTATTTCTTTTTAAATATCGATATTTTATGCTAAGAACCTATCTTTTACATGGTACAATGTATGTGCCAAGTGTCAAAATTGGTTGAAACAGTATCACACAGACACACTGTTATATATATATATATATATATATATATATATATATATATATGAGAGAAAAACACTTTTAATGAGAGAGAACAATAACGGAACAGAAATTACGAAGACAGATGATAACGGGTTTCAATTTTTGAAGATCAAATTTGACTTGATTGCAAGAAGACGGAATAGA
>OZ010572.1:138601137-138753637 GCA_963932145.1 Acanthosepion lycidas
TGACCGTCATCCCTAATGTACAATTTCGTTTATTTCATATAATATATGTAGACCTATTAACTCCAAAACCCTAGCTCCATCAAACGAACCTTGTGGTACATCGAAGCCGTCTTTTTTGAAATCTTAAGCTAGGTTACTTTATTGTGGAATAAAATTGATTTGCGGCAATATAAAGTTATTTCAGTTTGATTAGGTGTAATATTTACATACACATAAACATCAACATAACACCTGATGCTTGGCCGCACTCACTGAAGCTTTTCTTTTTTTTTGTCATAGCTTCTACTGCTGCTCTTGAAGCCTTGCTGTCATTTATATAATTAAATATATGTATGCTATGAATATAGAAATAAAGGAATTTTTTGCGAATGTCCCAGTGTCATTTTTACGTCTAATGTTACGGAACTTATTTAAATATCTTTTTAAATTATACTCACTTCTTTATTACTGTTGAAGTTTTTCAATTTCATTGCCTTCTTTGCAGGTCGGAAAATAGGTTTCACATAAATTTAAAGGTCTTTTATTCGTTTTATTTTGAGTATCACAAAGACTAAAAAGAAAACAAAACAGGATACTAGTTAAACCAAGGACACATCTCTACATCTACGACCAAAACGGTGTTGGGTAAAAAGTAAGGAAAATTGTCCTGCTTCAACCAGAAATACTTTTCGTTTTGATCCTTCTAAGTTACATGTCAAAGACTCTTATTTCTGACAAGAAAATACAATATGGAGACATTTATTCAAAAAATCTTTTTTTTAAAAATGATGCCGGATTAGGAAATATAGATCGTATCAAAAGAGGATTTTTACAAAATGACTTACGTTTCCAGGCAACTCAGACAAATAACCCGAAGTCATTTAGGGCATTTCCTACTTCAGGTTTTAAACTTAAAATGAATTCTGTATTCAATCAAACATCGAATCAAACGCTGACTGAATCAGATAATCAATTGATAATCCAGTTTGCTTCACAATATTGCCGAAAGACATATATCTAATCAGCCAATAATATATTCAGTGATCATTAACTTTTCTTCTTTATGATTCCGAGTGATAGCTGAAAAAAATGACGCCATTATAACATCTTCCTTTTCTAATTGTTATTGATAGCCTGATTAAAATTCCTCAACGCTAGATGACACATTGAGAGAAACTAGCAACATCCCAACCTCTTTAATCATTTCTAAGATTAGGCTTTGCGCATTTATAAACACAATTATGGAGAGATGGGCCTAGAACATTTAAATATACAATATACAACATCACGGGCGAATCTCCTGATAGAAAACAACGAGAAGACGATACGTCAGCAGAACTTATAGTTTGGTGCTACAAACCCAGAAACTAAGAGCGTTACCAAATAAAAAAAATCTCTTGTACAGTTCCAACAACAACAAAAAATGGGTATTATAAATAGCTGAAAGAGAAGATAATCACGATCTTATTAGGGGTCATAAATTTAATTAAGGCAATAATTATAATTAATACTAGAAAGATCGATATCAGTTAATGGACGGGGAATATATAATTCCCTAAAAAACTATTTGAGGGAAATAATATTTTATGAATTTCAATTGACAATAACATGAACTGTTTCTGTATGAAAACGGGTAATTTTATAATTTACATTACAATCTTAAAGTTAATTCTCTGTAATCGACATTGAACATAGTTTTTTTTATCCCTCTCATCTATAGATGCAGTATATATGTGAGGCAATACAAAATTCATAGACGTTGATTAATCTATTAGGTTGACCAGAAAATCCTGACTCACTTAGAAAGCGGAAAGAAAACAACAAAACTTGATCTCGATTTGGGGGAATTTCCAAGTAGTACTTCATTTTGAACTTGTTCCACATGATCACCCCATCAACGCTAAACTCCGTCCTGGGTAAGATGTTAAACTATATCCGTGTCCTGGGTAAGACATTAAACTACATCCGCGTCCTGGGGAAGACGTTAAACTACACCCGCGTCCTGGGTAAGACGATAAACTACACCTGACAGCAAGGCCTCTGAACAGGAGGTTTTGAGGGGCGTGGAACCATATCTTAATTGCTGGTCATCCCAGGTCCACCCTGAACCGGAGTGGTAGCTCCTGTTAGGGGTCCAAGCTATAGGCAAATAGTTAACCCCAAACTGGGGTCAAAACACTATGAAAGTGTAAAAATAGGTTTTGGTACCAGCAATACATTTTTGTAAAAAATTATTAACAGCAATGAATCTTTGAAGGAAAAAATTATTAAGAGCAATACATTATTACCAACAATACATTTTTGAGAAAAACATTACCAGAAATGCATTTTTGAAGAAAAAAATATTACCAGAAATAAATTTTTGAAGGAAAAGATATTACCAGCTATACGGTTTTGAAAAGATATGCCAGCTATACGTTTTTGAAAAATTCTATAACCAGCTATACGTTTTTGGAAAAATACTATTACCAGCTATATATTTCTGAGGAAAGAGATATTGATAGAAATGGATTTATAACAAAACAAAAATATTATCGGAAAAAGTCGTCGGCATTAAATGATCCATTGAGCTTGATATGCCGTAAAACAAAACAAAACTAAACAAAACAAACGTCCAGCAGCAAGGCCTCTGATCGGGAGGTTTTGAGGAGCGTGGAACCACCTCTTAATTGCTGGGGTTCCCAGGTCCACCCTAGCCGGGGTGGTAGCACCTGTTAGGGTCCCAGCTATGGGCAAATAGTTACCAGCAATACATTTTTGAAAAAAAAAAATATTACCAGCAATGCAATTTTGAAGGAATTATATTACCAGAAACAGATTTTTGACAAAACAAAATATTACCAGAAATAAAATTTTTTATCAGCAATAAATAACCCATTGAGGTTGATATGCCGTAAAACAAAACAAACCAAACCAATCTAAACCAAATAATACATATTTTTATTCATGCGAATCTATCCTAAAAAATGTCTGCATTAAATAACCCATTGAGATTGATATGCCGTTAAGGAAAATAAACCAATCCCAACCAATTAACGCAAAACTGCATTTCCAGCAGCCAGATCGTGTGTACGATAAACTAAAGAAGTAGTATCCTACTTTGGTCAGTCAAGGACGGGTTTTGTTTCAGCAAGACAATGCGAGGCCACACACTGCCAGGTTAACTAAGGAGAAATTCAAACAGATTAACGGCACTGAATTTCGTCCACATCCATCAGACAGTCCAGATGCTACCCCGAGTGACTATGGCTTATTTTGTTCAATAGCACACTTTCTCCGCGACCAGCGATTCAACACTTTTAATGAAATGAAGGAAGCTTGTATACATTATTATTTAAGCTAGAGGACTGATATCTGTTAAAATTTTTTTTAAGTGCTCAAAACCAACCAAGCCGACTAGGGGGAATATTTTTACGTAAGATGTAATGGCTAATCAAATTACAAGTACTGTGTGCGGCTGGTATTTAAGGAGATACAGATTTAAGATTAATACTGCTTTCCACTAACTTCTAATGGTTTTATTTTTCAGAAATCAAGCAAACCCTATGATAACAAATGAAATGAAAAGACATGCTGTGATTGCGACGTTAAATGCTTATCATAACGATTTGGATATTTCACGTTTCCTCAGAGTTGCAAGATCGTTAGTCCACAAGATACGAAAAGAGTTAGAAGACGCTGACAGTTCCCCAATGTTTGTATCAAAATGTAAAAGACATTCTGCACGTTCTGATAAAGTGAGAACATCTGAATTTATTCAGGAAGTCAAGCATATAATTGATGAAAACGGAGGTCAATCAATGAGGTCAATTGCCAAAAAGCTGCATGTGTCTGAAAAAAAAAAAATTACGAGTATTCATGAAGACATTTGATACAAGTCCTATGTGATGAAGAGAGGTCAATTTATGTCTGAAAAAACAAAAGAAAACCGTTTAAACAGATCCAAAAGGCTTTTAAAGAAACTTAAAAATTCTTCAGAAGCTGGTGTGATTTGGTTTTTCTCAGATGAGAAAAATTTTGATTAAGATCAAAAACTTAGAAGAAATGACAGATGGCGTTGTTCAGATCCTTCTGAGGTGCCAAGAGTGATGCACACAAAATTTCTTTCAAGTGTTATGGTATTGGTTATTGTTAGCAGTGAAGGACATGTTATGCCACCACTTTCTTTCACAAAGTCTTGGAGTAAATGCTGCTGCTTACATTGAGCTTCTAGAAACAGTTGTCAATCCCTGGATTGACAACATATACAACGGCAGGCCTTATATATTCCAGCAAGATTCGGCACCATCCCACAAGGATCTACGAACACAAGAATGGATGACTGACCATTTGTACGACCACATCACACCCAACATTTGCCCTCCTAACTCTCCAGATCTCAATCCACTAGACTATTATGTGGAGCGTTGTTGAGATGGAGGTTAATAAACAGCCTCATAACACCAAAGACTCTCTTAAAGCTGCAATAGTTCGAGTAATGTCTGATATTAATAAGGACCAATTAATCAGAGCTTGCAGCCGATTTCGACCTCGTGTAGAGGCAGTTATTGATGCTATTAGTGTTTTTATTGTATAAAATTAAATAATAGTTTGATAAATTTCATGTTTACTTGTTTGTAATCAAATATAATTATAGTCATTTGTTCAGCAATTTTTTTTTTACTAATCCATAAAATCTGTGCGCAAATACCAACCGCAGCCAGTATATGATAATTCAAATAACGTGACGAAGGACCATAGATACAATTTATTAATTCTTTAAAATTTATAATTGATTAAATATGAAATCAGGATAACTAATTAATCTCCAATTTATTATGCAATTTAAAAAAAAGTTACGTATATTAAACTCTAAAAATAACCATGCATCAAGTTTAGAAACTTACAAAAATATTTCAAAGAAAAAAAACAGAAAATATGCCTAAATTTTCATGTATTGTCCTTATTAATATGTTGAGATTTTCCTCCGATTTTGGGCGGTACTAAGAGGTGCAATATATACCTACAAAATTAGTTACATTGACAGGGTTGTTTTTTATATATATATATATATATATATATATATATATATATATATATATATATATATATATATATATATATATATATATATATAATCATTTTATAACATTCAATGCAGTAAAGTCATTAAGGCACAGGGGGTTACTGAATGGGAAAGAATAGGAAAGAGAGATATATTATTAAGGAGCGAAAAAATAAAAGAAGAGGAATTAAGAAGACAGCAGATAAAGATTGACATTGCATCTAGATTTTAGAAGATCAAAGTTGGTTGGAATCTAAGAAGCCCGAAAACGTTAATTTTTAGTGATGATTATCAGTATCTGAAATAAACGCTTTGATCTGATTTTATTTATTATGCATTATAGATTTTGCTTTGTGCAGGCGAGGAACCTTAAGAAAGAAAAGATGCCGGAGAGTACCTTTTTTTTTTTATTAACCTTTCAGAAGTTCCCTTCTGAGTAAATTGCTTTCTGTTTTGAGAAGTGTGGCATATTTTAGATCAAAATTATGGTTGAATTTTCAAACAACCTTATCCACTAAAATAATGTTTGAAGCAATAAGAATATCAGAATAAAAATAAATCTATTAATATTTAGGAATATATATATACATTATACAAATACATTATACAAAGGAAATATCACTCTTCCTAACAAAACTGATAAATACATTAACCTTTCCAACTATGCACTAAGAAGAATTGCTTAACCTTGGACCTAACTGTCATATATACCGTAAGTATAATCGAATTTAAAAAAAAAAATAGAAATTGAGACCCTATAGCAAAACGTCGTTAAACTCTATGATGAACAACTAATAGAAACTACACCAGAATTTAAGACTTACTTAAGGCCGAGGCATTCAAAGATCGGCATGATAACAGCAGAAACTCCTCAAAAATACTTTTTAAACAACTGAAAATTGCCGCACAAGATCTACGCAACCACCGTGACATTATTGTAAAAAAAGCTGATAAGACCAACATTTTTGTCATCCTAAACAAATTGGATTACAACAAAAAAATTAACCACATACTCCATGATCCCATAAAGTTTAAAAAACTTAACAAGAACTCGATCAACCAACTAAAATCAAAGCTTAATAAACTTATTAATGATAATAATACTGAACAGAACTCTTTGAAACTCCATAAAATTGTTGCTGATTATCGACCCGGTTACATATACGGCACTATAAAAACACATAAAGCTAACTATCCTCTCCGTCCTATCATATCGCAAATTCCAACTCCTGTATATCACCCAACGAAATACATTAACCAATTTATTACTCCCTACTTTCCTAGTAAATATAGTGTTAAGTCAACATTAGAAGTAATCCAAATCCTAAAAAGTGAAAAACCCAGCAATGAAATGATGGCTTCACTTGATGTTGGGAGCTTGTTTTCCAATGTCCCTGTTGGTGAGACTATTGACATAATTATACGAAATATATACAGTAACTCATCTTTACCCCCACTTAAAATTAATCCTAATATATAAAGAAACCTACTATTGGCTTGTACTACTGAAGTCCCTTTCTTTGATCATAATAACAATATATATATACAACGTGATGGTGTCTCCATGGGTTCAGTACTGGGTCCGACATTTAGCAATTTCTACATGTCGAACCTCGAAAATAAGACATTTGCAGATTTTAAAAAAACATCAATCTACCTAAGATACGTTGATGATATTCTTATGTTAGTTAAAAATACAGATGAAATAATTCAACTTCAAAAACTTTTCCAAAATAATTCTGTCCTTAAATTCACATATGAACTCAATACTACTAATAAAATCCCCTTCCTTGACATATTGATAAACACAAATAATAACAAATTTACTATTTTGCCATACAAAAAACCTACAAGCATAAATTCATGTACACTTAACTACAAGAGCGAATGCCCATATAACTACAAAATAGCAATTATAAAGAATCTAATACATCGTGCAGAAACTAATTCATCCACAAAACAGATTTTTTACAGTGAACTAAAGAATATAAAACAGACACTTATTAACAATAGCTTTCCAAACTATATAGTTGATGAACAAATAAGATGCTTTCTTAGAAATCTCAATACTAAGCAAATTGTACATAATACTGCTTCTACTGATCTCAAACATATTAATCTCCTATAACGTAATCAAATGCATACTAATTATAAACAAGATGAAAATGTATTAAAATTTTAGTATATTCTAATATATCAACTACAGATCCTAGCAAGGGAATTAAATTAATCATATACTACACTA
Source organism: Acanthosepion lycidas (assembly GCA_963932145.1). Lineage (NCBI taxonomy): Eukaryota > Metazoa > Mollusca > Cephalopoda > Sepiida > Sepiidae > Acanthosepion > Acanthosepion lycidas. The sequence goes on from OZ010572.1 coordinate 138,608,406, forward strand.
AATCTGGTGTATCCAACTTAATTCTTTGCAATAATTTTTCTCCTTCGGTTAGCAATTTGCGAAAAACCAACATAGTTTTTAAATTCAAGTGCCCTTTGGGAGAGTGTATCTCCAACGAATTAAATAATATTTATGTTGGTCGCGCCACAGGCTCGCTTTCACGATGCTTGACACTACATTTAAATGAAAACTCTAACATTTTTAGGCATTTAAAGCAACATGCCTGCCCGCATACACAATTCCGTAAAATACTTGTCGAAAACACAATTATACTTCGACATGAAAACAATGGACTAAAACTAAAAATCCTTGAGGCATTATACATCGGACAGTTCAAACCCAACCTAAATAAAATCAATTATGGCATCTCTACAAATGTTCTTAAATGTCTATAATTGGTCACAGAAGCCATTGGTTTATACCAACGGCTTTCCATATTTCATACTTCTACAATTCACTCTTTTGTGGTCATGTGTGACGTCATGAGATGCGGTGCGATTTTTGCTTCTAGCGTCTTATATGCGCGTGTTTATCGTTGCTTAGAAATCTTCTATGTAAACATTGACAGACTATCATCACTGTCTTGTCCGTATATTGTTTAATATGTTGTAATTGACATCTTTGATAATGGCTTATGTAAGCCGAAAGCTTAGATTGTATTAAAAAATATGGATCAATATTGTCAATTTCTTTCTTCTTTCAACGATAATGTTATTAAACTTATCAGAAGTTACGAAAAAAATTACATAAAATAAATAGACAACACTTGTCTATATTATTTAATCAAACGTGTATGAATATATATCTATCTATCTATCTATCTATCTATATATATATATATATATATATATATATATATATATATATATATATATAAAGAGAGATAGAGTAACTGTAGGAAACTAATGAAAAAATATACTTTTAATATAATTAACTGTACACAGATGCATAATAACTAAATATTCATAGAAAATAGATACATTTGATTTAATAGAAATAAATCCCATTTATTCATTTTTATGACTGAAAAAAGTATTCATACAATGCAAATTTATGATTTTAAAACTTTTAAATTACTTTAATACTCTAGATTATTCAAGTTGAATATTCTAGAATATTACAATCATGTTATCACAAGTTATTTTTAGCCTCCAAAATACAAACAACATTCTGTAATTGATATTCGTGCAAGAAGGATTTCATCATGGCAAGATGTAAAGAATTCGCAAAAAGAACTGGTTGTTAAGCTCTGGAAAGAAGGTAGAAGTTACAGGAAAATCTCAGACAATGCGAATATTCCATTTACTACAATTAGTTCATTCATTGCAAGGCATAAACACCTAAAAAATATTGAAACCCAAAGATGAACTGTTGCTCCACGGAACATTTCTGCAAGATCCTTGAGGCAATTAATGGATCAAATTAAACAAAATCCAATTGTTACTCGTCAAGATTTGCAGGATGATTTGCTTGCATCATGAATCTGTGTCACTAAACGCACAATAAGCAATGAAATTCATAGGAACAATCTAAAGTCACGCTACTCTCGGAAAACTCCACTGTAGATGAAAAGACACAGAGATGCCAGGCTGAAATTCGTTCGTGAACGTAAGGATAAGGAAAGAGTATTATGGAAACGAAACCAAAATTGAGTTGTTTGGACGTAATTCTAGAAATCATATATGTTGGAATGATGTCGATGACTTCAAACAAAAGAACACAGTTCCAACAGTGAATTTTTGTAGTGGCAGAATCATGATTTGGGGATGTTTTTTCTACAAAAGGAATTTGCAACATATCAGTAATAGATGGTATAATGAATGCCGTAGCATATCAAAATATATTGGAAGCAAATTTAATGATTTCGGTTGAAAATATTGAATTTCTTCCTGATTGGATCTTCCAACAAGATAATGATCCTAAGTACACTGCAAAATCTATGAAGGAATGGCTAGCTAAAAATAATGTAAATATCCTAAAATGGCCAATCAAGAATTTGTGGCGTTATTTGAAAATTCAAATCCAATCGAGAGTTCCAACAAACATCCCGGATATGAAGACCATATGCAAAGAAGAATGTGGCAAAATACCAACTAAAATTTATCTATATTTCTGAGATGTGGTATTATGTACACTATTTACATTATTCGGATTATCTTTGTCGCCATACTTATCACAACGTTTCGGGCTTTGTACGCTCCGGTGGTTGGAATGTCGAACTGAACCCTTTATTACGTTCACTGGGGTAGGCTGTCCTAGTTTCAAGTGCCATATTTTACACATGGCACAGTGGATAAAGGCATTGGTTAGATCCAGTGACAGGACCCAAAGAGTGTGAGTTCAATACCTGGTTAAGGCAGTGGAGAACTTGCAGAGGAGAATTAATAGGAGATAACTGACATCCATTAAACATGGCATGTGGATCTAGAAGAGTCTACCCCAGTGAGCGGAATAAAGGGTTCAGTTCGACATTCCAACCATTTGAAGAAGGCCGATGCGTACAACGGCCGAAATGTTGTGATAAATATGGCGACAAAGATGACAATAGTCCGAATAATATAAATAATGTCAACTAAAATTTGCAAATCATTAACTAAGAACTACAAGAAGAGGTTGGCTGCAAAACTGAATCTACAATATATTACATGAAGTTTATGTATTCTTTTTTCTATTCTACAAATTATTTTTTAACACATTAAAATGGATAAATGGGATTTATTTCTATTAAATTAATTTTTCCTGTTTTCTATGCATATTTAGTTATTATACATCTTTTTTTTTAAGCGTTTCACCCCAAGCAAGGCGGGAAGCCATTAGGACGCAAGGGGTTACAGAAAAATTTAGAGCAAGTTCAGATAGGAGTGACAGAAGAAAGGATGAGGAGAAGGGTAGTGGATAGATAAAGGCAACAGGAGATACAGAGGCCAGAGAGAGAGAGAGAGAGAGAGAGAGAGAGAGAGAGAGAGAGTACTGGGAACCCCTTCCTAAACAAGAAACAAGGCGTAAGCCTCTACTCATGTCCAAGAGAAGGGGGAAGAGTGTTGACCGGGCGGTAGGAAAGCCTACCTACCCCTATTACATATAACACATAGAACAACAACAAAAACAGAGGGAACGATGAGAGGGGGAGGTAGTTTGCAAAGAGTCCTGGCTGACAGTTGCATTTACCCTTTCGCAACATTAAGTTTTAACTTAGTATAAGTCCCATTGACTAATCTAAAAAGAAATTGAAGTGACGAGAAACTTTCGCATCTAGTCAAAGACATTCAATTTTCCCTTTTTTTCTGATTATTCTTTCGAAATGAAAAATAAAATAAAATTCAAGGATTAAAAAAATAAATAAAATAAAATAAAAATAAAAAATAAGAAAAATAAAGAATTTAAGAAAATAGAAAAACAGTTAATTATATAAAAAGTTTGTTTATTCATTTGTTGGAAATACAACAAATCAAATACGAGTAAATTAAAGTACGAATATTTCATTCCTTTCCCACTGTATATAGAAATATTTTCTGGTAATCGATTGAGGCATGAACCTGACAATCATCATGCAGGGTTGATTTTTCTATCCACACTGTGTCTATCAACAATCGCTCTAGCTTTGCTATTTAGATCGCATCGATAAAGATATTAGGTTGGTGGAAAAATAATGACGTAATAATGTCGTTTTTTGACGTATTTTTTAACGTATTTTTTAACGTCAACAAACGACATTATTACGTCATTATTTTTGCACCAACCTAATAGCAAAACCTAAACATTTTATGTTTATATATATATATATATATATATATATATATATATATATATGTATATATGAACAGTATGTGTTATATATAAATGGGGTTTAATACCAAAGTCATGTTCAGAATTTTATCTATTAGGTTGGTGCAAAAATAATGACGTAATAATATCGTTTTTTGACGTTAAAAAATACGTCAAAAAACGACATTATTACGTCATTATTTTTGCACCAACCTAATATTTGATATTTCTTTGATTCAAGCCGTTTTCTTGGCCTCTGAGAATATGAACATACATTCTCAAATGTCGTCTAAGCAATTTTCGGCCTCATCAAAGACTTTTTGTGAGTTGATAGGACTGGGTCTAAAGCAATCCATTGTGTTTCATTGGAGCCTTTCCAGTGTTATGTCCCCATTTATCAGTTTATGGCGCCGTGTCAAATACGTGTGTGATTGAAAGAAAAAGAACATACTGCCAGTTGAAGCCATCAGACGTCGTTTAGAATATGGAAAATACACTTCAGAGACGTTTTCTCATTTGTCAAATTACTGGCGTTGAAAAATAATAGTAAACTGCTAACATCTTCCCAACGAAGTTATTTGGGGAGATATGGTAAGAATAATGGAAGGGCATATATATATATACATATATATATATATATATATATATATATATATATATATATATATAATTATTTATTTAAAAATATGATTCCAACACGCTACATAAGAGGTCTCATGTTTCAAAACAAGAGCCGAAAACTTCAAAATAATATTTGAATTAACTTGAGTTAAAGTAGGCTCTGTTCCATCTTCAAGCGAAATTTTTTGGGGAATGACTTATTTCTGAAATTTACGAGTTTTAATAGTATGGTCAGAATTGAAATCAAAAATTTCCATGCTAACATCAAGGGCGGATTGTTTAGAATCGGAAGGCGTGGGGTGTTAATAATTTGTATCAGTATAGAGTTACTTTCATAGATGCCGGGTCACGGTAAGGTGGGGGTGGCTAAATTTACGACGGAGGAAGTTTTCGCATAGTCTGGCTTGAGCGTCTACGGAGATTTATTTATTTATTTTTATTTTATTCTTTTATTATATCTCTTTATGAAAGGGATTTGTGTATATGAAGAGGCCGTAACGTTTGTTATTTGACGACTTCATAAATATATATATATATATATATATATATATATATATATATATATATATATATATATATATATATTCTTAATAAGATAAAGCAAAACATAGACTTCATTAAATTTGTGGCTGTTACGGAGGTTGAGGTTTGAGGAATGTGTTACATGTCGTATCATAATGTCATAACAAATAGTTAGCAGTTTTAGCGTTTGGTCAAACAAAATGATATAATGGTGAAGTACTCAGTGAGAAACGCAATCCTTTCAGTAGATGATATATATATATATATATATATATATATATATATATATATATATATATATATATATATATATACTGGGTGTCCATAAAGTTCATGTGCGCTTTAAAAAAATTATAACTTTATTTGTATTTGCGATAGAAAAATTTGTGAAAAGGGTTAGAAAGAAGTAAGTCTAATAATTTTTAATGTTTTATTGAAATTTTATTTAAGTTTTCACATGTCCTCCATCATTAGCAATACAAAGGGTAATACGATTTTGTAGTTCACGGAAAATATTTGCCAACTGATTTACAGTAATGCCTGAAATCACATTAGTTATTTTAGATATATTTAAAACTAGGTACATTAAACTTTATAACATTTTTTACAAATTTTTTCTATCGCAAATACAAATAAAGTTATAATTATTTTAAAGTGCACACGAACTTTATGGACACCCTGTATATATTAATATATTTTCTGTTTAATGTAATTCAATATTGTTTATTATGAACAGAGAATTTACTTAAATATTTGTATTTATAAAAATAACGCATAGAGAGACACATTGAAGGTAAAAGAGAGAAAAGCAGCAAATAACCTGCCTAACGAGCTTGACAGAACAGGGACTAGAAGATATGGCAAAAAACCAGATTTGAATAACGACTACGAAGAAAGAACATTGTGGAGAGCCGTGATTGCCCACGTTCTGAAAGGACACATCCCATTGATACACATAGAGCATAGCTATCACATTTCCCGACAGTAGCCACTTGGAGACATGATTTTTGTAATACTTTATTTTTCTTTATACATTGTCTCTTTAGGATATGAACGAACATCGCTCTTCACCACTTCCTATTTCCATCTGCCTTTTTCGTTTCCCTCTGTCCTGTGAGTGTCAAATTCACCAAGTCTTCTTTCTTCATTATGCTTCCCAGAAATTCCAGCCGTCTCTTTCTGATTTTAAATACAAGCGTCCTTCCAGTTTCTATTCACTTAAATCTTGCGAATTACTCACATGTTCAGTCCATGGTATTCTGTTTATTCGTCTAGAACCATATCTCTGTTGTCTCTTCTTCAGCACACTTTCCTTCGATTCAAACGAATGATTCCTGTTTCCTAATACTTTCTTTAGATTTGGAAAAGCATCTTACGCTATCCCAATATACCTTTCGGTTTTGATGTCATATTTTCTTAGAGACGAATTTGCCACCCCGCATGAGGTGACATCTATGTGACCAATAGGGAAAGTATATGTTAAGTGCATGCATAAGCAAGGAGATCTGGTTGAAAAAGCAGGATTTCTGTAAAATGAATGTATTTTTCGTCTTTGGGGTATGGACTAATTGGTGTATCAACATATATACATTTTTTTCCAATGGTATCAGCACGTAAGTGAATGTAATGCATTCGACTGGAATTCGAACTCGGCTCTCAGATTCCTCTGTCCAAGACGCCATCCATTAATCCACCGTGTCTCCGTCATCACTATAATCACATTCCTAGGAACTGATCTACTTGACCCTCCTACGTCGCATTCGAGTGGAGAGTCGAGTATATATATATATATGTATATGTGTGTGTGTGTGTGTGTGGTAACAATGTTCAAATCCTGTAAGGAGTGGCTTACAAGTGTTAAATATCAGTTTGGGAGAAAAGGTTCCTAAAATCTGCATGTAATGGAAAATATGTATAAAAAACGCAAATGACATCAAAATCTGGCTCCGTTATGAAAGACATTCAACAATTTTTCAGCATGAAAAGAGAAGAAAGAAAATTAAAAGAGAGACAAAAACTTCGACAAGGTAAAGTTACTAGTTTAAATAAAAAAGAAAATGATAAGAATAATTGTTTGTTACTTAAGGAAATAAACTTTATAAAAAATATTTTTCTTTTTTAAACGGCAACCGAAGCAGTTGTCGCCTGAAAATTGTGTCGAGATTCCCGCCTTTTTATTTTGCTCCTCTGTAATTACAATCATTTGAAATGATGATAACAGCAATCAACTTTTGCATTGATGTTATTTCGATGACACTAATCATTATCTCGGGAATCTTTGATTAAAAAAAAATAATTCTTTTATTGATTTTCTTTTCATATTTCCATTTTCTCTCTCATGGGTTTTCTCTCTTATCTCTCTTGTCTTCCCATCGTTCTCTCGCATTTCCGTCGGGATTTTGGTTTCCTTCTTACTCTCTTTTTCCTTAATTATTTCAGTTTTCCTTCTTCAATTCGCCCCTAATTTCATTCCGCATTTTTTGTTTCTTTGTTGAAAGATGAAAAAAAAAAAAAAAAAAAAACCACCGTACTGACTCACCCAATCTCATTGCCTATTTTTCTCAGTTTTTCCAATTATCTACCCGCCCATTTTTTTCTTCATTCACTTCATCCCAAGCAAGGCGATAATGCCACCAAGACGCAAAGAGCATCTTCAAAAACCAGGTAACGGATTAAACCGTTTCCTTTTGATTCTTCAACATTTGATCGTGTATATTGGTTGGTGAAAACAGTAATTCTTTAAGGAAAGGAGAGTTCGGAAAGAAACCGGGGTGTAAATTTATCTTTTGATAAGCTTCGATAATGATACTCTCGGGAATATATCTTCTGAGTAAATTTTGATAAGTGTCGTATATTTTATATCAAAATTATGGTTGAATTTATTTCTGTGTATGACTATTACATTTGATAAAGTGTTATGTATAAGGTCCCTTTTGTGTTCACCGATACGCTTTTTTAAAATTTCTGCAAGTTTCCCCAATGTATTGTCAGGAGCAGTTGTGACAATTTATTTTATATATGCATGCTCCTTAATTATTATTGCTATCGGTGTTTTTAGTTCTTTATGTGTCAGCTATAAATAGTTTTTCTTCTTGTCTTTTTATTCATTTTGTTCCTTTACAGATACACTCTATCTGAAAATAATATATATATATATATATATATATATATATATATATATATATATATATATATAATGAAATTGACAAAGTTCGACAATCATTTTAAGGCATTTTTATGTTTCTAAATTCTTTTTTTATATAGATACAAATATTTAAGTAAATGCTCTGTTTATAATAAACAGTATTAACAACATTTACCGGCCTGACTGTCCGAAAAAATGTCATAGAAAATTTAAAATAATTGTCGGACTTTGTCCATTTCATAATGTGTGACGTCATTTGTTTACATTTGGATACGCATTGAGCACATACAGAAAGCAATACAGGACATACCTAACGGGCATAAAAGAAAGTGGATGGCAGAACATGGCCTGGGGGAAGTAGCAAAGGGACAAAAGTTACAGAGAGATACAAGGGATAGGGGGAAGTGGATAGCCATGATCGCCTACGCCCTGAAGGGAGACGGCGCATAAAAAGAAAACGATTGCTTTAAAAGAATTTGTAACAGATTTTATATTAAATTGAGATGAATTCATTTCAGCTGTAATTATGGAAAGTTGTAAAATATGTTTAAGTTTAGGTCTATACTTCCTTATTCCTTCTACATATATTATTGCATCAATATGAACATTACCTTAGACCAGCGTTTCTCAATTGGGGTTCCCTGGAACGATAAGGTTCCGCAAAAGGTCACCAAGGGTTCCGCGAGAACAGGCGAGATAAGGTAATGCACTTGTGACTTTTTATTTAATTTCATATACGTAATATTACTAAACACACACAATATATTCTTGGTTATTGTAATAAAGACATCATCCTATCTAAGCTGTTATGTTATTAGTAATGTCTTTTTTGTGAATGAACAATAAAATAGTATAAAATTTATTTAGCATTACCGAAAAATTTGACAAAGAAATATTAATTTTTCCTTAAACCAGTTATTCAAAAATATATACTATGTTATTTACAACGTGAAATACGATGAAAATAAAACGAGAAAGATATGGTATATAATTTTGTTTTTGCGCAGGGGTTCCTTGAGAAAAGTAATTTATTTTAAGGGTTACGCAAGAGTAAAAACGTTGAGAAACGCTGCCTTAGGCTGATGAAGTTATTTTAATGAACGAAACGCATTACATAGATTTATTTTTTTCATTTTGTTATTCAGTTGCCCAACATTTTTCTGATATACAGATATATATCACACTCCCACAAAATATATTTATACAGTGTGTCCATAAAGGTCGTGTGCACTTGAAAAAATTATAATTTTATTTGTATTTGCGATAGAAAGAATTTGTAAAAAGGATTAGAAAAAAGTACATTTTTTAAGGTTTTATTGAAATTTTATTTTAGTTTCCATGCCTTTCATCCTTAGCAATACAAAGGGTAATACAATTTTGCAGTTCACGGAAAACATTTGCCATCAGTTATTTTAGCTATTCTTAAAACTAGGTACATTAAACTTTATAACATTTTTTACAGATTATTTCTATCGCAAATACAAATAAAGTTATAAATTTTTTAAAGTGCACACGAACTTTATGGACACACTGTATTTATGACGTATTAAGAAAAAGCCATTTTTGATGGAATAATTTTGTCTTAGTAATTTTTTTTCTATGGGTTCCAGATTAAAAAAAAGTAGTTTCAAATACAGAAAGTAGCGATGATGAAACAATAAATTCGAATATTCGATTTACATTAAGGAAGAAAATCCTGCACAATCAACATATGATGGAAATCAGTTACACAAGAAAGGCGACCAATTGTCGATGAACAAAAAAGCAGATGTACTCGGCGACTTTATCAAAAGAATAAATGAAAGGAAATAAAGTTGAAAAGATACTAAAAATTAGCCTTTTCGGTTCGAACAATGAACTGAACGAACATTTAGTTTTTACTTGCTTTAGAGGGAGTGTCTCAAAGAAGCTTAGAACGGCACTGAAAGCTTCGGCATTCCCAGTTGAATTGCAAATGACTGCAGTTTTATGAGTAGCAAATGTACTCAGAGAAATTTCTCTAAATATATGAAAAAATATGTATTGAATAATTGAAGGACAAAATGTAAAAAAAAATTAAAAAAATATTCTATGTAACGCGTTTCTTTTGGGAAGAAGAACTTCATCAGTAATGTTCTTACTGATGGAATTATCTGTATGTAGGGGGAAGAGGAAATATAAACGTAAAAGTCGGTTATGATTATGCTGGAGATGTAGATGCGCTCAATTTGGAAATTTCTGACATCCGACGAGTCTAGACGTACAGCTCAGTCGGTTTCATTAGCAACGCTTTTGTTTTTGTTTTTATCGCTGCTGTTTGTAAATACTCCACAGTGCAAGCGGAGGTGAAATGTTATAAGAACCTGGGAGCAATTTTACCGTGGGAAATCAGTGCACTTTCTGTATATTTTCACCTTAGTAAATTACATTCTCTTTTATTTAAAGTAGAATTTTTTTTAAATTCAAAATAGTCATAATCATTACGATAGATTGTCTTCTAAAAGATTAAAAAAAAAGACTAAGTTTATTAAAAAGCCCGATTTAACAAAATATAAACAGCATCATGATTTTAAATGAAGAGGGTTATGGCTAACACGATCAAAGGATAGCTCTCGCATTCAACACAACTGTGGTTTAAATAAAGGACTGATACAAAGCGAAGACACCAGACGACCAAAGAACCGGTCGTCCTATATTGATTCAAGTTTTGCCAGCAATGGTATATAAAAGTGATCTGTAATTAATCCCTCAGAATTCCACAGGCATAGAGAGTCAAGGAATCTTTTTCAGCTTTTCGGTGACGGATTAGATCGCTGTAATCCACGTTGGTGGAAATGTTCTGACGGTTTCAAATATGTAAATGTTATTCCTTGTTTAAACTAGAATAATCAGAAAAAATAATTCTTTTTCGCAATGTTATCATTGTTCAAAATAGCCGAGAATAAGGAAAGTCATAGTTCGAGTGAATATGGAAAGAATAGAAGACTAGGTAGGGAAAACAATAGAAGTAGAGGTTTATCAAATAATCATACCCAGAAAGAAAAAAAAAACTTGAGTAAATCAACTACTCCTTAAATTCTCTAACTTTGCTACCTACCATATTTATAATTTGGAGCCGTTCATTGTCACAGAGCAGGAAGTAGGCAAAACCCTACTCTACAACATTCTTGTTATTTGTTTCACGTTTATTTATTTCTTGATGAAATTAAAATAATAATTCAAAAAAGGAGGAGAAATAACAACCAAAGAACGATGAATTGTTTTGTATTTTTGTTCTACAGTTACTATGATTGAATAGGAATCAATGTTCGCTTTTCAAAGGAATTAATTCTACAGATATTAAAGAAGATTATAATTCATCTGATCCTATAGATTGGTGCTACAGCATCACAGACAAAGAGATTACCAAATAAAAAAATAAACACCTTACTTGAAAATTTCCAAGAAGAGAAACAACAAAAATGGGTAGTACATGTAAGTAGAAGCGAAAATAAAGATATATTTATATTTTTTTCCACACTACTAAAAACAAAATGCTTGAAAGGAAACATCCATCAAAAATGAGCTATAAAATTTAGTGGACTTAGAAATTAATTACCTAAAAAAAGGTTTTACTAAATTCTTTTGATAAATTTCAACCGATAGCAATATCAACTGTTCAATCAATGAATGTTAGATGTTTTCTGGATGAAAATGGCTAATTTTACCATTACTCTTAGATTAGGACGACTTGTTTATATTAAAGAATGATGGCTGATCATTAAAACGCGTGTCCAAAATTATTTATGTATTTACAAACGATTTGAAGTGACAATTCTTTCGTTGTTTAGTATTTCACCACGGTTCGAACTCATTACGAAAATTTTACCAAAAATACAATTTATCAAACTCGACACTTAGAACGGTTTCTTTCAAAGTATCTTCCTTAGACAAAATTGTACTGTTTCACAAAGATTATCGGCAAAAAACTGTGATACATTATTAAGTTTTAAACTAATGCTTTAGATATAAGTATATATGCACCCCGACCTATATATATATATATATATATATATAGATAATATTAGTGGTAAATATACATATATATGCAAAATCCACAGGTGCATATATACACATGTATATTTAGAATAAAAAATTCCGAGAGGATAAAATCCAGGTAGAACTCAATGTCCAGGACAGAGTAAGGATATAATAAAAAGGCTTAAACACTAATATTCCATGGTCATAATTTATTCCATTGGAATCGTAAATACGATCCAATTCATCAGACCTACAAATTCAAAAAGAAAACAGAAAAAAACCACTCCGGAAATAAAAAAGAATTTAGAGAGAGAGTAATTATGAGAGTGTGGGACGAATGTTAGTTTATAAGAGAGGGGTTTAACAGAGAGAGTTTTATTTAAAATTAGGTGTGAGTGGAAGGGGGAAAAAGACTGTTGACGGATGTCTAAAACAGTATAAGGATACACATCGACGTGACAATACACACACCATGGCCGATCAAATCTTAAAGAAGGAGGGGGAGGTAAGGAAGGAAGTGGTGGGGAAGAAAGATGGGGCGGGTGAAATTAAAATTGCAAGGGACGCTGTGTAATTGAGAAAATTTGACAAAAATAATATCGACTGCAGGTTACAAATAAAATATTATAAACAATAAATATGAAGATTATCAAATCTGGCGAGGACCTATATTTTTATGTTCAAAACGCATGCAAAACCATACATACATGTATATACTACACACACACACACACACACACACACATATATACATATATATGCACATACACACATATACATGTACACACACAAACACATATAAATACATACACACATACACATACATATACATACATATACATACGCACACATATATACACGTATATCCACCTATACCCTATACACACATTTTCCACATACATATACATAAATACACATGCACCCACATACACATATATACATACACACACATACAAAAACCAGATATATATACGCACACACACACATATATATATATATATATATATGCATATATATATATACATATATATACATACAAAAATGTACACACATATACCTACATATACACACATACATCCATAGGCATCCACTCCTTACCCATTTACACACACTTGTACATATGAACATGCGCATAAGCATATATACCTAAAACCTTACATTTCTAACCAATTAAAAAAAAAAAAAACCATGTATCCCTATATCTATCCGTTTAGCTATACATACATACACATATACACGCACATCTATACCCACATACACACATATATATACACATACATACATATGGGTACATATATACACCAACACATACGCACACCCACACACATACATATACATACATATATATACACATATATATACATATACACACATCCCAACATATATATTCTCCTATATATATATATATATATATATATATATATATAAAGAAATATAGTCTTAAGGTGTGCTATATTTATGGAATAAAGTGCTCAATATCAGAGATAGAGCGTGTGTAAATATAAAAGTGAACATAGAAGTCAACACTTAGAGGCGACAGTCTGTTTCATGCTATATGCAATCGTCAGGCCACATATACTGTTATTTTTCTCGGCTATTTATATATATACGGGTTAGTGGTGCATTGTGGGTATTCTGTTATGGCGGTTATTTCACCGGAAGTCGTTTGTTTATCTATTTGGGTCAAATTATATTGCTTGTTTTTAATTTTGTTTCTTATTTTATTTATTTATTTATTAACGTAGTAAAAATTTGTTTATATCGCTTATTTAACATTTAATTATTTTGTTTTGGTTTCAGAATTTAATTAAAGCTATTTGTTCAGTTTTGGGGTTGATTGTTGTAGTTCATTCTAAGTATTATTTTGGCGGGAACAGTTTTTAATTGATTATTTTTATTTGGGATTGGTTTGTTTATTTATTTACTTGGATGAATTTAAGTCAATTTATTTTACTTCTATATTTTCTCTTTTCAGTTTTAGATTTTTAGTAACATAGTATTTATTTATGTTTTATTTCTATTTTTTTTATTGTTATTTTGTTTATTAGTATATTTATTTGTTTTTATTTTATTTTTTCCGTTTTTAATTTTTTAGGTTACGTAGTAAAAATTCATTTTCATGTCTGCATTTTGAGATGAGCTCGGATCTTTTGTTTAATAGTTTATTTTGGTTGGGGAAAGTAATGATAGCTATATATATATATATATATATATATATATATATATATATATATATTCAAAAATTATAGCATAAGCATGTTATAACATCACTACTAAAATAGCCATTTTGTTTCAACACTTCTCCTGTCTTGTCAAGGGATGGTGTTGAATGATAAATAACGAGTAATTTTTTTAAATTCAAAAAGAATCATCGGAATTTTATTCCATCTATACCAACCCTTCACTTGTATATCTATCTATCTATCTATCTATCTATCTATCTATCTAGGTTAATTTAGATGATTTTTTTTTTTAGCAAACTTATAAACCTCTTGCAAGTTATTTAAAGCCATGAAACCTTTTTAGATTAAAAGACTAGGGGAGTAATATTTTACTGAAGAAGAAGAAAGCGAATTGATGGAACGAATGATTTCATATTTTTACAGATTATCAATCTTTATAGGCATTTTAAAGTAAAAAATATTAGTAAGATTGTAAGATTTTGGGGAAATAATAAGGATTTGTATTGATACAAGTACTACTAATCAACCCATAGCTGGGGAAAAGTGAAGGATTCATACCTTTACCAATGGTATTTGCGCGTAAGTGAATATAATCAATCAGACTGGAATTAGAACTCGGTTTTCCGCTTTCCATTTCCGATACGTTATCCATTAAACCATCCGTACATTTAAGCTGACAGCTCATGGTATTCCAAAAGGTCACTAATCTACGTACTGACAAGGCTTAACTTCGGTGATCGTACTAGGTATACATAAGGATGTTAGTTTTTTTCTGGATAAACGAGTTCTTTTGTTAGTTAGTTTTGTTTCGCGGCATATCAACATCTCTATGAGTCATTTAATGCCGAAATGTAAATTATTTGAACAATTTTATGGCTTCACCTAAAGATATTTCGAGTCCAATTGTATGCATTCAGCTACTGGGCCTAGTCACTGGATCTAACTATCCACTGGGCCATGTGTCTTCCAGGACTAGACCCAAAGAACTGTGAGTACAATACCGGGCCGCAGTAGAAGTGAACAAAACTTGGAGAGTTGAGTTAAAGTCAAATAACTGTGACATCCGGAAGAGGTATGGCACGTGGAACTAGAACATGGTGGACGAAATAAAGGGTTCGATTCGAAATTCCAATCACCTGAAGAAGGCCGGAGCGTAGAACGGCCAAAACGTTGTGAATATGGCAATCAAGATGAGGATAACAGTCCGAATAATGTAAATAATACAAGTAATCATAATACCTGATCTGAGAGATATAGGCAGATGTAAGCATCTTCATTGACATTATTTTCTCATTTGGTTATATGTACTATCCCCAAAAGAGAAATTTCGAACAGAATAGATTCTTTTTGGTTTCTCTGCTAATGTACGTGTTAGTGTCTCACTTTAAACCCAGATTACTGGTATATTTCATTTGAATAGTAATTCTAAGGAAGCTTCCGACTTTCATTCAACAGACAGTGTTAGTTGGGATTGAAATTTATAAAATCTTTCTATAAAAAAACAAAAAACAAAAAAATGGAAAATAGATTTCTCAAGCCCAGAATTGGTTTGGCTTAGTTTGTTTTACGGCATATCAACCTCGATGAGTTATTCAATGCCGACAAAATTTTCATTGTTGGTATTATTATTTTCCAAAAATCTATTTCTGGTAATATTTTTTCTTAAAAAATCTATTTCTGGTAAGAATTTTACGTCACTAGTAATATTTTTTTCAAAAAATATACTGCTGCTAATATTTGTTTTTCAAAAATGTATTGCTGGTAATAATTTTTTTATTTTACAAAGTATTTCTGGTATTAAAACCTATTTTTACACTTTCATGGTGTTTTGACACCAGTTAGGGGGTTAACTATTTGCCCATAGCTAGGACCCAAACAGGTGCTACCACCCCGAGTAAGGCTGGAACTGGAAACACCAGCAATTAAGAAGTGGTTCCACGCTTTTCAAAACCTCCTGATCAAAGGCATTGTTGTTGGACGTAATTTATCGTCTTACCCAGGACGGGGACGTAGTTTATCGTCTTACCCAGGACGGAGATATAGTTTATCGTCTTACCCAGGACGCGGATGTAGTTTATCGTCTTACCCAGGACGAGGACGTAGTTTATCGTCTTACCCAGGACGGGGACATAGTTTATCGTCTTACCCAGGACGGAGATGTAGTTTATAGTCTTACCCAGGACGAGGACGTAGTTTATCGTCTTACCCAGGACGGGCACGTAGTTTATTGTCTTACCCAGGACGTGGACGTAGTTTATCGTCTTACCCAGGACGGAGATATAGTTTATCGTCTTACCCAGGACGCGGATGTAGTTTATCGTCTTAACCAGGTCGGCTCAAATCCAGAAACCGTTATCGTTGTTTCCGGTATTAATGGGAGTTTCCTTCCTAACCTTTTGTTTGAAGTAGTATGAAACATCAACATTTTCATTATCATTATTTTCTTTTCCAGTTATATGTATTATCCATTTTTGTCGTTGCTGCTGTTGAATGTCCTCGAGTTATAGGTTTTCTCTTATTTCGCACTGTTTGTGATTTTGTAGCGAAAAAGGTTGGGGGTTCGGATAAATACTACCTGACCCACGAGGCAGGGTTAGGGATAATCCAATATGAAAATGCTGCGCCAAGACAAAGTGTTGTGCTTCGTTCTACGTACGGGTGGGATTCACACTTTAAAACTATCCTAGTTTCATGTGTGTGAACGTCTGGATAAATACCGTAGCAAAAATCATATTCATGCGAGTTTATGCTTATCTTAAGAATACCGTTTATTCAGGCAGTACTTTTCCCATTGCAGGGAGTGTGAGAGCCAATCCCTGATGCCACGGCCGTCTCATTAGTGAAGTGTCAAAAGAGGTAGGCGTGTGTGTGTGTGTGTATATATAGATATATATATATATATATATATATATATATATATATATATATTAGTGCTGTGTACGCGCGTAGGACCGCTGCATTAAATTCGGTCATGTGCCATATTCTGCTCCAGTGGGCGGACGCATATATATAAAACCGTATTTATTTAAGGCCACTGTTTTATTCAACGGCTGCACGCATGCAGACACGCCCGCACACACGTACACACGCAATCACACAGACACGCACAAACACACGTATACACACACACGCATAGACACAGAAACCCACGCACGCAGACACGCACACACAATATTCAAACACAAAGACACACGCGCACACGCGCACATAGACACGCACAAACACACGCGCACACGCGCACATAGACACGCACAAACACACTCACACACAGACACGCCGCACACACACAAACACATGGACTCACACAAACACAAACATGCACACATAGACACACACACGGACACGCAATACACACACGCACGCATAGACACACACAAACGCAAAGACACAGACACATAGACACACACAAACACACGCATACCCAAACACACGCACACACTCATGCATACATAGACACACAGAAACACACCTACAAACACACAGTGACAGGCGTACACAAACGTATATGTATAAACAAACAACCTTATATATTTTATTTAACAATTTATAATTAATTCTATATACAATTATAATTCATAATTAATCATATATTTAATTAAATTTCAGTGTTTACAAGGCACGACGTAAAAGCATTGGGCTTTATTTAGTTAGTTTCGAGTCTTTTATTTTTACCGTTGGAGGTGAGCTTACATTTTGTTGAAACCAATATATCTCTTTTATTTCGCTTCTCGGCTTTTCTGACTGGACGTCCCCTTCTTCTTCTTCTTCTTCTTCTGCTTCTGCTTTTATGTGCCTTGTCTCTTCAGGACGTAGGCGATTACGGTCCTTCACAACTTCCTGTCCTTTATACCGCTTAATCAGTTTTGTCTTTTTTGTTCTTACTCCCAAACCCTGTTCTACCATCCATTTACTAAAGCTTTCCTCTGTCCCTCTTTCCCTGTGAGTATCAGATTTTCCAAGCACTTCTTCCTCATTAAGTATCCCAGAAATTTCAACTGTCTCTTCCTGATGTTAAGTATAAGTTTCTTTTTTGTTTCAATTTACTCCAAAACCTCGTTGTTGCTCACATGTTTGGTCCATGTTATCCTCAGTATCCTTCTGTAGAAACACATTTATGTTGCTTCGAGTATCTTCATGTTTGCCCAGCATTCACTGCCTTAGAGGAGGACAGACCTAACATGTCATCGTTCCCAGATGATCCTTCGATAAGTTTGACATACATGTTCGATATATCAATGGCATATTTTTACTAGCAACAAAATCTGGATGAAATTTAAAAAAAAAAGGGTAAACAAATTTTTTAAAAATTTTTTCACTCTGTACAAGGCCCAAGAGACATTCAATGTAGAGGTTTACAGAATAAGAGGCACAGTTTATGCGGATGTGTGACGGTAGATAGACTTGAACAGGTTATGGTTGTCGTGATCGGGAAAACACCCTCTTGCCCAAGGAAGGGGTTATTATAAAATAATTCAGATATACGCTTTACTTATTAACTCAATATCAATAATGGAAGACCTTTCATCGGCGCCTTGGTACACGCCAACGGCCATTTAATTAACGCTTAAGGATATAAAAAACAATAAACCATTTATTTCTACTCTATTACAAAAGCGAATGTCCTCACGGATATAAAATTGCTGTTTTATAAAAAAATATGATTAACCGGGCTAACTTAATTTCTTCCTCGAACAAATTATTTCCTAAATGATAAAAGAACATAAAACTATAAAACGACCACTTCAACGTGGTGTCATCGTTAACAAGTATGTCTCGCTAGATCAATTACAGCTGTATAAGAAGCTTGATGCATATTGGGTATCTCATGCCTTGTGACACATCTAAGCTACGCTTTTGGGGTACTTCGACGTGGCGTAAATTGTTAGCAAGAGATCCGTTACAAATGAATAGTGAGTTTGATCCTGACTGGTTTCTCCATGCTTTTGTCCTTGAGCCACATCTAAGCTACGCTTAGAAAATAAACATAAAACGTCCACTTATCAATAATAAGTCGTCGACACGCAAATAAAATTATTTAAAATTAGTTCAATCAATCATCTTGATATAAATATCAGTAACTTTTCTATTGTATATAGATTCACCCTTGATGAAAATATTTATTTAAAATATAATTCACCAGTACATATCACTTAATAATTTCCCAAATCTCTTAGATTTGTCATTCGCTCTCAAAAGTTGAAAATATCTACACTAATAACTGCCAATAACGCGAGAACTAAAAAAATCCTCAGTGTAAAAATAAAACATTTTCTGTCTGCCATCAAGATGGCTGATGCTAATCTTCAGGAGAGTACTACTCTACGCTTTCTTGGCCTCACGTTTTCTACTGATATGAACTGGAGTGACTATATCGAATCAATTGATTCGTCGACTGCAAGTAAAGTTGGTGCAATGTTTTGTGCCAGAACAATTTTCTCGTCAGAAACCATCTTACATATTTATGAAGATACCAGTCGCCCGTGCATTGAATCCTGTTGCCATATCTTGTCTGGTGCTTCTGCTGTACATCTCGAGATTCATGACCAAATCCAAAGAAGGATCTGTAATGTACTCAATCATGACAAGGCATCTCTATTGCAATCACTTTCTCACCGACGTGACGTGACTTCCCTTTCCGACACAAACTTTTTTCCCTGTGGTTGGGACCACAAGAATTTCAGCGTGCTACTAGATTGAAATGCCTAAATGCAACCGCCACTTCTCATCTAACAATTTCTTTTCTAGTATCTGTGGAACTCCTTTCCGTTTTCTTGCTTCCCTGACAATTACAATCATCAAAAATTCAATACAACGTCAATCGCCATTCCTGCCTTCTGGAATGGCGTTCATTTTTGTCCTTCTCTCAATTCTCTCTAATTCAGTCTTTTCATTCTCTGTCACTTTCACACCGTGGACATACAGCCTCCATTTCGTTCCATTGGCATTACCGCATTGATTGGGAAGAAATCAGTTTAAAAAATTCTTATGTCTTTTAAGGCGATTGAATCTCCAACATCAAGCACCAAAAAAACATTTTCTTAGATTGATCACACACGCATCCCACACTCTCGTAGATTGTTTTGTCTAGACTTAGTGCAATTTAGCACATATTTATAATCACATCAGAAACAACATACATACAACTATTGATATAAGGCAAATATTAGTAGAAAATTCCAGACTACTACATAGCACTCACTGCAAGGAAAGACACAAAATACTAGTAGCTATTATTATATAAAAGAAACGATACATAATAAATATCTTTCACCATAGAGGACGGCCAATTAAAATATGTCTATTTGATATGCGTACAAAGTAATAATAACAATAATAATAATAATAATAATAATAATAATAATAATAATAATAATAATGATATTTATAATAATATTATTAATAATAATATTAATAATAATATTAATAAAAATATTATTATTATTATTAATAATAATAATAATAATAATAATAATACGTATGAATATGTGATACATTCTTTTTTAGTGCAGTCTAGCACCGTGAAACCGTTTTACACATGACGTCATTATACGGTAGGCGCATTCTTGTATTTTGCATCCAAATATCAGAATGTAATCAACAAAATATTATCTACTTTGCTAATGACAGAAACGGTCGAATGTACGTGAACAAAATGAATAAAGTTCGGGAACAGAGTGACACGACCCAGCGACATTCTGCTTAGCATTTTAATGAATTTACATTCTACCCCCTAGGTCAGATTTTCTCCAAAGCTCATATCAACTCAGTTTCGTGTCTCAAACGTAAACAAGGCAATTTCTAAAGAATTAACGGATTTATATAAAATTTTCTCCAGTGGTCAGTAAAATAGACATGATACACATGGTTTCAGATTATACTAAAAAGCGAGGCAGCATTTTCAAACACGAGTTTCAGCTAAAAATAACATTTTAAGTTAGATATATATATACATATATATATATATAACATTTTAAGTAATATATATATATATATATATATATATATATATATATATATATATATATATATATATATATAGTACATAGTAGATGTAATAGATCCGTTGGTATATAAATTAGGTAAACCTTAATAATATCAAATATTAAAAATGATATAAATAATCTGTAAAAAATGTTATAAAGTTTAATGTACCTAGTTTTAAGTATAGCTAAAATAACTAATGTGATTTCAGGCAATGAACTATGAATTGGAGGCGACAAGATAAACAGGTACCGAAGGAAGGGTTTATAAAAGACAACGGAAAATATGACACCAAAACCGAAAGGTATATTGGGATAGCGTAAGATGCTTTTCCAAATCTAAAGAAAGTATTAGGAAACAGGAATCATTCGTTTGAATCGAAGGAAAGTGTGCTGAAGAAGAGACAACAGAGATATGGTTCTAGACGAATAAACAGAATACCATGGACTGAACATGTGAGTAATTCGCAAGATTTAAGTGAATAGAAACTGGAAGGACGCTTGTATTTAAAATCAGAAAGAGACGGCTGGAATTTCTGGGAAGCATAATGAAGAAAGAAGACTTGGTGAATTTGACACTCACAGGACAGAGGGAAACGAAAAAGGCAGATGGAAATAGGAAGTGGTGAAGAGCGATGTTCGTTCATATCCTAAAGAGACATTGTATAAAGAAAAATAAAGTATTACAAAAATCATGTCTCCAAGTGGCTACTGTCGGGAAATGTGATAGCTATGCTCTATGTGTATCAATGGGATGTGTCCTTTCAGAACGTGGGCAATCACGGCTCTCCACAATGTTCTTTCTTCGTAGTCGTTATTCAAATCTGGTTTTTTGCCATATCTTCTAGTCCCTGTTCTGTCAAGCTCGTTAGGCAGGTTATTTGCTGCTTTTCTCTCTTTTACCTTCAATGTGTCTCTCTATGCGTTATTTTTATAAATACAAATATTTAAGTAAATTCTCTGTTCATAATAAACAATATTGAATTACATTAAACAGAAAATATATTAATATATACCGGGTGTTCATAAAGTTCGTGTGCACTTTAAAATAATTATAACTTTATTTGTATTTGCGATAGAAAAAATTTGTAAAAAATGTTATAAAGTTTAATGTACCTAGTTTTAAATATATCTAAAATAACTAATGTGATTTCAGGCATTACTGTAAATCAGTTGGCAAATATTTTCCGTGAACTACAAAATCGTATTACCCTTTGTATTGCTAGTGATGGAGGACATGTGGAAACTTAAATAAAATTTCAATAAAACCTTAAAAAATATTGATTTACTTCTTTCTAATCCTTTTTACAAATTATTTCTATCGCAAATACAAATAAAGTTATCAATTTTTTAAAGTGCACATGAACTTTATGGACACCTGTATATTATATAATATATATATTATAATTATATATTATTATTTTTCCATTACGTGCTAATACTCTTGAGAAAGGTATGAATCCTCTTCTCCTCCCATCTATGGATAAATAGCAGGACAGGCCGGCTTCTATAGCCTTGGATGGCAACTGGTCTAACGCAATTTTCAGACTGTGATTGTGTTCAAGCCTAAAACTGGGTGTCACCATTTTCTGTTGAACTCTGTGTTCACACTGCTTATATTTGTATTTGTAATTTATTTTATATCTAATTATGGGGGTGTATCAACTTGCATTGGAAATTATATTCAAAAGATTCACTTCGGCCATAGAAACATTATACTGTTCTACTAGTTGTCGTTTGAAAACATTCCTGAATGTTCCCACGCAGTTTATATATTTATTCAGATTTGCCCGAATACGAAACATACGAAACAGGTTTTTTACGAAGCAGACGTAAGCATATCATTAATAATCCCGCCACGTCCTGCAACATGAACCCACAATATTTAGCTTATCAGGCTTTAACAACGACACCACCTTCTTTATCTTGATATAGACAGCAATGCACGAATACATCTTGTGTACATTCTACAGGACATATGCAATAATCTGATACCGACCCTCGGCAATAATTGTCGTTCGAGTTGCTTTATGGGTCGAATCCGGGACGGAAGTTTCACTCAATTATTGGTCGAGAAGGTGCGGCAAAAAACCGTTGACAAACATTAATTACTGAAATGCTTGTTTCGTTCGCTCTAAACTTGCTTACTCATTATCTGAAGTATAAAAAAGACCCTTTTTGATTTAACAATAACTAGAGTAATTTAGGTTATAAGAGACGAAGTTCAGTGTTTTAAGGACTCACGTCTCGCGTGTTGAAATGTATATTTTTATTTTTCGTTGTGGATGGGCGAGTTTATTAGCGTTTGTTGGGTAAGGAACGATTGACCTAAACTAGGTCAATTAGGATTTCAAGAAATGAAATATTATTTATCAGCTTAAATATCGAAGGAAATTATTTATAAATATATTAATCTATTTTGAATATATTTGTTAATTAACACTTTATTTTTATTTTATAAGTTAAATACTTTGATGTGTGTGTTTTTTATAAAAAAAAGAAATTAATGTCTATCGGCCTATAGGTTGAGGACACTACATAGGAAATGTGCCTGCCTAGATGAATCGAACCTGTTTGAGCTGTTTCAGTTAGAGAGGTAATTTTAAGCTATTAGGTTGGTGCAAAAATAATGACGTAATAATGTCGTTTTTGACGTATTTTTTAACGTCAAAAAACGACATTATTACGTCATTATTTTTGCACCAACCTAATATGTTTGCTTTATCATTAGGCCATAGGAAGCCATTGCAAGCAAAGCTGATATATTTCCATAAAACTTGATAAAACTTATTTTCTTTTAGTGATGTTCAAGGGCCGGGGGTCTCGCAAGGTAGTGGTTTAGACAGTAAGAAGCGGTTTATGCAGATTTGAGGGGAACAGGTTAAGAAGGTAGTGATCAGGAAAATATCCTCTTTGGAATCCGATCCACTGATCAATGGTTCGGGAGAAGAAGCTGTTCGAGTGGAACTTACTTCTTAATAATGGAATATGACTGAAATGATGGTAGTGTGCATATGTAGCATGGCGGATCTTAACCGTAAACTAACGGAACCAAGGAATCCTGTCCGTCCGAGCGCTTCCCATGGAAGTTGTGATAGAGCCGTGAGAGGTTCGCCGCATCCCGCCTGTGAAACAGAAGTTGGAGGGTGGAAAATAATTTGTCACCCACAAGGGTTTGGAAACGCTTTTGGGCTCTATAGAGACTGAAAAGTGAAGGCTGAACAGCACCCAGCCAAATAGGACAATAGTAGCCCATTTTCGGCCTGATCTGGCTCTTGTACAGGTAGAGGATAGCACGAGGAGTCAGGTACTTACTACAGCGGTAGAGGGAACTGACTACTTGCATTTCGCGACAGATCATATATACGTGATCTTCCTGAGGCCATGTCTCTCTCAAGGCATTGTTCATGCTCGAGGAGACATCCATTCATCGTGACTGTCGGTAGTTCAGGGTCCGATCGACGATGATGGAATGTAACTAGTTTGGTTTTCGAGGCATTGGATGTAAAAGACAGTCCCCCTCCTCACTCAGATGTTAGAGATAGAATGAGTTAAAACTTTTCAACTTATAATTGTTATTCTATACTGAACTTCTATTTAGTTCATATTTATAATGCTGGGAAATTTATATTCATGCCTTTGCACTAGTTTTGAGTTGACATTATCAGCTTTAACAAAAATGCTGATTTTGTTGTGCATGCTTCAAACGTGGCGGAGTTTTTCAACTCTGTTTAATTGTAGGGTTGAAAACTTTTGGGCTGGACGAAAAGTTGTTTCGCTTATTAAGTAGAAATTTTACTTAATAAATCGAACGAATTTTTCGGCCAACCGAATACTTCCAAAGCAAACAGTTATTGAATAAACAAATAGTTTCCATATTTGTAAATTCCTTGTTACTCGTTTTTCATGATGTTATTTAACTACGTTAGGTTAATTAAAAATCTGTGTAATTGATTAACATGTATAGACACATGCAGGTAAACAACAAGGAAGTTTTTAGGATATTGTTAACAATCTGAACACGTGTATTTAGAATCAGAAAGAAAGAATGGAGCAATAATGCAGAAAGAGGACTTGAGGAATTTAACACTCACAGGACCAACTGAGGGCAAGAAGAAAATAGGTAAAAGAGAATTGTGTAAAGGGATGGCGGAGCAGGGATTTGGAGGGATTCTAAAAGGAGCAAAAATTACTTCGAGCTATGAAGGATTGAATGATGTGGAGAGCCATGATCATTCGAATCCTGAAGAAGAAAAAAAACGAAATTAAGAAATATATCTCAACTTGTCAAATATGACTACTCGGTGATGATCAAACGTACTAGAAACCATTCATGATCGCTAACCAAATTAACTAACCATTATTCTATGATCCTGGATAGCGTCTCGGATTGAGGAATCGGGTAGCCGAGTTCGAATTCCAGACGGATCCATTACATTCACTTACGTATTTATACCTTAGAAAAGGTATGAATACTCTTCTTCTCCTCCAGCTATGGGTAAATCGCAGGACAGCTTTGGATGGCAACCAGTCTAGGAAAATAAAAATAAACTTTGAATTCAAAACCGGCCTGGGTTGGACTCTGTTAGGCTATCTTTTTCAAGAATAACCACTTAAACTGCAGTGGCTGTAATACACATGGTTCCCCTACGGCCCTACGGATCACAGGATAAAAAGAGAAAAAAAGGGGTTCATCTATTTACTAATCTTGGCACAAAGATAATAATACTGGTACCCAATGAGGATTGACCCATTAAACAATTTCATTTTAAATGATTAACTTAGTAAAACCTTTCACAGGTGGGGGATCCTGTTTTCTTTAATGAATATCTACTTCTGTCTCAATATGTTGTCACCCTGTAATAAACGATTCTTGTTCGATCACCGAAGTTAAGCAGCGTTGATTCCTGGTCAATTCTTAGATGAGGAACCGCTTGGGAACACCGAGTTCTCTTAGCAACCTCACATTGTTCGAAAAATGTTTAGGCTTAAAATAACACACAAAGTGTTGATAAGCTGTCAATATGCTAATCGGATAATTTGAATATTCACTGTCAGTTTAACCTTGAAGGTTTCGATGAAAATAAAACTTGCAAAAGAAACTGTTTGAAAAAAATTCTATCTATCTATCTATCTATCTATCTATCTATCTATCTATCTATCTATCTATCTGTCATAGTCTGTTCATATCTATCTATCTATCTATCTATCTATCTATCTATCTATCTGTCATAGTCTGTTCATATCTATCTATCTATCTATCTATCTATCTATCTGTCATAGTCTGTTCATATCTATCTATCTATCTATCTATCTATCTATCTGTCATAGTCTGTTCATATCTATCTATCTATCTATCTATCTATCTATCTGTCATAGTCTGTTCATATCTATCTATCTATCTATCTATCTATCTATCTATCTATCTATCTATCTATATATCGTATTAAGTTGTAAGAGTTTTTAGGTGCCAAAAGTACTGGTTCTTTTCCCGTAGTTTACTGGTGGGAAAGCATTTTAGGCAGGCTGTTTTTGTCATAAAGTGCTCGATATCGAAACGTACGGATAGAACCATAATAAAATTAATGTGTTGAGACTTATCACTTAATGTCGTATTTATGTATGGTTTACACCAAACCGTACATAAATACGACAAAATTAAGAAGTAGCAGCAGAATAAACAACAGCCCTAAAGAGTGAAAGCATTAATGCAATGCGCTCACGAAACGTCGAAGTCGGCATGACTAAGCCAACATCAATCAATTAAGTGATAAGTTACTCCACATTAATAATAATAATAATAATAATAATAATAATAATAATATATATATATATATATATATATATATATATATATATATATATATATATATATATATATATATATATATATTATATATGACAAACTGGAAAGTTTTTTTGTGAATCCACCAACACGTGCGCGAAAAAAGAACATAGCAGGATGAAAAAAAAAAACAAACTTGATGAAAACAAAATTTTATCGTTAAAAGGTTTATGTTATTATTAAGAGGAAACGACAAAGTGTTTTTTAAGTATTTGAAAAATAAAATTCCAGTTTTTTGTACAACATTCTAACTTTTGATTAAAAGAACTTGTTACTTATTGCGTCCAGGGGTATTACTAAATAACATAGCAAATTTTAGTGCATTTTTATTTTAATGACAGGCATTAATTTGCAGAAATCTTCCAAAAATAAAAATAATTGTCGGATTTTCATGAAACTTTCAGAAACTATTTACAAATGACGGAAATTATAATGAATGCTTTTCTTTTTATTACTCCCCACCCAACTAATTTTATGAAAACTCTAGAAATTCAATACTGAATCATTTAGTGATTATACTAGTTAAAAGCACTAGGCTTTGAGGAAAGTAAATCAAATTTTTTAAATCGGTTCTCATCTACCTAAAATTAGATTTGAATTATAACGTACAAAACCAAAGAAAACAAAGATATTATTTATTTTCAAAGGCTTTTAGATGTTTTTATGAAGATGAATAATATTGATTGAAGGCAAATAATTTTTTCGATGAAAAATTAATTATTATAATAATTATTGGTTATTTCTTCTTTTTTTAAAAAAAACAAAACATTATTACAAGAAAGTTGTTAAATATTCTAAAACCAGTGAAAATGGTGAGCATTTTAGTCGATGGTGTTATTAAGAAAATTTTATAGTATTTTATTTTTTTAAATTTTTCATAAAGCTTCTTCAAACTTAACTAAAAGTCAATAAAATATTAGATAATTGAGGAAAATATGTTAATTTGTAAAAATTACTAGGTAGTTAAAAACAGAAGAAAAATGTGTACACTTAGATTTCATAAATTTATGTCAATTCTGGTCATCCATACTAGCTTTTATCGCCTCGGAGCTTATCGATACATCAATAAAGATAAAAGAAAGAACCTGTTGTTTAGAAATGCTTGTATATTACTTTTTATGCTATAAGTAATGTTTATTTTAAATCAGATTAATTTAACTTTACATTTGAAAGTTTATTCAAATAACGTGCCACAAATATATTTTTTATTTTTGGAAGATTTTTAAAACCGATAATTTTGTCTACAAATTTCTTCAAATTAAGAAAATGGCCGCTTTTAATTAAATTTTCTGAAATCGGCCGAAAAGTTGAGATGTTTGATCCATATAATTTGTTTGTAATACAACAGAATATTTTTACTTACTAGAAATAGTAAATTTTATCATTTAGCTTTCAATTAAAGCTAAAATGAAATATTTAAGAATGATTTTTCATTTTTAAAAAATCATTTTAAACCTTAGGTATCGAAAATTTATACCGAATTAGTGAAGGTACCTATGTTAATTTATTATTTCTTCTCTACTAATGCCATTAGATTTCTTGTCGAGTTTAGGGTCACACCATCACCGCGTTCTGTTATGGTTTCAGTAGAAAGTAAGTTTTTACGGGAATTAACAGCTTGACCGGGTTTGAGTTCAGACTTGTGCTTCATTTAGACGGGCTGCCAACCAAGGCTTAACTCATATTTGTTGGAAGAATAAGAATTTGCCAAAGTAAATGCAACGGACATGGCCGATAACAGCTACACTATACGCACGCCCCCCCCACTTTTGCCAGACAAAAAAAAAAAAAAAAAGACAACAAACAACAAGAAATGGGAATTAGGATCGTTATCTTACCGTTGTACTATTTTAAGGAAGTTTTTCGACATATCTATTAAAAATATATATAAAAATACTTAATATTATTTATTGTAGAATGCATTGAAAAGATCACAGCAATTAGGGAAAAAACACCAAGACAGGAAGGGAGGGTTGCTGACATAACGGGCAAGCTGCACTTAAAAGCATAATTTAAAAAAACAAACAAACGAGAAAAGCTGAAAATATAGACTAATGAGTTTATTACAATATACAACTTAATACAAGCTAAAGAAAACATTCATTATCCTATCTAAAATATTTTTGTAGCCTTTAGATTTTCAAATCTTTTCATGGTGATTTTTACACCTATCTTCTTTATAGGATCAACACAGACAGTCCACACACTAAAGAAATAAAAATACAACAACTGATGTAGTTTATATCCGATAGGGGCATGTTGTGATGATGGGCCGGGTTGACCGCTCAGCCATACTACATAAACACAGGCAAATATACAGAATACAATTTGATTGCATTAGTAAATATCTTATATGACCCAAAGGCCACGACAACATCATTGCTCATGGCAAATAAACTTAACATATATACAAAGTTTTATAGAGGAAAACAATTAATATGTCCGAGTCACAGGCTTATTTCATTTTCTGTTACCGTGTTTCTTTGATCACCACACCCTAATAAATAGAATTAATAATCAAATTCGCAAAAATTTTACTCCACTCAAAAGATTTAATATATATTTTTTAATTTAATTTTATTTATTATTTTAACATTTTCTCATTTTTTGTTTTCAAAATCCCAAACACAGGAGTCATGATGGCGCTCTGAGCCATGATGGCGCTCTGAGTCATGATGGCGCCGCGGGCGACTTCCCGAATTGTCACTACCTTGAGCCGGCACTGGAGAACATAAAAACAAAAAGAGTAAAAGTCCTTTTCATTAAATGAAAGAAATCTGAAAAGTTAGTAAAAAAGATTTCAAATAGTCTTTCCAAATAAAACGCTGATCATCGATATATATATATATATATATATATATATATATATATATATATATATATATATATAAATATAGTCTTAAGATGTGCTATATTTATGGGATAAAGGGCTCAATATCAGAGATAGAGTGTGTGAAAAGTGAACATTGTAGTCAACATTTAGAGTTGACAGTCTATTTCATGCTAGATACAATGTCGCCTCTAAGTGTTGACTTCTATGTTCACTTATATATATATATATATATATATATATATATATATATACATTCAGCCTTTTGCCACATCTAAGCTGCGCTCAGAAAATCCCTATATTAATATATTTTTTGTTTATACGTTCTTTTTTTATAGATACAAATATTTAAGTAAATTCTCTGTTTAAAATAAACTGTATTAACAACATTTACCGGCCTGAATGTCCGAAAATTCTGAAAGAAAATATGTCTCCTCCGACAGGAATCGAACCTGTATACTACAGAAACAAAAAAACAGTAATTTTACCTTGCTAGCCAGACGCTTCCTCTGTGGCTAAATGGTATAGCACGTCAGGCTATATGGCGGTTTTGTGTACGAGACAGGTTCGATGTAGTTAAGGAAAGCGAGAAGAAAAGACCAAGCATGAACGATAAGAATTCAGAGTTGTCAGCAACAGGAACAGCTCATGATACAAATTGCGAATTACAGATACCAAACTCAAGAAGTAAACAAAAATAATTAAATATTTGGGAAGTGTTTTAAGGGACCTTACTCAGAACTGTAAAGGAGAGAATGTTGTGGAGAGCCATGACAACTCATCTTCTGAAGGGTCATGGCTTATAGAAAAAGAAATGAAACCTAAATTCTTTATTTTTTTTATCTATTAAATTTCTTTATATTTCTGACATAAACAAGCACAAAGCTCCACTGTTAAAAATATAAGTTTGAGTAATACAACTGAATATTAAATCGAAAAGAAAGCACGCATTTATAATTCAGGCTATCGAGTTTCAATGTCTTTTGTAAGCATTGTCTTTGTTTTACCTTGGGTTGAGGACCATGCAGCTGTGTTTGAAAACAATAGATAATAGGCGTGTTTTCCTTTATATCAGTAGCTCATTTCATTTATAAAAAGAAAACCCATCTGTAACATGATCATTCAAAATTTATTAGGCTCGTTCGTTTTACATTGTTTTAAAAATATTTTCATAAATATTTGTATAATTTTTTTCAATTTTAATAATTTTACTCCATGCAAGGCGACAATGCCACTAAAACGAAAGGAGTTACTGGGGGAGAAAGAGAATGAGAAGACTTAGTGAAGAGAAGTGAGAAGAAAGGGCAATAAATGAACAGGGTTCAAGATAAAAGAAGATGGCGATTTTTGAAGATCGTAGGAAGCAGTGAAGGAGAAAATCAGAAGAGAGTTCCACAGGCAAGAAGTGCGAGAAAAGAACGTATTAGAATCGAACATGCGGTTGCAGCTAGCGAGTTCAACAATAAAACGAGGAGACTTAGTTTCTGATCTAGTAGCACGCTTAATTGCCATGAAAATATTTATAGAGCGAACAGAGAAATTGACTAATGTTTACGGTCATCCTTTAGTTGGTTCCCAGTGAAGGATATTTTTATGGCGCGCCTACAGTCGTTATGTGTCTGGAGAATTGTCTTTTATTATTGTCTATCTGATTATCAATTTATTTATTTTATTTGTTTATTTTTTTTATTTTTTTTTTTTAAAAATAAACAAATTAATTTTTTTTAATTTTTTTTTAAAATAAACAAATAAATAAATTGATAATCAGATAGACAATAATAAAAGACAATTCTCCAGACACATAACGACTGTAGGCGCGCCATAAAAATATCCTTCACTGGGAACCAACTAAAGGATGACCGTAAACATTAGCCTTGAAATAGATACCCTACCCAACCTTAGCAAAACCTCTCAGAGGATGATGAATCTACTGATAAGAATTAACTCCCTGACCACTTAAAGAAGGAAAATAGTCTAGCCACTCCCACAATAACAAATTCTGTAAAAATACACGTAAACCGAGAGATAGCTTATTCCTAAAATTTCGCTTGAAGATGAAACGGGGCTAAACACCACAATCCAACTTAATTTTATTAATTATTTGGATGATTTCGGCTCTCGTTTTTGAAACATGAGAACTCTTATGTAGCGAAGGAATCATATTTTTAAACAAAAAATATTATTATAATATATATATATATATATATATATATATATATATATATATAGTAGGAGCACCAGTCTGCGTCTTTTCGTAAAATAAAATATTTAATTTATTTTTTACATGTTTTTTTTCATTTTCTTTTTCTGTTTCCTTTGATTTGTAAAGTTTAAAGATTCATGGTTCTTTTATACTATTTTTTTAAGGAAGTGTACTTCTGTTTTAATTCCTCGGTGTGATGGGCACCTCGAGGCAGTGTAATGGTTAGCAAGCTTTTCTCGCTAGAATAATTACGACTGAGTAGTGAGATCGATCCTCACTGGGTGCCCCATACTTTCGGCTTGTGCCACATCTAAGCTACGATTGGAAAATCACTACTTCCTCGGTTTGAACCATAAATTCAATAAAGATTTAAAAAAGCTTGTTGATACCTTAAACTTTATTCCTGTCGTGAATATGTCATTTCTCTCAACAATGTTAACATATTTAAAGTTTAGCTTCAAGTCTTGGTGTGTCCGCTAGACATTTGAAACTTCTGCTGCTTAGAACTTGAGTCAGTTTGTTTCAGAAGAGAAACCAATTGACAAGCAGATCAATTTATTTCTGTACAGTAATTCCATCGTGAGACCATTTCTACTCTAACTCTAGATTTAGTTCTTCACCTTCTAGAGAGTCATGTGTCGCTGGAGGATATATCATACTACCCGTCAAAAACAATTTTAAATAATAGTTTAGCAGACTATTATTACTTTAAAGAAGCGTATTTCTGCTCTTACTGCCTTAGTTTGACCTTAGGGGTTAGATGCAAGACAAACCAAAGGAAGTCGATTTTGATTGGCTGAGCCAGTGTGAGAATGATAGATAGAAAAAGGTTTTCTGGGGGTCGAGTTTGAACCGTCAAACAACGTAGACGTGTTCTCTGTTGTGACTGGAATCGGCTTTCTAGTGGGATGGGAAAGCAACCCCACTGGATAGTTAGAGATGTATACGTCAACGTAAATAAAATAGTTGTGATTAAAATTCCCATTGTTGATGTCTTTCTATCTCCGAACCAAAACTGTCTAGAGACCAACGGCCAGAGAATGACAAAGAGAAGAGAGAGAAGATAGAACAATATGAGTGAATTGGCGATATTGACCCCCCACCCGGCAACATAGAATCAGTTTGGTACAGTGACCAAAAGCTCCCTAGAATCAGAGGGCTACTCTTCTACAATTGTATAATTGATTATCAGGATCAGACATCCTGAAGGGACATGACTTTAAAAAAATGAAAAATTATACAAAATTATTTTTGTAGGAAAACCTACGCCCAGTTGTAAATCCAAGCAGTACTCTGTTGGAACGAACTGAGTCTCTCTGAAAAGCCATCAATTGTATCTATCTGTATCCACAATCACAGATTCACTATGGTTAGTTAATGACCAAACATCACCCTTATTATGAAAATTAGCACAACTGCCATACAAATTTAGCAGTGATGCCATCTATTTTGAGAGACTAATTTTTCAGCTCACAACTCTTACCTACACCAAACACAGCTGTTGTTAAGTAATAGTTAAGCAGACTATTATGTTCTTATTATTATGTTATGCGCATTGCTGAACTGACTTCCTGGGGTCGACATTTGAGGTCATATACAAGACAAAACAAAGGAAGTCGATTTTGACTGGCTGAGCCAGTGTGAGAATGATAGATAGAAAAAGGTTTTCTGGGGGTTGAGTCTAAACTCTCAAACATTGTAGATATGTTCTCTGTTGTGACTGGAAGCGGCTTCCCAGTGGGATGGGAAAGCAATCCCACTGGATAGTTAGATGTATACGTCGGCGTAAATAAAATAGTTAAGTTTAAAATTCCATTTCTTCTTTTATCTTCGAACCAAAACAACTACTGTTCACTGGCTTTGAAAAAAAAAGAAGATAACGTTATTATCGAATGGAGCCCGTCGCATGAGAGGGACCGTTGTCCAAGATAGCCCCACCAAGGGGGTATGCAACAATAATAGAATTGTTTACGCATATTATGGGATTACTCCACCTTGTATGCCGCGAGTTTTCTGCTAACGCACGCTATGTGGCATCGTATAAAACAGTATAAAAGGAAAGGGCAAAAACCTTCTCACTCTTCTTTTCCTTTTCGACCATTGTATGCCTTAGAGACAGGACGTTTCTGTCTACTTCTCCCAGACCCCGACAAAAAACGCGTTGAATACAAAACTATTACTACACTGTCTCCTGTTTCAAAAATATATATATATATATATATATATAAATATATACGACCATAATAATATCTCCACTACCACCGTCACATAAATTGTTATATCCCTCCAACACAAAAGGTATCCCTCTTCAACAAACCTTGCAATGTCGCTACAAAGGCTGATTTTCTTAACGTTGCTTAGATGTGGCAGAAAGTCAAAAGTATAGGGCCACTAGTGAGGTTCGAACTCACTGTTCAGTTGTAATTGATCTGGCGAGACAAGCCATAGCACCACGTCAAGGTGCCCAAATGCCGCTACAAATGAACGCGTAACATTTATTTTTAATCGGTATCACCCTAAAGCAAGGCAGTGAAGCCACTAAAACGCAAATGGCTACAGGATGTGGAAGAATAAGAAGCAGAAACCATACTGAGCAGGGAGGGAAAAGAGTAATCGGGAGGATAGTAGATAGCGATTGACATTTTATTTCAAATGTCCCAACGAGCAAAATTGAGTATGCAGTCAGATGAGGTTCGGGTTAAAAAAATCTTCTCAGTTTACTGATGATATTATCAAACGTTCATTTTGTAACAGTCTCGCCAACATTCACAAAGAAAAAAACGGCGAGTCTGCTTCGAGGGTTGAATAGTATGGAGAGAATGGAAACAGTCTTTCTTTTCTTTTTCTGTGTTGGTTATTCGGTAAAATAACGTAGACAACTCATTATACATTTGCCATAATTCCAGTCTATTGAAAACACGGAAGAAGTTATGTGACAATGAGAAAATTGTAAGTTACCAAATATGTTTTGTGGAATAGCGATGCATAGGAAAAGATCATAAGATTGCAATCAGTCGTCGACCAGATGTTATTTCAGAATATCAGAATTCCTTACCGAATCTTTGATGCTAAATTTTTCATAAATGACTGAGGTTCAGCGTTTAGATGGACAAATTATAAAATCAAGAAAAAAAGCAAACTTACGGTAATTTTCTTTTCATTTTACAGTTGATTAGATTACGATACAATTCCCGAAGAAAATCAACGGGAAATCAAAGATTATATAACTATTTTGGGATTACCCCACTTGTCTATTAAAGAACTTCTGCTAACGCACATTACATGGTGTTGATAAAGCAGTAGAAAAGGAAAAAAATATCGCAAAAATCTTATTCTATTTTTCCTTTTTAGCCATAGGATGTCATAGAGGTGGGACGTATCTTGTTGATCTTGGAGAATTTTCAATCTCAACCCAAACATTTGACGCATTCAACACAACACAGTGTAGTATACTTCTTAAAATGTCGGAAGCTTTCAGGATTACACAAAGTTATATCCGATAATTGTAGTACACAAACAAACAATGTACTCCAAGGCGAGACTCTCGCAGTCATTTATCGGAAGAAATGCTTAAGAAAAAGTACATCTTCATTCATCCCTTTTCTAATTTTTTTTCTATTTAGTTTAATTAGTCTAGCTATCAAATTGTACATATTTATTTATGATAAATTGCGGATACAAGTCTATTTTTCAAGCCTAAATATATTCTCAAAACGAGGGGTCGTCTTATATGGCAGCTGTAAAATGCAAGGCATTACCATCGTATTGTAAAGGAGTAGTACAGTATGTGGTTGGTGGTGTCACTAGTTGTTTGTTTACACTGATGCAAATGATGGAAGAGTGATATTTTATTTAACAATAACATACGATACATAGCAGTACTATATATATAAAAAAAACTACCTGGTATGATCTTTAACCTACGGTATTAATATTTTATGGGAGTTGATGATGCCTTTAATGTGTTTATCAGTAGAGCTGACGAATTTTAAATGTCCACTAAGTTATAACGGTACAGCATACGATATCTACTGCTGTGTGTTGTAGGTTGTTTACTATACAGCACATACAGAAAAATATTACGTTTAGTTTTTCAATATACAGGTGTAACCTTATATAGTTTGGGCATATGTTATCGTATATTGTAGCGTAACTTCATTTACCGATAGACCTAAGTCTTAGGCCACTAGTAGTCTATCGTATGCTTGGGGTCGACCTGTAAGGTAGGTACAGGCCTAAATTCCGAATTTTGAGCTAAAAATCTTGAGGTAGATTTGTACGCGAATTCGACTTGTATGTGAGGTCAACTTGTACGTCAGGTCGACTTTTACGGCGAAATTTACAGTATATCTTTGTTCATACTCTGTTATCAGACCGACGATGTAGTATCGATGCCATATATGGGTTGCAGCTGCCCAATCCTTACTTTCCAACATTTAAAAGCGTTTATGCGACCTTGTAGGCGATGAATTATTTTCCTCCTCACGCCCTTTCCCATAGAAGAAATGTTGCTGGCCTCTCGTTACTCTATCGC
This sequence comes from Acanthosepion lycidas, assembly GCA_963932145.1. Lineage (NCBI taxonomy): Eukaryota > Metazoa > Mollusca > Cephalopoda > Sepiida > Sepiidae > Acanthosepion > Acanthosepion lycidas. The sequence goes on from OZ010572.1 coordinate 138,645,033, forward strand.
TATTTTCATGTCAGATATTCTCTCCTAGCTATATTATTTTGTTTCACCAGTCAACACTTTACAGCTAGGACCCGACAAGGCACGTACACTGAGTCAAATCATACTTATTCTCTTCGTATACCATTTGTACCGAGGAAGTTCCATTCAGAGAGCTTGTTCTTCAGAAGTTATGTTGTGGAACAGTCTCTGGAAAGGATGATTTCCTGATCATTACAAACTCAACCTTGTTAAGTCGAGGATCAGCCGTTATCTCTATTACATATCATAATGTACCCCTCTTACGCTCTCGGCAGCCTTTTCGGCAACCTCACTTAGTAACACTCTACCTTGATTGGCTCTTGGATCTTAATAATAGTATTAAAAGAGACAACAATGCGTCTGCTAACGGAGACCCAATATATGCAGTATTTTATCTACTATTATACTAACAAATACTATACATTAAGTATTTCTCAACAAATTCGACAATTCATTAAACAGCACCGAGACAAAGCTATAACTGCAATCCTTTTCAGAATGTGCTAATCAAATGCTGTTCCAAGTTGTAACCAAAGTTATTATAAAAGAGTGAAAAACAGCGACATACATTTCGATCATGGTGAGCGAAAAAACTGACTTAACACATGTGCAGCAAACTGTAATTATATTCCGCTACATCATATAAAATGAAAGAGATATTTATTTAGTGTGAGACTCTAACAATAATAAAAAGAAACGGTAGAAGCAATTGTGAGATTGATCTGTGATACTTTAATAAAATATGCCCTACCGATGATAGATTGCTGTGTACAGGAATATCGTAATTGAAGGAAGTAGTGTGAATCCTATAATGACAACCAAATTCAAATTTTCAAGAACGATTCCCGAGCGGCATTCACTCCGTGTGTTTGTCTCGGACTAAATACGTACATCTGTCTAAATCTCTGAGATGAGGTATTATGAATATTTACATCATTTACATTATTCGAACTGTTATCCTCATCTTTATTTCCATATTCACAACGTTTCGTCCGTTGTACTAGTTCCACGTGCCATGACTCTTCTGAATAACTTGGTTATTTCGCTTTTACTCAACTCTCCATGTTTCGGTTCACCACTGTTGTGGCCTGGTATTGAACTCTCAACTCTTTGGGTCACTGTATCTAACCAACGTTTTTATCCACTGGGACATGTGTTCTTGAGGACAATCTACCCTGGTGGACTATATAAAGGGTTCGGTTCGAAATTCCAATCACCTGAAGAAGGCCAGAGCTTACATCAGCCGAAATTTTATGAATATGACAACGAAGATGAGGATAACAGTCCAAATAATGTAAATAATGTAAGTAAATAAGTGTAGAGCTTATCCTGTAAACATTTGTCCCGAAATAATTATATATATGAAAATGATGAATAAACATATTCCATGTTTTCAGTACAACTTCAAAAATGAGAAACATTTTGAAGCATAACTTTGGCTTCTCCCAACACAGCCTTTCAGACATATGATCGCTCGGAAGGGGTCTAAATGTGAAATCGGAAGGCAGGGTTCGAATTTCAGTTGAGTTTGTTACATTTACTTACGAACAAATACCGTAAAGAAAGTTAGGAATCCATATTCCCCACATCTATATGTTAATGTAATATTCAATCACAAAAAAAAAAAAATGATTTGTTCTTACAATTCAAACTATGTTTAAACTTTAAATAAGACATAAAGGGCTGATAAGCCGTAAAAGGAACCCAACAAAATCGTCTGCATCATCTGATAGTATTCGATATTTTGCACACCTGGGATAAAACTGTAATGTCTCATTTGAGTGTCTCGTTATAACATACATTTGGATTAAGGGTCGAACTGCAATTACCTGCAAGTCAGAGTCAGAGTTTTATGTAGATGTCAAAAAATATAAGAGTCTACTAGTAGAACTCAAGTACGTGGGAGTGGAGTCTCTAGTATTTTAGTCTACGAAGCGTAGTAGAATTAACTCGGACACTTGAGAGTGAAGTCTTCAGTATTTCGGTCTTTGAAACCAAGTAGAATTAACTCAGATACTTGAGAGTAAATTCTATAGTATTCCAGTCTACGAAGACGAGAAGAATTAATTCGGATATTTGGGAGTGAAGTCGGCAGTATTTCAGTCTACGAAGCCTCGTATAATTAACTCGGATACTTGAGAGCAAATTCTCCAGTATTTCAGTCTACTAAGTCTAGTAGAATTAATTCGGATACTTGAGAGTGAAGTCTCCAGTATTTCAGTCAACGAAGCCTTTTACTAGATCAACTGAGATATATGACAGTAAAGTCTCTATTTATTTAGACTAAGAAAACTACTAGATGAACTTAGGTACTTGCGAGGGAAGTATCATTTTTTTAAGACTCAGAAGTCTACTAGAAGAACTCAGATATAAACCAATTTTCACTTAATTCAACCGTTCCTAACAAATCGAGTAATGAATGTTGTGTTGAACGGGCACGTTTTCAGATCTTTTCATACTAACGCGAGTGAGCTACGCTGTTTGTGATCTTCATCAATGATCTCACCGATGTCATCCGTTCCCAAATAGGTTTTTATGCAGATGATGCAACCATTGACTTATGAATTTGTGGAATATTCCATTAAGTCTAACAAAGTGAATATTGCAGCTGCTCTTGAATAGGACCTCCAGTCAGTGGTTAATCATAGACTGAAATGGCTCGTTAATGTTAACATCTCCAAAACAAAACTGCGAACCTTTTCTGCCTGTCATTAGCATGGCTGGAGGTAAACTTCAGGAGAGCAACATTCTAAGACTTCTTGGCCCCACGTTTTCCGTTGAATTGAAGTGGAACGACGATATCGAATCAGTTGCTACGTATACTGCAAGAAAAGTTGTGTCGTGCCAGAAAATGTTTCTTATCAGAATTTAACTTGCGCATTTTAAATCCACCATTCGTCCGTGCATTGAATACTGTTGCATATCTAGACTGGAATCCCTGTTATACATCTCGGAATTCTTGACAAAATTCAAAGATCTAGACTTAACGACTTTAGTCACTTTGTCACCGAATTGACGTGGCTTCCCTCTGCCTTTTCTACAAATATTTTCATTGCAATTGTTCTGATAAGCTTTTTTTACCAGGTTTGCCGACTACATGGATTTAAGCCTGCTATTAAATTGGCAACCCGGTCTCACCGACTTACTAGATGCAACCACCACTTCTACACCAACTGTTTCTTTTCTCACACTTCCCACCTGTTGAATACCCTTACGATTTCTTGCTTCCCTGATAATCAAAATCTTCAGAAATTTAATTGCAACGTCAATCATTTTCCGTTTTCTTGAACACTGTTCTTTTTGGTCCTTTCCTCAACCACCCCCCATTCTCAATCTTTTCATTATCGTTCACTTTCAATTCCTATAAACCCCCTGCGTCTTAGTGGCATTATTGCCTTGCGTGGGGGTGAAACGATTAAAAATATGAGTGTGAATTCTCAATTTCATTAAACTAAGAAGTCTACTCGATCGCGAGTCCTGTGACTTATCAGTATCGTAGGGACACCACATGTACCGAAATAGTGTTTCGTGGGCAAGATAGCCTGACGGACCCCTCTCTAGGCCGTTTTATTTTCAGAGTAACTAGACCGGTTGTCACCCAAGGCTATAGAATCCAGTCTGCCTTGCTATTTACCCATAGCTGGTGGGGAGAAGAAAAAGATTCATATCTTTACACGTATTAATTAGCACGTAAGTGAATGCAATAGATCCGACCGGAATTCGAACTCGGCTCTCCGATTCCTCAATCCGAGGCGCTATCCATTATTCCACTTTGCCACCTGAAAAGCCTGCTAGGAGAACTCATATACTTGTAAGTTAGCTTCTTATGTACTTAGTCTAAAAAGCCTATTTTCTAATAGGCTTTTTAGACTAAACTTCCTGAAATCTTCTGGTACTTGAGAGTTTGGCAAGATAATCGTTACACACTCTAAGGCATATAAACATAGTAATCAAGAATTTCAAGTAGAAAGACTTGTAGCGGAATGGGGCAGTGAAGAGACAGTCATGTTAAATTCCAATAATAATCTGTAATAAATTTAAAGCTGATCTATCAAAGGACCAACAGGTCGTTTTATTAAATCTGAAAGCCATTCACTCAGCAAATCTGGTAACATCACTGATGATCCTGTTTAATCTATTGGACAAGATAAAGCAGCTGGAGCAGCCCATCTTGTTTCCGACTGGCTGAATTATATTAAAATAGTTTTTAAAGTGTCTTCCTGTATCAATATGCAAGATTCGTAGTGAAAACTCCCTTTGCTATAATTTGCATTTTTGACGATATTGTTCAACCATTTTCTGCAATGTCTGGAGGGTGTGACGTCATATTTGAAGCCATATTAGTAAAGGATAATTTTTCAGGTTTTTGTATATTTTGATAAGCATTCTCTCTATAAGCCACACCAATTTCTGTAATTTAAAATTTTTGCTATTGAAGTCAACGGTCAGGGCGGAGGTTTTCTTAGGATGGAATCAGCAACCACGTGTCCGTGACTAAGGCGAACATTAAAACTGGAGGATATCGGCTGCGGTTTGACCTGGAATAGGATGGTCTCTTCGAGGTCTACTTGAATACATCTGCTTTCAATTCAGATATGTGGTCAGGTGCTCGGCTGAGCAGCAAACCCACGAGTACACTAGATCGTTGGTTTGATGATGATGATCATCATCATGATGATCGTTTATGCTTATTCCACTTTCTTTCTTTCTATCATTATCTATCTATCTATCTATCTATCTATCTATCTATCTATCTATCCTCATATCATTCTTTTTATAAACGCCTTCATATCTAAAGGCATTTACAATTATAACTGACTTCATAATATTTCAGGAATCGAATGCTTGTGAAGCAATAATCGACATTTGTTTATGCTTTATTCCACCCTCGTTACTTACATTCTACGAAATAGATTCCTGCTCAGATTTAATTGCATTCATATAATTTTCGACCAATTATGACTTCTTACTTTGCGCATTTATCGAAAGAAACGCGTGTCCGTAAAGTTAGAAGTATTTGTATTTTTATTAGGAAGTCATATAATTAGAAAAATTAAAATTTACTGTAATTTTACGCAGGTACAATTTATTAATATTGACAGATTCTTTGATTTAAACTGTCTGAAAGAATGCATTTTCATTTGGCATTAGACATTATAATATAGAATTCGATGCCAAACCCGGGAAAAATCAAGTTTCATTTTTATTATACAGTACTGGGAACTTGAATATTTGTTTGATATTCTATCAATTAAACTCGAAATTAAATCAACATCGTAATTATTTTCCCTACATTCAACACGTATGTGTCAACCTCTATGAATTATCTCCAATGATTTACTGTCAGAGTAAGAAGACGCAGTTAAAAGGAAATTATTAAGAAGATTTCTCGATAGCCGCTTTTGATAGATAACGTTATGCCTGTACGTAGTGTAATGGTTAGCAAGTTTGTCTCGCTAAATCACTTCAGAGTGAGTTCGATCCTCACTAAGTGTACCCGTCCTGGGTATCACGATAAACTACATCCGCATCCTGGGTAAGATGATAAACAACGTCCAACAGCAAGTCCTCTGATCAGGAGGTTTTGAGGGGCGTGGAACCACCTCTTAATTGCTGGTGTTCCCAGCTGCGCCCTGAGCCGGGGTAGTAGCACCTGTTAGGGTGCCAGCTATAGACAAATAGTTAACCCTCAAACTGGGGTAAAAACACTATGAAAGTGTAAAACAGGTTTTAATCTCAGAAATACGTTCCATCAATAAATGTTTGAAGAAAAAACAAAAATAAACAAACTATTACCAGCTATACATTTTTCAAGAAAAACATATTACAAGCAATAGTTTTTTTTAAAAAAAAATATTACAGCAACATATTTTTGAAAAAAAAAAAAATTACTAGAAATAGATTTTTGACAAAACAAAATATTACCAGCAATGAAAATTTTGTCGACATTAAATAACCCATTGGGGTTAATATGCCATATAACAAACCAAACCAAACCAGACCAATCACTAAGAGCGCTTTATTTTCGGCCTTATGTCACAAATACGTTTCGCTTACTACATCGCTATGTTATGGTACTTTCCTATGGTGTAATGGTTAGCAAACTTGTCTCGGCACATCGCTAACGACTGAGTAGTGAGTTCGATCCTCACTAGGTGCTCTTTATTTTCGGCCTTATGCTACAATTAAGTTTCGCTGAGTAAATCATTATATTAGGGTACTTAGATCAATTACAACTGAGTAGTGAGTTCGATCCTCACTAGGGATTGTTTACTTTCGGCTTAGTGCCCCCGTCTTAGTAAATTACGATATCCCGCCACGTATATTTAAATCTGAAATGTAATGTTCCAAAAATGCCAGTATCTAGTCAACATACCTTCGTCTACGATACTGGCAACATTCAATTCTGGATAACGACCGTGTCTGCTGGTTCTTCTTTGATCTGGTCATAACTCTCCACATCTTCCTATCCTTTGTAACCTCTTTCACTCCCTGTTTTGCCAACCATTTAGACAAGCACAGCTTGATATGTCACAGTATTTTATCCTCATTAGGTGTTCTTTATTTTTTGCCTTGTGCCACAAATAAGTTTCATTTAGTATATTATATTCGCCAACTTGCTCGTGGGGTAATAGTTAGAAAGATTGTTTCGCTAGATCCGTTACAATAGATTAGTAAGTTCGATCCACACTTACTGCTACATATGACCGAAGCGGTCAAAATTCTTATTGTTCCTCTATGTGCTGTGTCTTTCAAAAAGTAGGCGATCATAACTCTCCACAACTTCTTATCTTATCTCTCACACTCCCTATTTTGCCATCCATATAAACAAGCTCATTAGGTATGTTACTCCTTTCTTTATTTCTCTTGCCTTCAATGTGTCCGGTGAGTGGTGATTTATATGTGGCCGAAAGTATAGGGCACACAGTTAGGATCGAACTCACTACTCAATCATAATTATTCCAGCGAGACAAACTTACTAACCATTAAACCACGCGGAGGCTCCCAAAACTTATCAAGGTTGAAAGTATGGGGCACCCAGTGAGGATCGAACTCACTACCCATTCGTAATTGTTTAGCGAGACCAGCTTGCTAACCATTATACCACTTCGAGGTGCCCAATGAATTGCTAAGTGTAGCTTAGATGTGGCAAAAGGCCGGAAGTATTTGGCACCCAGTGAGGATCGAACTCACTACTCAGTTGTAATTATCGTAGCGAGATAAACTTGCTAACTATTAGATCACCTCGCTGTGTCAAATGATTTCCCAAGCGTAGCTTAGATGTGGCAAAAGGCCGAAAATATGGGGCACCCAGTGAGGATCGAACTCACTACTAAGTTGTAATTCTTCTAGCGAGACAAGCTTGCTAACCATTACACAGTCTCGAGGTGTCCAATGGTTTTCTAAGCGTAGCTTAGATGTAGTATAAGGCCGAAAGTATGGGGCACCCAGTGAGGATTGAACTCACTGCGCAGTCGTAATTCTTCTAGCGGGACAAGCTTACTAATTATTAAACTACGTGGATGCGTCGTTCACGAATTCTTATCTAATCATAGCTTAGATGTGACCGAAAGTGTGGAGAATCCAGTGAGGATCGAACTCACTACTCAGTCGTGAATTGATCTAGCCAGACAACCGTATTAACCATTATACCATGTTAATGTTCTCTATGTGTTCTGTGAGTGTCCAAAACTTTCTCTAGCTTTGCTGTATTGATTGATTCATATTAGATAGCAGTTAAGCTTTCTTTTCTTTGTTTTTCAATATAATAAACATTCTAATGTCTGTGTTGGTTTGCTTGGAATGAAGAGGATACCTATTGAAGTAAGTAGTCGTATCTACCAACAAATGCACTCGTAATGGAGTTCGGAGTCGGTTTATAACACTGATAAGAAAATGTGGAGAATGCCTTATACGATGACAGGTGTCAGATGTAAGACTTCCAGGTGTGTCAACATTGTAGATGTTACGGCATCATCAAAGATAAAAGGAGGATGTTGGGAATTAGATTTCCGAAGATGAAAAGTGGGGAGGCTGATATAGTAGGTAAAGAGAAGAAACTTTCTCTCTAAGCTAGCAGCGATGTATTGATCATGTTCTCCCCACGCCTACTTTCTGTTCATGCACTTCCGGGCGCCATCCTTTTTGATCTTGCTTCTTATTCCGGTTGTTAAGTAATTGCGTACAAAGCGTTCTCTGTTTTCGATTCATTGACGTGGAGCTGGAGGAGACGAACTTGTAAGTACGTACACACAATGCACAATATAAATAACATTCATTGATTTAGAATTTTCATTTACTAAAATGATCATTAAAATGTTGAACATTCGCTTATTAAATTAAATATTTCCCTCGATATGCGAAAGTATAGTGTTACTACGAAACCTTTCGTAACCCGAAATAGCATAAAGCAAAGCAACATTTACTATGAGTTTATAAAAGAAATTATTTTTAGCGTTCTCTGCAAAAATATAACATTGCTAACGCTACGATTGATACTGCTTCTGTAATTACAAAAAAAAAAGGATGATTTTTGAAAAGGTCCGTATATTAAATATAGCAGGTTCGACGGGATGTTTTCCGTGCGTGAAATTAAGCAGCTACGCATCCTGTCGTATTTCAAGCTTTTGACGTCAACCAAAGCAAATGACGGAATTTGACCTTTGACATCAAATGAAGAAGAAAACTATTAAATAATCTCACATAAACTAGTAGTAATTACTTTTTCATAAAGTTTTGGGTGTTGAGGAAAAGGGGAGTAACTCATCTATTTATTAACCACGCTGCTTCTCTCTCTCTCTCTCTCTATATATATATATATATATATATCTATATATATATATATATATATATATATATATATATATATATATATATATAGATATATATATAGTCATCCACAGACAGAGTGTTTCGCTGTATCACTGCTTATCAGTGTGATTAGACATTTGAATGACTTAACCCAGGACCGAAACCCGACTGAGCTATTGACAGAGAGGAAGGCGGATTTTTACGGATTTATTCTTCGAATAAACACGACAGTGACCGACACTACTCAATTCCTAGAAGAGCTTTGCAGTATTCGCAGTAGTAGTCATTGTTTACGAATTCGCTGTATATATATATATATATATATATATATATATATATATATATATATATATATATATATATATATATATATATATATATATATATATATATATATGAACTAAAAATTCTTGAAGCTCTCTATATTAAAATATTGAAACCAATCCTTAATAAAATTAATTATGAATACTGCACAAATATTTAAAATTTTTTCCAGTAGATAGTTTATTTATCTAGTTTTAACTAATTGTTTTAAAGAGTGTTTTATTTCAATAGCTTAATGCTTGTTGTATGTTTACATAATAAAATTGAACAATCCATAACCTTAGCATTTATCATTTTACAAGTAAAAAAAAAAAAACATTTCAGATAAACAAAGCAATTTCGTCTTAGAAAATTTATGAACACAGCGCTTTTTGTCTTAGAAAAAAAAAATGCCCTGATGATGACTTTGAGCTAATGGCGAAAGTACTCGGATTAAAATGAATATGCATCAACATTTTTCTTTCTTCTTTTAATAAGGATACTAAGAAAATTGTCCATATTTACGAGAGGATCCTATTAAGAAGAAGTAGACAAAACTAGTCTAAATAATTTAATATATATATATATATATATATATATATATATATATATATATATATATATATATATATACATATATATATTTTTTTTTTTTTTTTTTTTCGACAGAATTTCATGTTTGTTCTTTCTTTTTTTAAAACCTTTTTTTCCCTCGACATGGAAGTTAACATCCAGAGGCAACAATCTGATTCAATCTAAACGAAATCGTCAGTCACATGGACGGCAGTGGCTCAGCTATAAAGACAAGCTAAAGTATAGCCTTTCAGCTGTCAATGTCTTTAATACTAACTTTGACCGTGCTGGCCTGGTTAGAAATAACTAGACCTATTTCTGCCAGAAATTTTTAAAACAGGTTTATTGAGCGGCTAAGAGACGAACGGCAATGGAAAAAAACGTCAGCAATTATTCCTGTTGTTATTCCCCCGTGATCCAGGCTGTTGCCCAACATGTGGACTTGTATGCAGGTCACTAGCGGGACTGAAGTGTCACATACGGCACAAACACAAAAACTGATCCCCAGACGTCGAAATTGACGGGAGACGATCATCATTATATATATATATATATATATATATATATATATATATATATATATATATATATATATATATATAATGATGATGATGATGATGATGATGATTGTCTCTCCTGTCATTCAGTTCTCTTTCTTTTGTGTGCTTGTGTTGATACTCTCTTAAATGATATTACTTATATAAAGGGAAGTGGCTACAGTAGTTCCTACAATAGAAAGGTAGGTATATTAAAAAGAATAGAGAAACCGCAAACATTTTTTTTTATTGTAACGTGAATTTCTTTTTTAAATATATTATGCTTTATTTTCCATAATTTTTCTATAAGTGTTTCGTTCTCGCGACCCTTCATCAGGCAAAGAGTGGATATTTCCATCTATGATTAAAAGGAATGAATTTTTCTTGTTTTTCGATGTTAAATATTCTCGATATTAGACATTCTCTTTTTTGTGTGTTAGTGACCCAAATGTCTTCTTTGAACTGGCAATGAAAAAGTTCTGCGTGAAGGGTAATAAAACAATTAAGATTAGTCTGAGAAAATGTTAGAAAGATATGCATATTCTTATCGTTTAATGACCCCTGTGTGTTCTTAGATCTGTTTCCATTTTTTTTGTGTTTTTGTCAGTATGCGTATGTATATGTATATTCCCTCTCCATACATACATTCTGTATTATTATAAGGAATCAGTATACACATATGTACACATATGCATACGCACACGCATATATACACAAATATATGTGTGTATATATATTTTGAACAATAAAAAATATTAAGAAATTAAAATCTTCAAACACACTGGGTTGTATATTAATATTCTTTCGTTTTTATTATTCTTTCCTTTAGATTCCTTGACTAGTTTCGGCAAACATGGCCATCATCAGGAGAAAAGAACTGTGTGTATATATATATATATATATATATATATATATATATATATATATATAATTAGATAAGAAGCAAATAGGAAACGTTATTCAGTCTAAGATGTGTCACTTTCATTAAAGCTTTCTCAGAGAATGAGATATGGCGAAAAACAAAAATTAAATTCTGTTATTTTTGCTTTTGTACTGCAGTGTAACCCGGATATAAGAAAGTTGTCGGGACCGGATAAGTCTCTTATATCCGGGTTTATCTTATATCCGGGTTTGGTTTATTTTGTTTAGGTAAGTATGGGAATAATTTGGGACCAGAGAAAATCTATCTTATATCAGGGCTTCTCTTATATCCGGGTCTCTTATATCCGGGTTACACTGTAATTGAATTTCATTGGTTAATCATGTTTCACGTGCATTTGACTTGTTAAACCAACGTTAGTATAATTTGTGGCCTTCCGATATCATGGGAGGGCGACATTAAAATAACCAAGATGTAAAACAAGTTTAGAAGAAGGGAAATCAAATGCCAATTTACATAAAGAGAAAAGTTCAACTCGGTGCATGAATAAAGGTTGACCGCCTTGCACATCAAAACTAACGAAATTAAAACTAAAAAAAAAAAATCTGCGTTTTATTGTCCTTTTTTCTCCACAAAGTGTTCTCAGATTTCTTCGTTCACAGTAATGCCTTTCGTCTTAGTGGCTTTATCACCTTGCTTGGAATGAAATGATTAAAAATAAATAAGTGCATTTTTCGTGAGTCCTTGTCACGATATTATGATCTACAAGGGTGGAAGAATTTTGTTGCTTCAGATTCATAGCGAATTCCAATATGAGTCAACGGAAAAAATAAAAAAAGAAGACATAAACAGCTCCAAACGTCATAAAAACATAACACTTAAATATATAGTTCTTCTGATAATGTTAAGAAATGTCTCTTATTTGAATGCCTCATTATATTAAATACTTGTAGAATTTAAGATAGCGAATCATTTTTAAAAGGCTGTGTACTGCGAAATGTGAGACATATCGATTTGAATATTTCTTGACGAAAGAGTATCAGAAATGACATTATAGTCACCCTGGGGAATGGTAGAATTCTTGAGGGTCATGATTAGGTGCTGGGCGATCTGGCAAAACGAATAAATAAGTTCGCCTGTGAATTATAACGAACTAAGCGTTGATAGGTTCTGTTCGAGGCCAAATAAAACTGTTCACTTTCCTCTTCTTTATTTCTATCGTCCTGTCAAAGAATAACGGTGTCTTTAAGTAATTTCGCTATTTCATTGTTCCAATTTAGTTTCCCCTCTTTCACCATACGGTCAGTTTTAGCCCCACTGGAGTGACAGGGTTTAATCGATTTCTATTTTATCGTCAGCTTAGGTCATTTGAAGTGGTGTGCAGTAATATGAATCTATTTTCGATGTGTTTGATGAAATTTATTTGGCCTTGAAAAACATTGCGTTATCCGTGATTGCATCAGATTTTTATCACGCTCAGGCACTATTGTCTCGACTGTCAATTAGTTGTCCTACGTCCATTGTCTGCAAGGACGCGTAAGAAAATTGTAACACTGAACGAACACACTGCCAAGCTTTACCAGTGAGCAATTTAAAGTAATATAGACTGGCCTGGAAACTCTCCTGATTTAAGTCCAATTGAGAATATATAGTCAATCTGTGGTCAAGGAACAAATTCGTGGAATGGACATACGAAGTACTAACATGTAAAATGGGTCATGTTTAATTGGAAAAATACGAAAAAAAGTAAATAATAACGGAATTATTCGTTTTGTTTCAATTAATTTGCACAAGGGTGTACCTCAATTACAATTTGAAATTGTTTCGCCGATTTCAGAGATAATGGCCGTTACGGTAATTTGCACTGAAAAAAGATAAGGAATAATGATATGACTTCAATAAAATAAATCTATTAAATGATATTATTTTGTTAAATATAATTCCGAAGATATATAATTTCGTTGGGCAGTTTTAACGCTTATTCAGAACAAAAACAAATAAGCTTTTATCTTTGCTGTAACTTCCCAGCGGACGTCAATCCATATTTGGCGCTAAATATCATAATAAATATTTACTACAAAGATCCGCGAAAATTTTACGGTCTTCTTATTTTAACTTTCTACTGAATCTTAATTTTTCAGTTAATTATTGAATAAACTCATGGCGAGTTCTACAACAATAAAATATCCATAGAAGTCAATCTATCGCATCGTTAAATATTTGAGCTTAACAACTTTAACAAATTGTTGCAATAACAATCATAAATATGAACGCTCTAGGCACTTCGATATATTGTAATGTTTAGCAAGCATGTCTCGCCAGATCAATTACGAGTGAGAAGTGAGTTCGATTCTCACTGTGTGCCCCTATACTTTTGGCCTTGTGCCACACCTAAGCTTCATTTATAAAATGAATATTGGTCGTTATGAGGGTACAAATGAAAAGATATGAAATTGACAACTTTTCTATTACGCTGAGATAGGACATTAAACACTTCCTTCTTTACATCAGTCACTCAAAGAAACCAAGAAGAACCTTTGATATGTTATTTTTGTGTTTTCATACGGTCAAAAAGGAATATTTCATTATTTATGAGTCATCGGCTGGAGAAATTAAACGCTTCCATCTTGACTTTCATCCTTTCTTTCACTGAAACCAAGTAGCGTTTCTGATATGTCATTTCCGTGTTTTAACGTTGTCAAAATGGAATAGTACATTATTTATCTGTTATTGCCAGGGCGTAACTGTCGTGCAAACTAAGGACCTAACATGTGAAGAGGGGGTCAAGTAGAACTTGAAAGAAGCGCGAAAATAAGTTTCCCGTATTTATCATGGAAGTTATTATCCGATGTTTGAAGAAAAAATCCCAGGATTAAACTTTCAAAAATTAAATTGGACTAAACATCTTGTTAATGAGACAGATAGGGCCAATCCATGGAGAGCAACGAGACTTCTGGCATAGCAGTGTGACATCTCCATAGCATTGGCTATCAGAGGAGAGTTGCTGGAACCAAGTGTTTGCTCACCTTAGCCAATATTAAGAAAAGAAAGGAATGGGTTAATGGCATATCCAAGAAGAGTCTGGATATTTTGCAAGGGATATCTTTTCGGACAAATCAGCCTTTGCTCAATTCTCTGCAAGTCTGTATGTTTGTATCTAGATTGATTGCTTCGCTTTTTACGGCTTTGTAGGCTATTTAAAACTAGAAAATATTTTTTGATAGTACGAATTTGTGGTGGGGAGATAATAATAGTTTAGTGATACAAGTCTTACTAATTAACTCAAAGCTGGGGAAACAAAAGGTGGATTCATAACTTTCTTAATGGTATTTGCGCACATGTGAATATAATGAACCTAACTGGAATTGAAACTCTGCTCTCCGATTTACAATTCCGAGCCATTATACATTGCAGCATCTACAGAACCAATGTTATAGCACCATTTATTCCTAAGCGGCCATCTATTTAGCCACTGACCTGGCTCGACGTTGCTTAACTTCAGTGATCGTACAGGAACCGGTGTTTGAACGTAATGTGGCCGTAAGCTTTATCTGTGTCGAGAGAAAACCCAATCAGGAGGTTTCCAAGAACCGCTTATAGCCAACTGTCAAACACGGTGCTGATTGTCTGGGGAGCGACTTGCAGCACTGGTCGTTCGATCTTGATAGAATACATTGGCAGCATTTATACTTCAAAATATCTTTCGGTCCTGTAGGAAGGATTTTCCTCATTTTTTTTATTCATCAGATGGCCAAAAGCAACCCATATTTCGTGCGAAACAATGCTACACGCCATATTTCAAAATTGACCCGAGCGGAGCTGCAGCAAAATAGGTTTAAAGTTTGACTATGCCAGTTATTGGGTATGAACCCTATTGAACATGTCTAGTACTTTTTGGGAAATGTTACCACTTAAAAAATAACTGGCATATAAAAAACGAATTCACATGGATAACGGCTCGGATTGAGCAATCGGAGAGCCGAGTTCGAATTCCAGTAGAATCCATTGTATTCATTTACATGCTAACACCTTTGGGAAAGATATAAATCCTCTTCTTCTCCCATCACCCAGCTATGTGCGAATAGCAGGACACAGCGGATTCTATAGCCTTGGATGGTAACTGGTCTACCGCAGAATGAAAAAAATCTGCCGCATCAATCGTGTATTGAAAGATATTGAAAGATCGCCTAAGCGTGTATCACGCATGGAACATAACCGACTGTCTTAGACGCACTATGCTTGAATGAATACCTCTTTTGTCAGTCCAGTGAATTGGTCAAGGCCTCATTTGTGCAGCGATCCTTCAACCACATCCGGTCATGGGAATAATGGTCAGGAGGGACATGACTCCGATTATGTCTACAGTTACTACTACTTGGTTAAAAAATTAGACAAAAATAAATATTAATGACAGTTATTCAAGAAATTCAAACAATAAAACTAAATGTCTTATAACATACAAATCTGTCTATATTTCTGAAATGAGATATTATCTACACTATTTACAGTATTCGGACTATTGTTTTCATTTTTGGCGCCATATTTATTACAACGTTTCAGTCGTTGTACGCTCCGGCCTTCTTCAGGTGGTTGGAATGAATCTTCGAGAACTATGGCACAGTGGATAAAGGCGTTGGTTAGATCCAGTGACAAGACCTAAAGAGTGTGAGTTCAATACCCGGTTAAGACAGTGGAGAACTTGGAGAGGGAAATTAACAGGAGATAGATGATAACTGATATCCATTAAAACATGGCACGTGGAACTAGAACAGTCAACTCCAGTGAGCGAAATAAAGGGTTCAGTTCGACATTCCAACCACCTGAAGAAGGCCAGAGCGTACAACGGCCGAAACGTTGTAATAAATATGGCGACAAAGACGAGGACGATAGTCCGAATAATGTAAATAGTGAACATACTAATCGTCGAGACAAGAAGATTTTTTTTTTCAAACAACCGTCTTTTATTTGTTAAAGAATTTTTCTTTACTTTTAAATTTCTGTTTCAGTGTTCCGGCATTTTTACATTTATTCAGTATATAAATTTCATTAGACATCAAACCTGTTTTTTTTTTTTTTTACTTTTGCTTTCCTGTCTCCGTTACTTTTATTTGGCACCGGCTGTGGTTGTTTTAAAAAGGACCGTGTCAAAGTTTTGCTGACGTGTGCATTGAGAAAACATCAAAAATGAATGACTGAGAAATCGAGGTAACCGCGCGTTATTAGTAAAAACAGCTACGGAAGATGTGATGATGTCGTTATAAATTTCTTTGAAGAACGTATAAATTTTATTGCATTATTTTTTATTTTCATTTTTCTATTCTCGAATTACTCAAAAGTACTGTGTATTAAACTAATCCGTCTATGGCAAACTTTCAGATTTACGCGCGATTGAATTAGCAAAAAAAAAAAAAAAAAAAAATCTTGATCTGTGTTTGGCGAGACTATCTCGTTAACCTCTGCACTGAGACAAGAAATCTGCTCACAAGATAATATTTTATTTTCTTGTTTTCGTATCTTTATTTTCATTTTCTGTTCAGTTTTCCTAACTATTTATTTGCTCATGTGTTTGTTTTGACTTCTCTTTAAATAGTATCGGATATTTTTTGAAAATATTGCATGAGCACATGTACTTAAGATTATATCACACCATACAAAGCAATAAATCTACTAAGATGCAAAGGAGTTACATAGTGTGGAAGAACAAGAAAAAAAATAGGTAGTGAGAAGATAGAAGACTAATCAAGACAGTAGATAACGACTGATGGTATATATATATATATATATATATATATATATATATATATATATATATATATATATATATATATATATATATATATATATATTGTGTGTATTTAGGCAGCATCTTTTCATTGATACACGTTTCATTAAATAATATAGACAAGTGTTGTCTATTTATTTTATGTAATTTTTTTTCATAACATCTGATAAGTTTAATAACATTATCGTTGAACGAAGAAAGAAATTGACAATATTGATCCATATTTTTTTAATACAATCTAAGCTTTCGGCTTACATAAGCCATTATCAAAGATGTCAATTACAACATATTAAACAATATACGGTCAAGACAGTGATGATAGTCTGTCAATGTTTACATAGATTATTTCTAAGCAACGATAAACACGCGGATATAAGACGCTAGAAGCGAAAATCGCACCGCATCTCATACTTCATACTTATCCAATTCACTCTCGTGTGGTCATATGTGACGTCATGAGATGCGGTGCGATTTTCGCTTCTAGCGTCTTATATCCGCGTGTTTATCGTTGCTTGGAAGACATCTATGTAAACAATGACAGACTATCATTAATGTCTTGTACGTATATTGCTTAATATGTTGTCTTTGATAATGGCTTATGTAAGCCGAAAGCTTAGATTGTATTAAAAAAATATGGATCAATATTGTCAATTTCTTTCTTCGTTCAACGATAATGTTATTAAACTTATCAGATATTACGAAAAAAATTACATAAAATAAATAGACAACACTTGTCTATATTATTTAATGAAACGTGTATCAATATACATACATATATATATATATATATATATATATATATATATATATATATATATATATATATATATATATATAAAATATAGACATTGATATTTATTTTACAATTACTTATATATGAAGATAGTGATAAGAAAGATTTAACATCCAAAGAGAAACAAAAATATTTCTGATAAACAACACACAATTTGCATAATAAAATTTTACACGACGAAAAATGTGATTGTATATATTTTAAATAAAAATAGCTGAAATTTGTGTCTATATTTCTGAGATGAGGTATTGTAATTATTTACATTGTTCGGACTGTTGTCCTCATCTTTCAACCCGGGTAGATTATTCTAATTCCACGTGCCATGCCTCTTCCGGATTTTAACGCTTAGCAAAATATATAATCACGCAAATTGACGAACGGTGTATGTGTGAGTTCGACCGATTAATCTGTTGAACATATCTATCTATCTATCTATCTATCTAATACTAGCATATGTGGAAAGACGAGACAAGTTTTGGTGTAACTCTCACTGAACAAACACAAACACTTTTGATAAACATCAACAAAATCTTATTTTATATTTTTAACACTCTCATATCTATCAATATGTTAAGCTGTAGACTCTAATGAGCAGTAAAATGTAAGATGTTTTTTTTAACTAATATTTATTTTATTCATTTTTTTTTACAATATCCTCGCTACAGGCAGACATAATATAGAATTGACAACCTAGCTTTGAGAGCCCAGTATGCCCTCCTATTAACGTGTGGGTAGAAAGGATGGATTCCTACCATTGCATCGTTACGTGTGTGAACGCAACGACCTCAGGTGGAAATTGAACTCGGCGCGCTAGTTCCAAATATCAGCACCAATAGAACTACACCTTGCACATTTACAAAGCAGAAAATATAACAATTACTCATTCATTCAGATTTTATACCTTGAAATTCAATAAACAAAGCAGTTATTTAAAAAGATTCTTTATTTATTTTAAGTAAACAATATCATATTTCAGAAGAGTTGGCGGCTATTTTTATCGTCTAGATATGACGTTAAATAGTTTAAGATATTAGCCTACGAAGCTATTGCTCTTTAGATTAGTTTGGCATAAGACCGTAGGTTTAGAGCACTTACCGTGGAGTGATGGGTAGCGTCTCGGATTGAAGAATCGGAGAGCCAATTTCGAATTCCAGTCGAATCCATTACATTCACATATGTGCTAATAACCTTGGGAAAGGCATGAATTCTCTTCTACCACTAGCTATGGGTAAATAGCAGGATAGACCCTATTCTATAGCCTTGGATAGCAACTGGTCTACCGCAGAAAGAAATGGCAACCTACAGCGGGAAAAAATCTGCCTCATCAGTCATGTATCCAAAGATACAAGATCGCCTAAGCGTGTATCATGCATGGAACATAACTGACTGTCTAAGACACGCTATGCTTGAATGAATACCTCTTTTGTCAGTCCAGTGAATTGGTCAAGGCATCATTTGCGCAGCGATCCTTCAACCACAACCGGTCATGAGAATAATCGTCAGGAGGGACATGACTCCGATTATATCTACAGTTACTACTACTAGGCTAAAAAAAGCAGCAAAAATGAATTATGAAAAACTAGACAAAAATAAATATTAATGACAGTTATTCAAGAAATTCAAACAATAAAACTAAATGTCTTATAACATGGAAATCATCGAGACGAGACGATTTTTTTCAAAAGATCTTCTCTGATTTGTTAAAGAAATGGTAACCTACTGCGGGAAAAAAATCTGCCTTGTCAGTCATGTATGGAAAGATATATGATCGCTTAAGCGTATTTCACTCACAGCACATAACTGAGTTGTTATCAAACGCGCTGAAATGACAGTTTAAGCTTTACTCTGTAACGAGGCACCTTTTACCATGAAGCTATACACACAGATGCATTCTCACACGCACTGAATACACGCACATATTTTCTTCTCTATGACCAATGATGATATTGAGCAGAAGTTTTCTACTGAAACAGTATCTTTCACAAACAGCAAATTACAAAAGAAATAAAGGTTTCTTTTAGTTCTATTTCGGCTTTTTTTTCCGATGGCATTTGGCTTATTGACGTTACATTGAAGTGTCAAGTTACTATACGAATACAATAGCTCTCTTTTATTCAAACGATACCTGAGCTTAATCTTTGTCTCTTTATGAAGATACAAACCTCTTTATATAAACTGAAGCTACTGATTCGGGTTTAACGACCAATGTTCAGCTACGTGACGCTTGACCAATATTTCAATGGTTAAACGTTTCTAAATGCCAAAACACTGACGAAATAACGAGAAATAAAAGACGTATCTCTGATACAAGATTCTTGATTGTGCTTGCTTCCGGTGTAAGTTTCACGTTGATCTGAGTAGAATGGTTTTGTCCTTGAGAATTAGATTTCAAATTATTGAAAATAAAGTTGATCAACAGAACGTAACAGGGAGTTGTTTATTCGACATGTTGCGGGATTGGAAATCTTTATCATTTTATGCCTCCTGGTAAATTTGCCCCGTAAACAATATTTGGCGAACTCATGTGAGTTCAGGTAAAAAAATAATGGTTTCAAACGTGGAATTCAAACAAAAAAAAATGAATAGATGTATTAAGAAGGCATATTACAGGAGTATAAAGTAAGAAACATAGTTGAATTTACAAACATTTTAATACAAACTTCAGTCTGTATTACTGAAATACTTACATGGCTCGTGACTATCTGAGCAGAGGGAGACGTGTGTTGCTGCTGCAAAAGTCAAAGGGAGAAGATAAAGAGTTTAAAATTTAGCACCGCCTCTGATTATCGTCATGAGGCGATGTTACAACAGAAATAGCTTTAAAATATCTTACCTTCTCATATTATTTTAGGTTGAGTCATAAATAATTTATGATTTTTTTTTCACTATTTACATTATTCGGACGATTATCCTCATCTTTGTCGCCATATTTATTACAACGTTTCGGCCGTTGTACGCTCCGGCCTTTTTCAGGTGTCGAACTGAACTCTTTATTTCGCTCACTGGGTTAGACTGTTCTAGTTCCACGTGCCATGACTAATGGACGTCAGTTATCTCCTGTTAATTTCCCTCTCCAAGTTCTCCATTTCCTTAAGCGAGTATTGAACTCACAATCTTTGGGTCCTGTCATTGGACACATGACACAGTGGATAAAGGCGTTAGTTAGATCCAGTGACAGGACCCAAAGAGAGTGAGTTCAATACCTGGTTAAGGCGGTGGAGAACTTGAAGAGGGGAATTAACAGGAGATCCATTAAACATAGCACGTGGAACTAGAACAGTCTACCCCAGTGAGCGTAATAAAGGGTTCAGTTCGACATTCCAACCACCCGAAGAAGGCCGGAGCGTACAACGGCCGAAACGTTGTAATACATATGGCGACAAAGATGAGGACAATTGTCCGAATAACGTAAATAGTGTACATATACCTCATCTCAGAAATATAGATAGATACTGAAAAAGGCCGGAGCGTACCACGGCCGAAACGTTGTGATAAATATGGCGACAAAGATGAGGACAATAATCCGGATAATGTAAATAATGTACATAATACCTCATCTCAGAAATATCGCTAGATATATTTTTTTATTTTTATTTATTAACATTATTCTTCAAAAAATAAAGTACAATCCGTTTTTTTTTATTGATATATTCTCCATTGTTTGTAATGTCTTCTTGCCACTTAGGCAGCAATTTGATGACTTTTTAGTAAAATACCGTTGGTTCTGATGAGAAAATATTTTTCGATTAACTCTTGAATCTGGTTTTCATTAGATAAAGTCAATCTCATGAAAGCGTTTTGCAGTGATCGATAAAAAGGTAATAATCAGTTGGTTCGATGCCAGGTGAATATGGCGTTTAGTGCAGAACAGAGTTCTAAACTTGTTTCTTTCTGTATGCGACCTTGTGCTCTCGTCGAAGTGAATAACATTCTCCTTTAAAAATCTATTTTGTACGCAGTCACTGCCATGAAAGAACCAAGGTATGTGAATTGATTCTGATGAGTCTGAATAGTAGTTAGGATAGGTACAATAGTCATTGTGAGCAAGGGATAGCGGCTCGGATTGAGGAATCGGAGTCTCGAGTTCGAATTCCGGTCGAATCCATTACATTCACTTACGTGTTAATACTTTTGAGAAAGGTATGAATCCTCTTATTCTCCTCCACCCAGATGTGGGTAAATAGCAGGACAGACCTGGTTCTATAGCCTTGGATTGCAACTGGTCTACCGCAGAAAGAAATGGCAACCTACTGCGGGAAAAAATCTCCCTCGTCAGTGATGTATCGAAAGATACATGATCGCCTAAGCCTGTATCACGGATGGCACATAACTGACTGTATTGCATTCCAAAACTTAATAAAAGATCATGGAAAACAACAGACCACACAAGTTTTTTTTCTTTTTCTGTAGGATTCAGTACACTGGTGCATTAAATACACGGGCCGGCACGATTAAATGATTCATCAAATAATCTCCCACGGCACGGTGATTAATTTTCAAATACTTTTCTTTGAATTTGTATTTTAATGATTCCGCAGACATTACGATGACGAGTCCCTTAAGCTATGAGGGTTGTAGGAGCACCACATGTACTGTAGCCGCAGTAGAGATGGCGTGTCTTGGGCAAGATCGCCTGACGGAACCTAAACCTATCCACTGTGGTTTGAATTCATAGTTTTCCTTATCCTAGACCAGTTGCCATCCATGGCTATAGAACCCAGGCTGTCTTGCGATTTACCTATAGTTCGTAAGAAGAAATGAATTCACACGTAAGTGAATGTAATCAACACGAGTGGAATTTGAACTCGTCTCTCCGATTCCTCAATCCAAGATGCTATCCACCTTCCCTCTGCAGACAATACATTTAATTTGTTCAGAATATATAGGTAATTCTGTAGAAGTTTGCCTTCAAGCCGTAACTATAGACAAATAACTTGTCTTTATGTCATACTCTTTTGTACCAAGTACGTATTCTGGCATGATAGGATCATTTCCTTCAATTCTATCACACACACGGCACAGTGATTATTGGGTGCGGGACTCTAATTATTTTAGAAATAATTTTCACCGAAGCGCGGTTATTTTCTCCTACGTTTATTAAATTTATATAAATATTCCTGGTGAGTCGGCACGTATTTGTTTTATGATTAAAAAAGTCCCTCCGGGATTATTATTCCAGAAAGCATTAGCATTTGCTACAAAAGTTGTAGGTTTAGTGCATAAACTGAACGCAAGATAAAACTGTTAGAACTGAGATCCCTTTTTAACAAGTAACGTATAAAAGAGTAGTTTTCATAAAACGATAATAAGAAATAAAATTGCAAACCGTTTCTCGTGAAGTTGGTTTTATTAACATCGCCATTTTTGTGGCCTTGTTGCAGTCTAGAGTCGAGACTAAAACTGTGAACATCTAAGAACGTAGGGAGATAATGACTTTATATCATCTTTCATTTCTTGCTACAATTTTTTTAAAAGTACAACTGAAACATAGAAATAGAGGAACATAAAACTTTATAATTGTAAGGAGAGATAGCTTAAAGGTTAGAAGCTGCTGTGTGATAAGTAAAAAATGTAATTGTGACAAATTTGAAAAATATGGCATCAATAATTGTCTGTGTCCTTCTGGCAAAAGGAGACAGCAGAGATACAAATTGATGTTACATCGAAGGGGACAATCGATATTTCATTTACTACTTTCGATTTTAATGTTATTCTTTCTCATTTTCTTCCTCTTTTTTTTTTTTTTTTTAATGCTCTTTTTGAACGGAATCTTTTTGTTTTTAATTTGATCCCTGGCAACCAAGAAAAATAATTTATGCCGCTATTTCATGATTTATTCAGAGTACTTTTAACATCATTCGCGTCATCAAGTAACCGTCATTGTCTGGTGAGACAACAGGGACCCATCATACTCATTTTTCGTGCATATGTCTGCTGAATAAAACGATTGCGAGCATTCTCTTGCAGTTCATGAAATTTGAGGGGTCATGTACATGAGAGAAATTTAAATTTTCAAAAAATCTCAAAATTATATGTTCCTGAAGATTTCACGATATATTTAGCCTATTCCTTCGTCTTCAGCTGGCTTTTCTTCATTTTTTCTCTTTCTCAATATATACATATCTATATATGTATATCTGAAATTGGAGCTTCCGGCGCGAATGTCAAGCAGTACAACATACCGTTTCCAAATTTCTGGCGGAGTGAATTGCGTCATAGTGCCCCTTTTCTCACAGACTGCACCCAAATGACCCTACTATACAGACGACAAAATGAAAATCAAATAACGCGCAAGAATGAAACTAAAATATAAAGTGGCGACACTTACTCATCGCACCCTGTTTGTGTGTGTGTGTGTGTATATATATATATATATAATTATTTATTTTAAAAAAATTTATAACTTAAATATGTTATAAAATCACTACAAAAATAGCCATTTTGTTTCAATTTCAATTTTGTTTCATTTATATAACATATTTATGTTATAATTTAAAAAAAAATAAATTTGAAACAATATTTATGTTATAATTTTTTTTAAAATAAATAATTATATCTGCTCTACTTTGTATTGAGCACTCTTTTAAGAATAGTAATTGTTGGTTATTGGAATTCATTCCATATACACCAATCATATAGCTGCCTGACGATTGCGGCCAGCATGAAACAGTATGTCGCCACTAAGTGTTGACTTCAATGTTCACTTTTATATTTATATTTACATAGGCTCTATCTCTGATATTGAGCACTTTATCCCATAAATATAGCACATCTTAAAACTATATTTCTTCATATATATATATATATATATATATATATATATATATATATATATATATATATATATATATATATATATATGTTATTTGTATATTTCTTTTCTTGACGTATCAAAATGTTGTCTATTTTAAATGAGCTTTTTCGTA
The DNA here is from genome assembly GCA_963932145.1 of Acanthosepion lycidas. Taxonomy (NCBI): domain Eukaryota; kingdom Metazoa; phylum Mollusca; class Cephalopoda; order Sepiida; family Sepiidae; genus Acanthosepion; species Acanthosepion lycidas. The sequence continues at coordinate 138,669,655 of OZ010572.1, forward strand.
GACAAAAAAATACATTTTGTTTTATTTACACATTTCCCGCGCTGCTTCCCTCGTTGGAAGAATATGCTTGGAAAAGGGAGTCCTCATTATGGAATATAAGAACGTGAAGAATCTAATAAAGGAAAGAAGGAATGTAATTATTATGAAGTGTCAGCACGCTGACACATTCCTTTTAAAAAGCGGGAAGATAACAATGAATATCAACAACGCTATGAGAACCAGGGTACCATGGCCCTTTGCTTCCTAAACGTGATACTTGGTTTCGAATTTCACCATGCTCGATTTGTTCGTAGAGTTGAAGTGAATACATTTGGATAGTGTTAGAAACGCAGAAGCTTTGAAAAATTCCAGAACTGCGGAAGTGATGAAAATTGACAGAAACACGCGACATTTGAAAAGTGACAGAAACACGTGTCGTTTGAAAAGTGACAGAAGCACGGGACCTTTGAAAAGTAACAGAAACACGCGACATTTGAAAAGTGACAGAAACACGCGACATTTGAAAAATGACAGAAACACGCGACATTTGAAAAATAACAGAAACATTGGAGTTTTGAAAGTGACAGAAACACGGAACATTTGGAAAGTGCCAGAAACATGGGACCTATGGAAAGTGTTAGAAATACGCGACCTTTGGTAAGTGTCAGACACACGGGACATTTGAAAACCCCAGAAACGCGGGACCTTTGGAAAGTGAATGAAACAGGGGGCATTTAGAAAGTACCAAAAACATGGGACCTTTGGAAAGTACCAGAAATACGGGATATTTGGTAAGTGCCAGAAACACGGGACCTTTGAAAAGTGACAGAAACACGCGACATTTGAAAAGTAAGAGAAACACAGCGTCTTTGGAAAGTTCCAGAAACACTGTAGGTTTGAAAAGTGCCAGAAACACGGGAGGTATGAAAAGTACCAGAAACCCTGGACCTTTGAAAATGACAGAAACACGGGACGTTTGGAAAGTACCTGGAAACCATGTGAGTGAAATTGGATCGATGGGAAAAATAGGATCCGCGATGGCTGTGCGAGCATAAAATAGCCAGTCACCATGAGATAGCTGGCCTTGTCCAACACAATATGCACTCCCTCCCAGAAACTGTAAGTAAGGTCTGCACAGTATTGTGGCAGTATCAAACACAGTTGGGTCTTATGGGTTGAGTAGGCGTGTGTAATGTGGTTTGGCTAGCTGCCTGGAAAAAGAGTAGTAGTCAGCGTTTTCGATTAAAAACATTTACCTATTTTTTTTTTAGAAAAAGTTGATCATAAAACAGCGCTGTAAATAAGAGAAAAAAAAACCCAAAAGATATTTGATATATGTGTCTGTGTGTATTGATGCAAAATAAAATTACAAAACCATTAGAGCATTGGCAGATCAGTTCATCATCATTTTGGTGCGGCAAATTATAAATTTCGATCAAGTTTTGTTTTGTAGAGGGAAACCTGGATAGTGCCATTAGTGTGAAGAATATTGTCTGTAACATATTCAGGTTCCATTCTTGTAACAAGAAAGTGATTGCCTGTTCCATTTACATAATATTCATTTGGATGGTACCTTTGCTACTCAATAAGTTCTGCAAAATGTTCGAAATTTCACTGGTTGGCAAAATTGCCAGACATGTTTAGAAGTAAAAAAGAAAAGAAATACACGGAGGGGAGTTTGCTTAAACACGTTTAACAATATATATATATATATTCTCTCTGTCGATCTCTCACTCTCTCTCTCCTTATATATATTTACTGGCCTGAATGTCCGAGAAATTTTCATAGAAAACATGCGTCCTCCGACAGAACGTATAAACATAAAAAAATGTCTTAAAATGATTGTTGTACTTTGTCCATTTCATAATGTGTGACGCCATTTGTTTACATTTGGATACGCATCGAGCAGATATGAATGTACGAGAGAAGATCATTGAGAATTATAGTTTAAAAACAGTAAAATCGACCTTGCTAACCGAAACGCTCCTCTGTGGCTAAATCGGCAAAGCACGTTAGGCTATATGACGATTCCATATAGGATGCAGGTTTGATTCCTGTCGGAGGACGCATATTTCCTATGAAAATTGCTCGGACTTTCAGGCCTGTAAATGTCGTTAATACTGTTTATTATAAACAGAGCGTTTACTTAAATATTTTTATCTATAAAAAGAACGTATAAACATAAAAAAATGTCTTTATATATATATATATATATATATATATATATATATATATATATATATATATATAGGATTAATACAAATATATTATTTGTCATTGTCATTGAGCTGATTGATGTTACATTTAGCACCTCTACTCCAGAGTTTCGTAGATGAAATTTTGTGTAATTATTCGGTCCACTCATCAGGAGATATTAGCAAATTAAAGATATATATTCTCACTGTCTCTCAGGTTTTTGGCTTTCTCTATCATGTTAGCATGAAACTCAAGTAGAGGTTCCAAAGAATGTATCTTTTTCTTAGTTCTAACAAGGGAAACGCAATTGGCCATTTAGACATCGAGTTCTGTCTATTATTGTTTAGGTAAGGGTTAGTATTTTAGTCCTTCCTTCTTAGTTTCTGTTTCCTTTCCCCCTTTTTTTATTCTATTGGTTGTTGTTTTTTTTTTCTACTATTTTGTTTTGTCTTTTGTCATTGGGAAGCACTTATTTATGGTTATTTGCCAATGTGAAAGATTGCAAATGCAACCCGAATAGGAAAGGAACAAATGCAACCGTCGCTATCACTGAGGTCAAGGACAAACATAATAACGTACTTCCTGGATTATCAATGCCGCCATATTTCCGCAAATCAATTAACCGGATGTAAAATGAAGATAATTTTATTTTCAATTATCCGACTTAATTCAAATATTTCATCGCACACAGGCGTTTTGAGAATTTCGAAGACCGTACCCAATGTTCAAAATTTCAGATAAACAAGAAATAGCAAAATTTTAGAGAAAATATTATTTCTATAATAAATCCATTTGTGCAATGAACTCTTCCGAGGACTGGATGTAATTCCCGCGATACTCAGAGATGACACAAGATAAGTGAAGCTTTAATTTTACACCCTTGTGCAAATTAATTGAAACAAAACAATTAATTCAGTTACTATTTAGTTTTTTCCAATCAAACATGGGCCAGTTCACCTGCTAGTACTTCGTATGTCCATTCCACGAATCTGTCTATATTTCTGAGATGAGGTATTATGTACACTACTTTCATTATTCGTACTATTGGCCTCATCTTTGTCGCCATGTTTATCACAACGTTTCGGCCGTTGTACGCTCCGGCCTTGTTCAGGTGGTTGGAATGTCGAACTGAACCCTTTATTTCGTTCACTGGGGTAGACTGTTCTAGTTCCACGAGCCATGTCTAATGAATATCAGTTATCTCTTGTTAATTCCCCTCACAAAGTTCTCCATTGCCTTAACCAGGTATTGAACTCACACTTTTTGGGTCATGTCACTGGATCTAACTAACGTCTTTATCCACTGTGCCATGTGTCGCAGACAATGGCCGTAGGACCACTAAGCAACAGTCGAGAGAATAGTATCCGAGCGTGTTGAAAATCTGATGCAATCACGGATGACGCAATATTTTTCAAGTCCAAACAAATTTCATCATACAGCCCGAAAATAGATTCATATTACTGTACACTACTGCAAATGACCTAATCTGATGAAAAAAAAATCGATTACACCCTGTCACTCCAGTGGGTTTAAAACTGACCGTATAGTGAAAGAAAGAAAACTAAAGCGGTTATTTCAATTAATTTGCTCAAAGTTGTATATGTTATTATTAATACACTATTTTAATATTGAGCCGTGATATTATTATAAAGACTGCTTTATTTAATACGTTATAAATATTCTAGGCAACAGTGTTTAGGTGAAATACCATTTTTGTTATTATTTTAATATAAAGGGTGTTCCAATAAGTTGGACTGATTTTAAATGTGAATTAAGTTTCAGCGTCTAATGATTGTTTTTTTCTTTCAGATTGAACAACTTAAGTCTTTGGCAATTTCAACCCTGGAAAGATTAACAATCAAACAACGTGTTAAAGTTTTCGAAGCCTATTACGAAAATGGACGTTCAAAAGCAAATGCAATGAGAACTTCACAAGTCACATCATTTCTCGAAACAGCGAAGTCAATTGGCCACCACAATCGTGCGACTTGACTTCTTTAGATTTCTTCTTTTGGGGTCATCTCAAAAGTAAGGTCTATGCCAACAAGGGGGTATGCCGCCGAGGCCTTGACGGATATTTAGGCGATATTATTTTTCACACACAATTGCCATGACTTAAATAACATAAAGAAAGAAAGAAATTTTCACCAAAAACACTGATTTATTTATTTACTGACTTAATGAAATACCATTTATATTCCTTTTTGGATTATCACCCCTCCCTCTTCATGTTAATTTTTCAAATAGAACTCTCATTATTATGTTCACAATTGGAATGTCACGTGTTCTCTTAGTGACTTTTGCAATTCTATTTCCTTGTTTGTTTGTTTTTTTATATAAAAAAAGCATAACTTCTAAGATGTAGGTTATGCTAATGGGGTTAGAGAATATTTCTATATTCCCATGCACTCATGTAAACCCTCTTCTACCGGTGGGATTGTTTTAGTCCTCACATGTGAGCGATCATGTCCCGATGAATGGTCTTCCCCCTTAGCCACAATGATTTCGACCCAATAAGTTATGCTGCTTTTAATTCCTTTTAGGCGAAAAGCGTTGTTCACTCCGAGTAATCTGCCTGCTTCTTTTTCTTCTTTCCTGGATATTTTCTCTCTTCATTTATGGTGTGTCAAGTAAACGGTTCTAGCATAGCGTTAACCGCGCCTAATAGGTATCTAGATCCGTTATCTCAGAGTAACACCTGAGGAGACTATCGCATCAAAAGGTGTATAATATTGGGTCTATTGCATTGCCCTCTTGTAAATGGCATCTGGGTCCAGCAGCAGTTTCTAATAGAGTTTCTCGATGCCATGATGAATTGTAAATTTGCGACTATGCTTCCTGGCTATTTAATCCAGCTAATTGATGTACGTCCTTCTTGAGAGAGTGGCTTCTTTGCTATCTATTCTTCACTCGTTCTAAAATCTTGACATTAAAACATATTCACAACAGAAACAATAGAAGATACAAAGCCAATACTCCCAAAACAAAAGTATATACCATGTTCTGAATCTCCCACACGAAGGCAGGTGTCTACCATCGAAATTTCTGCCACGAGATTAAATCAATCCTCATGTTGCTGTCGGAAACTGGTTTTAACCTTTCTATACCATTATTATATTGATTTTCAATGTCTATCGTACACAGGATGACCGAATTCTAGTGTTTTACAAAATTGATGATATTCCCTCAGATGAAACCTCAGCTAGCTTTCATATTTGTGGTGAATTCCATATCATATCATTTTTCTCATATATATATATATATATATATATATATATATATATATATATATATATGTGTGTAATTGACAAAGTCCGGCAATTATTTTAAAAAGAATGTATAAAAATAAAAAAATGTCTTAATATATATATATATATATATATATATATATATATATATATATATATATTAGTGTGTGTGTGTATGTTTGTGTGTTTTTATGTGTTTGTATACTTAGTCTCGTATACTTCAACAATGAGTCATAAATCAGAATGTTCAACAGTTTCTTAATCATTTAAGAACACTTGTCTTCTTGTATAACAGAGGTTTAAGAACGTGTTTTTTTTTTCGATGGTCGAAGATCGTTCCCAGGCACCCGTGGGATATATACCCAAAGACAAATAGGTAGGTGCCGCAATGTTTTCAAGAATAAGATATTATAAATCAATCGAAGTTTTTCGCCACAAAATATAAACGAAAAACATTGAAACTCTCATAAAATGGAAAATAGACAGAATAGAAAATCATTCAAATTTATGGGATTCATTACACGAAAATAATTTTTGAAAATACTCTAATATTTATTAAATCTCAGGGTTGATCGATTAGCCAGAACAGCATAAGGAAAAAAATCACACACACACACACACACATAAACATACACATAAATACATAAAACACGCATGAAAATTCACACAAGTAAACACAAACACACACAACAGAACACGCACATACACACACATAAACACACACAAAGATAAACACATTCACACATAAACGCACACACAAACAGCCCGACAAGCACAAACACAGACAGACAGACACACAGAGACAAGCAGATGAATTCTACACCATGGCTGAAATAGTTTAATATTTTCGATTGGTGTTAGAAGTCTTTGTGAAAATCGTTTTGTGTGGCCAGCCTTCTGATCAATCAAGTGATTAATGGAAACGAACAAGACTACCATTGTTTTCAATAAGCAAATGATTATATATATATATATATATATATATATATATATATATATATATATATATATATATATATCTCAAATATGGGGTGCAATTTATATTACAATGAATCATTCATACAAAAAGTAGATTAGTAAAGTTAATGATATAAAATGGCGAAATCCTTTCGCAAATAAAATTTTAAAGTTGCATTAACCTATAAATCACTCGATGAATGTTATGATCCTTGTTTTTAAAAATTATAATCTGTATAAGGTCTTTTTTTAATCTGCAAGTACTTTCAACTGTGCATTTAGTCATCCTGGAAATTATTTTGTTATTGGTAAAATTTACATGTCTCTCTCTTTCTCTCTCTCTCTCTCTATCTATCTATCTATCTATCTATATATATATTGCTTGCCAGATATATGAGATATTCCATTTCTGGAAATGTTGAGGTTTTCTCATCTCTCTCTTTATATATATATATATATATATATATATATATATATATATATATATATATATATATAGTGTGTGTGTCTGTGCTGCGTGTTTATCAAATTTGGGCGGCACAGTCGTCGAACTCGGACCCTTAATGATCGAGATGATTAACATCTGACTATAATTTCCGACGCTAACCAACAAGTGACACTAGTTCAAAAGAGGAACGAATCCAACGAATCAATTCAGCTTTCTTTCGCGTCCATAGGATATGGAATCATATGGTCCATCACGGTGCCGCTATTAACACAAAGACAATGGAATCAGCGTTACTTGGGATCGTGACGTCGTTAATGGAACCCTAGAGGACTGGCAATGTTTGGCGCGGTCTGATGAGTACACGGTTCCATTAGTGTCAGTTAGATGATAGGGTTTCGTTGGAGCGCAGGTCGTATGATGGCATAAACCCTAGTAGCCAAAAATATTCCATTAAGGTATGAACCTTAGACACCATTCAAACTGGTGGATATTGTATACTTGTGTGCAGTAAAGTGGGCCCTCTCGTTCGTTTATACATGTTTCAGACCGATAACAACCAGATTGCACTGATTCCTGATAATTTGAACTCAGTCATCGACTACGTGTACTTCAACAAGAATGGTTTATTCCAGGAAGATAATGAACCCTGTCACTGTTCTCCAGAATTGTGTGCGTAAAATAGAAGGGAACAGAATAAATTTAAGTATTAAAAAACCGATTGTTGAAAATATATCGCATTTCCGAAATATGCCATATTTTATAGGATTAGCTGAAGTTTACAAAAATTTCAAAAAAAGAAAAAAAAAGAAAAAAAAAAAGAAAAAAAAGAAAAAAAGAAAAAAAAAGAAAAAAAGAAAAAAAAAGAAAAAAGAAAAAAAAAGAAAAAAAAAGAAAAAAACGAAAAAAAAAAAAACGAAAAATGAAACAGGATGCGTCGATGCATTTTTACTGGCCGGGAATTAACTAATCAGCAGCTGCTGACAATTTTCTGGAAAAAAGGACAATTCCTCTAATAGTCTTCAGTGATAATTTTACGCTTGGCATCGAAAACACGAGTCTGATAGATGCTTGCATAGAAGTCAGAAACATTTCCCTACCAAGAGAAAAAATAAAAGTAGCCAATACAGACGATATGGGTTGAGCTATTTATTACTACAAGAAAACCTTTCTCTTGGTGAAAAGACTTCTTATCTGACTTTCAGTAAGAATGGAAAACAGTACCAATTTGGTGTAATGACATGGAGACGGCAGTAGGGGAAAATGCAGTGACACAACCAATACGGCCCACTAGAGAACAACCACCAGTTCGAAACACATATGATAACCAGTTAGGAGCACATATGATATCGTGACAATCACACATAAGCATTTTGAAGATTTCATATGTTTAGTGCGACCACCACCAGCAATATTCAATTCAGGCCACGTATGATATCGTGACAATATCACATGAGATTTCTGAAGACTTTATATGAATAGATGGCCACCGTCAGCAAAATCCTGTTCGAGCTATATATCATATCGTGACAATCTGGTATGTGCATTCTGGAGATTTCCTATGAATAATGCGACCACTGCCACTAAAATTCGAGACACATATGATATCATGAATATTTCGTATGATCATTACGGATATTTCATATAAATAGTGTGATAACCGCCAGCAAAATACTCCCGAGCCACATCTGATATCGTGACAATCTCACATAGTACGGCCACTACCACCAAAATTATGTTCGATAGACATATGATATCGTCAAAATCTCACATGGTCATACTAGAGATTTCATATGACTATTGCGACTATCTCTTCTGGCCGCCAAGAAACAAATCGAGCATTTATAGGACATGGTGGAGAGATATATCCTCAAAAGGATTATGCAGCTTTAAATCTAATCTATTAGCTCTACTGCCCAGCTATCCAAAGTGTATGACACAACATCTCTCCGATCGCTTGGGAAAACAATACTACGTGAATTTGATGTCTTTCATTGAAATATAGAGCTTCCGATATGAGACCAGGTATCTACTTTATTAGTTTTGGCAAGTCAAAATACAACAGTGAACATGACGGGTTATGGACGGATGCATTTTCCCTCTTTTGTTCTTGTATGACAGAAAAAACATTTACCTGCGAAAATATTTTCATTATTTTGGTTAGCTGTGTTAACAACACAAATGTAGACATTACTTCGTTTTAGTAAGAGCGGATGTCTTTTGCTGTTCAAAAGAGTAATGTATTTTTGGCGAGTAATTTATCGACGTTTTTACTTATAGAGAAAGAAACACTGTGTATGCAAATGAACATGAGGTTGATGTGAACATGTAAGGAATTTATAAATATGAAAAGCGACTGGCTCTGTACGCTGATATTTTCCCTGATAATATGTTTGATAGAGAAGCAAGTTTCTCTAGGCGGAAATCACATCAAGGAATGGTGCCAACTATGTGAAAGAAACACCTTAATTAATGATAATTCCGTTGTTGGCGATAGATGAAGTTTATAATCATACAAAGTACTTTTTTTCAGAAAGAAGTAAATATAACTTTTAGAATATTTCGTCTTCTCTGTATATATAAAGAACTGAATGTATTATTCGCTATAATTACCAGTACATATGCGCGTATTTGTGTAATTGTATAAGCACTTGTATTACAATGCTTTCCTTTACCTATCCATTTACATTTCGACTGTGTTTAAATTCGACGCGAGTCTGTTGTCGTTATTTGGCACTAGTGCCTTTAGAAAAGAATGAGTACATTCCGTCATAGATCAGCTATCGGTAAAACAACAGGGTAGACTGAGCTCTTTAGCCTTTGTGTGTAGCCAGTCTAGGAATGATTAACCGGGAAACAATTCACATTCTCAAAAAGTCATTGCAATTTATAGGAAATAAAGAAATGGAACATGTGGAGAACCATCATCTTATGTCATGTCCTACACCCCGAAAAGATATGGCTGTCAAAATCTATCTATCTATCTATCTATCTATCTATCTATCTATCTATGAATGTCAAGATGCTTCAGATTAAATGTCATTTCACAGATAATAAAGGAATGGAATTTGTGGAGAGCCATGACCGCCTACACTTCTAAAGGTGATGCCATGAAAAAATCTATCTATCTATCTATCTATCTATCTATCTATCTATCTATCTATCTATCTATCTATCCAGTCTGTGCACTATCTATCTATCTATCTATCTATCTATCTATCTATCTAGTGTCAATATATTTCAGATTATAGACATACATCTGAATGCGCATGTGGTAGCAGATTTAAAAGAAGGGCGAATATGGAATCAGATTTATAGGACGGGTGAATGAGAGTGTAGATTTTTGGAGGAAAGGAATGTGGGAGCATATTTGTAGGCGGAGGGGGGGGGTGCTAAAATATTCTCAGCCCGGCTCAGATGGTTTTCTGATATTTGGCCAATTGTTAAGAAGCCAGCGAGAAAAAGAATCCACTAAATTTTCGAAAAAGAAATGTCATTTCACAGATAATAAAGGAATGGAATTTGTGGTGAGCTATGATTGCCTACACCTCGAAAGAACATGGCATTAAAATCTATCTATCTATCTATCTATCTATCTATCTATCTATCTATCTATCTATCTATCTATGTCAAGATGTTTCAGATTAAATTTCAAGATGTTTCAGATTAAATTGTATTTCAGAGAAATGTCATTTCACAAATAATAAAGAAATGAAATTTGTTATCTATCTACTTGCTGTTAAGATATCAACAAGCGTTTCTATTTTTATTTTTTTTTGATAGACATATTACTTTTTATTCAGTCTGAACGCGCATGTGCGAAAAGACATCGGAGGGTTACTGAAACAATTATAGCATGGCGATAGCAATATTCTTCAAATAATTGTATTGTTTCGAAATTTCGAAGATTCTGTAAAGTTGCTGAAGTAGAAAACCTGTTAGCGATCTCTCTTTCGCGCACACATACTTGCACATACATAACTAGAAACATATATATATATATATATATATATATATATATATATATATATATATATATATATTGTGTGTATTTAGGCAGACATTTAAACACGAGCTGCGATACGATTTTCGCTTCCGCGTCTAGTATACACGAGTTTATCGTTGATTGAAATTGTTCATGCAGCAAAAACAAACTATCATTACTGTTTTGTCCGTGTATTGTTTAATATATTTAAATGTAATTGTCATCTTTGGTAATGGCTTATATAAGCCGAAAACTTAGATTGGATTTAAACATGTATCGATATGGTGATTTCCTTTCGTCTTTCAATGATAATGTTATTAAGCTTATCAGACAATATGAAAGGAGCTTACTTAAAATAAATAGACAAAACTTGTCTATATTATTTAATGAAACATGCATCAATATATATATATATATATATATATATGTCGTAATGTTAAAAAAATCCCATATCATCCAAGTGTTATAAAGAGTACTCTAACATATTAAAACTTATCTACAAAAAGGGCTCAATGTATTTATTATTACAGAGTAAATAATTAATAGACACTAAAATCCCAAATCACCTCATATGGGAAATAGACTATTTCAGCAGAAGAAAATATCTGTCGTCTTTTTTATCAACCCCAGTGTGGACTGACTTTGCACCAGAAATAGAAATTTAACGGTAAAAGCTAAAAAACATTAAAAAAAAAAATAAAAATAAAATAAAATAAAAAAATAAAAACAAACAAAACAAAACGAACAAACAAACAAACAAAAAAAAACAGTCAAAAACTAATACACAATTTATTCATTTCAATGTGTCAGTGAGGCGAAAGAGAGGAGTCAGGGGAGGGTGGAAGGTAATTGTCTTAAACGGAAGAAGTTTTATAAAACTGAACTCGAATATTAACCTTATGACATTAAATTGGGGTTATATGAAGAATGAAATTTTAATTTAAAATGAAAAGGAGAGTAAAAAGGGGTTTAAAATACGTTTAAAATATAAAGATAAAAGGGTATAAAGGTTTAATGGAAAGAGAGCTGGCGAGATCTTAGAGTAAGGTAAAGTTTATAAAATATAATTAATTTAGTGTAAAGAAGTTATAGAGGGAGGAATATAGAATATAGTTATACTTTCGACATTTGAAAAGTTAGAGGGTGGGTTTATTATGAAAATATAGTAGCGAATTAAGTTAAATGTAAATTATGGAAATTTGATTTAGTTTTTATGCCAACATTTTAACACTAATTCATTACTCTGATTCAATAGTTGATCTCTAAGACTATTAGGAGTATGCGCGGAACCTATAATCTTCCAAACTATCTGTGGGCTCAAACCTTTTTCCTTCAATTCCCAAACACACACATAATTTGTATATATATATATATATATATATATATTCTAGAATAATCCTAAGGAGCCAAGCAACGTTTCAGCTAAACGGATCTTTATGGTAAAACTGGCTACTTAGCGTATTGAGCACGCTACGATTTAGTCTTTCTCCTCGTTTGTTTTTTTTTTCTTTCGACTTGGAGGTTATGCACTTGATTGGTTTCGTATTTTGTTAATGTTCTTGGTTCTTTCTTTTTTTATTTCCATTTTTATCCAGGGTACCGATTTATTCTATTACAAGTGGAACTATCTGAGGTTTTCCAAACGAGGATTACCATTTTATATATATATATATATATATATATATATATATATATATATATATATATATATATATATATATATTTCTGAGATGAGGTATTATGTACACTATTTGCATTATTCGGACTATTGTCCGAATTTTTGTCGCCATATTTATTATAACATTTCGGCCTTCTTCAGGTGGTTGGAATGTCGAACTGAACCCTTTATTTCACTCACTAGGGTAGACTGTTCTAGTTCCACGGGCCATGTTTACTGGATGCTAGTTATCAGTTATCTCCTGCTAATTCCCCTCTCCAAGTTCTCCACTGCCTTAAACGGGTATTGAACTCACACTCTTTGAGTCCTGTCACTGGATCTAACTGACGCCTTGAGGACACATGGCACTGTGGAGAACTTGGAGAGGGGAATTAACAAGAAATAACTGGTTCAGTTCGACATTCCAACCACCTGAAGAAGTCCGGGGCGTACAACGGCCGAAACGTTGTAATAAATATGGCGACAAATATGAGGACAATAGTCCGAATAATGTAAATAGTATATATATATATATATATATATATATATATATATATATATATATATATACGATTTTTGTAAGAGCTCGTCAATGTTTTCAGTTTGCTATTGGCACTCTTATTTTGTTAAAAATTCCCTATCCACAGTTTTTTATATCATTGTAAACATGACATCCATTTTCCTTATAAATATTTAAATCAACTTATTTGATGATATGAAATTTTACTATACAACTCGAATGATGTTAATCATATTTTAGAAAAACGTATACAATATCAGAATTATATATATATATATATATATATATGTGTGTGTGTGTGTGTGTATTTGGGCAGCAATCCTTCTTTCATGCGCATTTCATTGAATGCGGTCAAGATATTGTGTCCATATTCAAAGTTAATATTATTAAGTATTGTTTTTGTTTTTTTATTAATAAGGCTTCCATTATTTTTAACCCTTTTTTGCGCGTAGATAATGCGATTATATTAATGTTGTCAACATGTATGTTACGAATAGTGTCCAGTAGTTCTCCATGAATATTTTAATGAGATCTAATTGAGCTATTGTCAGAAAGGTGTAGAGTGAGTCTGCGTGTCAAACATGTAGTGTGCCCTATATAATTATTTACGAATATCTTGACTGTGTTTTGAAAAATGAAAATAAGGAAATTGGGCCAAGTATTAAAAATTATTTGAAGAAGCTGTTTCGCGAATGCAAGCAGAAAGAAAACTTTCCGAATAGTAGAACAGACGTCAAAGTCATCAAGAGAAATGTGAATTTTGGGTGAAGAAGTACATAAAGAGTTGATACTAATTTCGCTTTATTGAAGAATGGGTTTGCTGGGTGCTGAGCTAAATGTTGGGTCCTTCAAGGAAACTGCCGACCAATACAATTTAGAAGCGGGAGGTAGGATAATATATAAAGATAAGAGTGGGTAGTGGAAATGGGCTGAAAAATAACTGACAAGTACGAAATAAGAACTAGACGATATGGGGAAATGGGAACAATTCACACGCGGTGATTAAATGAAAGGATTACTTCGAAATTCTCTGAAAGTTACCACATCGACAATTACCTGATGAAAGCCGGTGGCTACAACGATCAAAACGTTGCGATAACAAGAGCAAAGATGAGAATAATGTAAATAATAATTCCTCACTCCAGAAATTCAGGCATACTGTACATCATTTAAAAAACACCATAATTCAATATATAAAGGAAGAGGAAAATATGAAACAGTTATATATATATATATATATATATATATATATATATATATATATATATATATATATATATATATATATATATGTACGTGCTTGTGTGTGTGCGTATGTGTGTGCGTACGTTATAAATTTACTAATTTAAAAATACACAGTAATTATCATGTTTCAAAACAGAAGCTAAACCATTTAATTCTATATATAAGGGCATATATAATTCTTATGGAAGGGCATATAAATACAATTAGAAAGACAATTATAAACAAAATTAGAAATTTACACACTTCTAACACACATTGAACACGAGGAACAAAAATAAAAGTGAGTTTTTAAAAATAATGTTAATTTAAGTTAATTAATTTAGTTCCAGGACAACCTGTATTAAAAGATGAATCTCGTACTACGTATTGCTCATTTAAATATAATCATACTCAGGAAACTCATTTAAAAATAATAATACTCATCAAACTCATTTAAATATAATCATACTCAGGAAACTCATTTAAATATAATAATACTCAGAAAACTCATTTAAATATAATCATACTGAGGAAACTCATTTAAATATAATCATACTGAGGAAACACATTTACACATAATCATACTGAGAAAATTCATTTAAATATAATAATACTCAGCAAACTCATTTAAATATAATCATATTCAGAAAATATTGTTGACGTCGGTTGGTTAATACTAATTTTTTGTGAAATCGGATATAATGAATTACTGATACTACTCGAATTGCAAGACACCTGTTTCAATGCTTTACTTTCTTATAAGTAACTGTATAGTGACTTTATTGCGGCACTGTATATATATATATATATATATATATATATATATATGTGTGTGTGTGTGTGTCTATGTCTGTGTGTGTATTTCGTTAAAATGACAACCATGTGTTTTTGATTGAATTTTTCTTGTGTCGTTAAAACTTTTCTAGATTTTTGGTTGTGTAATTTCCTGAGGACTTTCGGCTGATACTTCAGATATCTTCGCGCTACACACGAATGCTCACGACAATAACATGCTGAAATATCGTTTCTCGTGCAATCATCGAAGTTAAGCAACGTTGAGCCTGTCCAGCTCCTGTATGAGTGACCACTCAGGAATACCCAGTGCTATAAGCTAGGATGTGAGTGTAGTGTAACGGGTAACGTCTCGGAATATGAAGTTGTAGAGCTGATTTCGTATTTCATTCTGGTTCATTACATTCGCTTACACGCGAATACCCCCGGGAAAGATATGAATTCACCCCTTCTACCCCGTCTATGGGTTAAATATTAAGATTTGTATCTGAAATTTATTATTATAACTTAAAATAGTTAATACAATATTAAGTCGCAAAAACAAAACAATTATTCTTACTATACAAAAAAAAAAGAAAAGAAAAAAGGTTGGTAAGCCGTAAAATAACGAATCTATAATAATAATAATAATAACCGATCCATGACAATGACTAAAGTATTAGACGAAACCGATCTGGAAAACCAACAATATGGAAAATTTCTCCAAAGAGTCTGAGTGTAACAGACTCTGTAGATATCAAGTACCACATTTTTGGAAAGTGATTCTCATAGCAGGCCAGGGTCTTTTCTCAAATGTCGGCTGCACAACTTTCATTGACGGAGAAAACGGTGCAGCTTTCAGTTGAAATGTATAAAATCTTTCTCTTCAAACAATGTTTCAGGAAAATAGGTTTCTCAAGTCCAGTAGCTGTTATCGCTCTTTCCATTATTGATGGAGGTTTCCAACTTAACTTTTTGTTTGAAGTAGCGTGGAATGTCATTATCTTGATTATTCATTAATTTCATATGCAATGTTCAGTACATTTCATAATCACGATGCATGTGATTGTATGATCTCCATTTGATCTCTTGGAATCTATCCCTTATATACCTATCTCGTAGAAAAAGGTGCGTAATCTAGTGTACTCTCTGATGTCTTCAGCAAAAAAAGAACACTTTTTTGGCTTCTAGGCACATTAAAGTTTCATAAAGAAACCTGAAAACGTAGGAAAGAAAGATAAGAAGGCTGAACTATTATGTAATATCAGTCCACCTATGTGATAGTGAATGCTGGAATAGAGGCAATAGAGATGTGGTTTTACAGAAGGATACTGAGAATGAAATAAACCGAACTTGCACGCAGCGAAGTATTAAGGAAAATAAGAATGAAATGACACTTATACATAGAAAGCGACAGTTATAATTTCTGGCGTGCATAAAGAGAACAGAGGGTTTGGAGAATTTGACACTCACAAGACATAATGAAAGGAAGGCGTGTAGATTGTAATAACAAGTAACTTTGCTAACAAGATGAATAAATATTTGACATAATATGGGATGAGAGAGATACTAAGTTGGCAAGTATTTCTCAGCGGTAGAAATAGTAGGAAGGCGTGAAGAGCCATGATCTCTTAACCCCGGAATGGATAAAGCGCATAAAAGAAGGCACACCTAAAAAAGAGTTGTCGTTAGTATTTACAGAATAATGTGTGGTTGA
The DNA here is from genome assembly GCA_963932145.1 of Acanthosepion lycidas. Taxonomy (NCBI): domain Eukaryota; kingdom Metazoa; phylum Mollusca; class Cephalopoda; order Sepiida; family Sepiidae; genus Acanthosepion; species Acanthosepion lycidas. The sequence goes on from OZ010572.1 coordinate 138,686,354, forward strand.
TTTAGATTGTATTCGAATGCAGTAATGGCAAGTACCCTGGATCTATCGTAAACATTTACCATGTGGAATTAGTAACTCATAGACACTTCAAATATCTCAGTGCATGGATCAGTTATAACAGATATATTATAGAGGATAAGAAAATTGAACATACAATAGTCTGTGTTATGGGTAGTTTCCAACAACACCACCAATTGCTACAAAGCCAAACAAATTAACCCAAAGCCTGAGTTTTCAATTGAACTCGGCAGAAGGAAACTTTAATATAGATGTCATGGACGGCGCCAAATTCGTTCAGAAATATCTGAACTGCCAGCTGTATACATCCGTTTTCCCAGATCAATGGTTAAAAATAGCTTTGAAAAAAAATGATTCCTGTAGGTTTTAACGAGGACTATACTTGTTTGAGACCCACGAGCTTTCGTTACAGAAATACCACCAAAGAACTGTACCAAATAACAGAAACCACATCACTTGACGACTTACAAGAACAACAGCAACTAAAATGGAGAGCACATTTAATTCAAAGAGAGATTAATGAATAATCAAGATGTTGACGTTCCACACAACTTCAAACAAAAGGTTAGATAGGAAACTCCCATCTACACTCGAAAGAGCAATAACAGCCCTGGACTTGAGAAACATATTTTCCGAAAAAATTGTTTTAAGAGAAAGATTTTATACATTTCAGCAGCATCGTGTTCTCGGTTAATGAAGGCCAACTCTTTCCTTATAAGATAACGGCTATTTTAACAATTACCATCAGTGTAATAAAAGGATTTGAACCTAAATAGTTAATCCTGTAGCAATTTTCAAGTACTTCTAATGCTAAGTCGTTGCATCTACTATACTTTTAATTACATACTGACATATCTAACTCCAACCACAATGCTGATATGTTTACCTAGAGATCGACTTAAAGAAATGCATACCGCTAAAGAACTTAATGACATTGAACCACTGACCTGATGAGCCAGGTTTATCTCTACTTAACTGACCTAGTCGCCTCACCCCCGTCTTTTGCCGACACTACATCGAATCAATTAACCGCTATTAAAAGCTTGCAGCAACGTTTGAATTTATGGTGGGGGCTTCCATTTAGTTAGAAAATTCAGACAAAGTAATTAGCAAGATGGCGATTTACTTAAAGACGCGTTCTCAAAGCGGCCATTGATATCCTTAGCAAATAGTTGAGAAGAAAACAATCGCTATAGCGAAGACGTTTTACTATTTGGGAAAACAGATGGAGGGATGTTGAAAAGTTCTCGGCCGAACCCACTTACTCAAATCAGACCAATTTTTAAAAGAAAAATTCCATTTAATCGACCAGGAAACTTTCAACATCTTGTAAGAGTTTATTTAGTAAAATTATTTATTTTTATTTTTAAAATTTAAAAAATTTAAAAAGAAATTATTGTTCCTCTAGTAGTAGGCCCAAGAGCCACTCACTGTGAAATGTTACTAAATGAGTTACAGATAACGGTTGACCCGAGTTTTGCGAAATTTTGGATTGTATCGGTCAGGAAAGCATCCTCTTGAGAGTCAGTTGACAAAGCTGCGGGTCTTGCGAAGAAGCGCTCGAAATGGAAGGGCCTTTTTACAAGTAAAATACGTAGGAAATGAGTATGATTCGACCCTGATAAGTGGACAGGCGGGTCCTAGCTGTAAAGGTCTGAACTGTTAGTATGTAGCTCGTCAGAACACTTTGCAATAGAAATAGCGATAGAGTAGTGAAAGGCTTGCGACATTTCGTCTGTGAGAAAGGATTTGTGTAGTGGAATATAATTCATCACCCACACGGCCGAGTTGAATCTTTTGAACTCTGTCAAGGCTGGAGCATAAGCTCCATCTCAGATAAGGAAACAATATTCTAATTTTGATTTGGTCCCACTGTTGTAAAGATAGAGTATGCTAGTCAGGTACTTCATGGATCAATACAAGGAACCCTCCCATATGTCCTTCTCTAATAATAGATCCAAGAAGACTCTTTCTTCTGAAATTCTCAAAGCATTTACAGCTTTATATCTGCTTACTAAATACAGGGTGCTGTAGAAGCACCTCCCACATATACCGCCCAGAGATACCTCCCATATGATGTTAAGATATTAGCTAGATTACATCATTGTCGCTAATGTCTTACCTCTATATGAGAGGTATTTCTGGGAGGTATATCTGGGGGGTATTTCTGGGAGGGATATGTGGGGGTATTTCTGGGAGGTATATGTGGAGGGTATTTTTTGGTGGTATATATTAGGGGTATTTCTTGGAGGTATATGTGGGGGTATTTCTGGGAGATATATGTGGAGGGTATTTTTTGGTGGTATATGTTAGGGGCATTTCTGAGAGGTAATGTGGGGGTATTTCTGGGAGGTATATGTGGAGGGTATTTATGGGTGGTATATGTTAGCGGTATTTCTGGGAGGTATATGTAGGAAGTAATTCTATATATATATATATCGTGCAATCATTTTATATAAGACAATATCGAAAATGGTTTATATCATTCTTCTTTTATATACCATTTCTCTTCAGGACGTGACCAATCATGGCTCTCCACAACTGCTCGTAACTCTAAAACATATTTGACCTCTTACTACACTCCATCTCCTTGTTTTTCCATCCATTTACACAAGCTCTTTAAGTAGGTTGTTCGTTCCTTCCATAGGCTCCTCTTAATTTCAATATATCCTGTGAGCAGGGAGGTCTCGAGACCTTTTTCCCTCATTATATGTCTCAGAAACTTCAAGTATTTCTTTCTGAGTCTAAGCACAATTGTCCTTTTTTGTTTCCATCGAAATCACTGGTCAATTTCTTTGTATGGAAAACATATTTTTGGATTCAGATTCGATTCAGTGGATCCAATTTCTTACTGTTCTGCTGCAAAATAATAGTTTGCCCGAGGCCCAAAAGTAATTATAATCTAACACATGACTTATGAAGTATAATGGATAATACGCCGGGATGTAGGAGATAGTAAACGTAAACTATTCAAAATAAAGTATAGCTTGATTATGTTATTCGCTTTGATGTTTGGCTTCCGTGTGAGACATGTTCACCAAATATAAAGAAAACATCGCGTTTAATTGAATAGATTGTGGCGGTCAATGAAAAGGGGATACTTTAGAACAGCGTGAAGCGTGAGTTATTGTGGGAGGAGCGAGATGAAAAACAAATAACCGTAAAGAAAACCGGCCTTCCCTCAAAGAAGGTGGCGCTAAGGTTAATAGTAAAGATTAGGGGAGAGTTTTCTATCAAGATCTTCTTTCGGAGAAGTAAACGATCGATTCGAACAAGTAGATTCGAATAAACATATTGAAAACAGGAACGGATGAATTGTATCTAGAATTACGTAGGCGAAAAAGAATTGCATCTTGTTCAGATCACCTTTTGTTCATTGACCATCCGAAGTTGCTAGAGCTTTGTTGAAAATGTTTCTCTTAGGTTTCATAATCAGCCAATGTCACCTTCGGATTACAATTCATTCTCCTTTACAGAATTCATTTAATTAATGAAATCATCCTAAGACACCATGAACAGTTCTTTGTTGATAAAAAAAAATGTCCCAGGAGGATGGAACTATGAAGTTGTCTGAAAGATGGAAGACTATTTTCATTCTACAGCATTTTTCTCAAAGACGCATTGTTGAAAGCCGATCGCTACTCTACCCCTAGTTCCATGTCAAATGTTCAGATAAGCGTTTCATTCTTTATTTCTACCAGTTCAGATCTTTACAGCTAAAATCCGCTATACTATATCCTAAAAGTCAAAGTACAATGTTTCTTTTTTTATTCCATTTGTAAGGAAGAAGTTTCACTCAGACAACTTCTTCTCAAGAACACCTACATTATGGAATATACACCCGTGTGAATGATTCCCCGAAAACTAAAATTTTAACTTGTTCAAGTCAATCATTATGTCTCCTCCATATCCTCATAAATTCCATTTCATTCTTCCTCCTCTGACACCCATACCACTGACCTCATTGGCTTACGGTATATCACGTTGAAACTTCTGTTCTATGACGATCACTGAAGTTAAGCAACATCGAGCCTGGTCAGTACCTAGATGAGTGACCGCTTGGGAATACCAGCTTAGATGTTGCAATTGGAGATCGGAGAGCCAAGTTCCAATTCCAGTTGGCTTCGTTAAATGCATTTATGCGCAAATGACGTTGGGCAAAATATGAACCCATCTCTTATACCCCAAGCTATTGGTTAATTAGTAAGACTTTTATCAGTAAATCACTATTATCACAAAAAATTCTTGCATTGACCTACAAAAGTTAATAGGCCGTATACAATCAATCCCATCATTCAGGATTTCTCTACCTTGATTGACTATTGATCCGTGTATTGTAGTAAAAAATTAAAAGTACACATATTGTTAAATAAAGATAATACTGAGAAATAAGAAAAACTCGTCTTTTACTTCTGTTGTGGCCTGTTTAGAGGCCAAAAAGAAGACAGAGAAGACGAATTTAGGTTGAAGAAATGTATTGACAAACAGATATATGCAAAGCAAGAGTGTTAGTAATATGCCGTTAGATGTGTACGTCCGAACGGTAGGTTAACACTGCGTCCCCGCTACCCTAAGACTCTATATTTAACAATCCTCCTACGAGGAATATATGTGGCACAAAGCCGAGTTTAACGTCGGTTTTTCCGAGCCCGTAGGCTCGGCCAAAAATATAGCCTTTGAACCCGCATAAGCGGCTTCGGGATCTGTCTACCTCCGCGGACAAAACCTTGCCTTTCGGCAAAGCTTTGTCCGGGTTCCTCTCTGGCAAAGCAGAGAAGTTCGACAGAATTCGCACACAGTCAGACACTGCTCAACGACTCGGTATTTAATATCCTACCCACGAGGAATATATGTGGCACAAGGCCGAGTTAAAAGTGTGGTCTCCGAGCCCGTAGGCTCGGCCAAAAATATACCTTTTCAACCCGCCTAGACAGGTTCAGGGCCTGTCTACCTCCCCGGACAAAACCTTGCCCTTCGGCAAAGCTTTGTCCGGTTTCCTCTCTGGCAAAGCAGAGAGTTCGACAGAAGTCGCACACAGTCAGACACTGCTCAACGATTCGGTATTTAATATCCCACCCACGAAGCCGAGTTTAAATTGGGTTTCTCCTAGCCCGTAGGCTCGTCCAAAATATACCTTTTCAACCAGCCTAGACAGGTTCAGGGCATGTCTACCTCCGCGGACGAAACCTTGCCCTTCGGCAATGCTTTGTCCAGGTTCCTCTCTGGCAAAGCAGAGAGTTCGACAGAAGTCGCACACAGTCAGACACTCCTCAACGATTCGGTGTTTAATATCCCACCCACGAGGAATATATGTGGCACAAGGCCAAGTTTAAAGTGGGTTTCTTTGCGCCCGTAGGCTCGGCCAAAAATATACCCTTACAAACCGCCTAGACGGGTTCAGGGCCTGTCTACCTCCCCGGACGAAACCTTGCACTACGGCAAAACTTCGTCCTGGTTCCTCTCTGCCAAAGCAGAGAGTTCGGCAGAATTCGTACACAGTCAGAGACTGCTCAACGACTCTCGTGTAGGAAGTCTCGCAGTTAGTATTTATGGAGGAGGAAGAGTTCATTCTACTGTAGGAGAGTTTACCACAACAATTTCTTAAACCGAACGAATTTTTTATCTGACTCCCCATAATGTCACGTGGTCATTGTATATATTCCGCTCTCATTGACCTTTGTAAACATCCGATGGAAATATTATAGACAGAAACAATTACCGCATTTGACGGCATATAAAACGCACGCGAGTATATGACGCACCCCAATTTCAGCAGGAGAAATCGAGAAAAAATTAGCAATTAGTAAAATTAGTAGAATTATTATTAAATGATGCAGCCTAGGCTATATTTATTTTGATTAAACAAACCATGGTTACAATTAAAAGAAAAATAATAAGAAAGAAGAACAATTTATTATATCCAAAGTTAAGAAAACAAAATAAAAATCAAGCAATTATTACTATTGAGCAAAACAGTAGTTACCATTAAAATTTTATTCATCTTCAAACCGGTAAAATTCGTCATCTTTGTAATCAAAACTCTGATGCCCATTTTCAATAGTACTATCATCGTCGTTAAATAATGCGTCATCTTCCATTCCATTGGGAGCATTGCTAATGCCATACTTTTTAAAAGATATCACGACAATTTCTGGACTAATATTATCCCAAGCAAGCTTCATACATTCGCAGATTTGTGCAATGCTGGGTCTTTTTATTCTTCTTGTAAGGTTATAATCAGCCATTCACGTGTTCCATTGCTCTGTCATGTTTAAGTCTAAGCTAATAGGAGTTGTCAGGTAGATAATTACGGCCGACTATCGTGAATTTTAAACCTACATATGACATATGAGACACAGGGGAATCTTCAAAGATATTTTTAGTAAAAAAAGTGCACCTTATATGCCGTCAAATATGGTAATTAAACTCCATGAATTTTATGAAAGTAAAATAAAGCTCCTATTTCTCAGTCCTGTGTTAGCCTCTATATGGAATACAATAATTAATAAGAATAAGACATTTTAAAAAAGAGATAATGTTCGCTTTCTTAAAAACGATGACGATTCAGTTTACACCCTATTCGTCAGGAAAAAAACACATTTTTCATAGGACAAGATATCATGACAAGGTAGAGATTATAATCTTGTTGATTTTTAGAGAGTTGGGGCTGTCATGGCGGATAGGGAGATTCGCGGATCAAGTGACTGACGGTTATAGTGAATCTATAAATGTAAAGTTATCCGTGGTGTAGACACTTCATCGTTAGCAGTGAGAATGCAAATGCAAAGAGAAACTGAAATAGTCTGGAGTTGTGTCAACCGATATCTGTCCTACTCGTTTTGATAATACTCTCTTTTTCCGTCTTCCAACTGCCTTACAATCTCTCTGTAATGCGCTATCTCTTGAGCTTGTATTAAGTGAACTATCAGTAAAAAAAAAGACAGCACGCGTCAATCTCTTTAATAAAATCTCAAATGTATATGGAAAGAGATAAGTGTATGCTGTGCCAATTAGCGATTCGAACTCTTTCATCACATATCGCTATTTTGCGTTGCAGCGAGTTACGGGCCGGTGAACGCGTTGAAAGACAGAAATGCCCACAACCAACATAGCAGACTTGTGATATGAGTCCACGTAAAAAGATGTTAAGAAAACAACATGGGCCAATATATATGTACAAACAAATGATAATGTCTTAATAAAAAAGGGTTACATAAACAATAGAATATTGCTGCGTCTTACTGAACAATGAACATGAATGAAGAAAATATTTAACCTAGTGTATTGTTTGCGTATGTGTAGGCTGGTGTAGGAAAAAATCCTATGAAGTGAAAGGTGTGTACGTAGTTGTGCGTGTGTGTCTATTGTTCATGCGTTTCCCGAAAGGGGGCGCGTTCTTCCGCGAGAAATTTACATGTGTAAGCGGAAAAAATGAGAAGCGTGAGAAAAGATATCGCCGAGTATTTATAGTCCAGAAAGCGTCCCCTGGTAGCGGTTTCGAAAATTGGGACGAGATAACCCTACAAGGAGTAAATACTCCCATAAAATGTGTATTTCATATCTTCCTACGATTCTTTATATAAGGATCTTAAGATTCGCGTGCTTAACAGATCGTTCAGTGTTTGAAAGTTATGTTTCTGTGTGTGTCTTTGTGTGTGTGTCGTGTGGGGGGGGGGTAGCACACGTTAAACACAAACCTTGGGTTTCATTATTTCCGGATGCATTATCCGTGGAAATCTTAAACAAAATGTAATTGTTTTTGTTTAACGCACGTCATTGATCAGAACACTAGTGACATTAACTGGTTCACATGTAAAAAAGACAATATATTTTGGTGGGAGTTTTTGCGGATAATCAATCGTTAGACATTTCTTTAGCCGTGACATTTCTCATAATCGAAAAGTATTAATTGTTTATCCGTTTTAATATAAGTAAAATGCCAAATCTATCCCTGTCATCTTAAAGATTCATCTGTACTTTTTTATTTACAAATATCATACTTGAAACTGTGAAATAATGATATGGTACTTTCCCAAATTTCGTAACGGTACACAATTATCAATGACGTAAGCACAGTCTCAAACTCACAATTTGCAAATAAAAACAAAGTATAGATAACTCTGTAGGAAGTCAGGTATCGATTTGACACCGTACTTATATTAGGTACAAGGATCCCCCCCCCGTAGAAAATGAAAAAAAAAATTGGTTATGGCAAATGTCGTCGGTAGATGAATGCTAATCTAAAAAAAATCTTTTAAAGTAAAGTTTTCGTTATTTTTTTTCTTTAAGACCGAAACATTTTTTTTAAGCATTTCACCCCAAGCAAGGCGGGAAGCCACTAGCATGCAAGGTGTTATGGAGGATTTGGAGCGAGAGCAGATAGGAGTGATAGAGGAAAGGATGAGGAGAAGGATAGTGGATAGATCAAGGTAACTGAAGATGTCGATTGACATTACATTTGAATATTTGGAGATTATAGCTATCAGGGAAATGGGGAAGGGACTCCACAGAGGTGCGAGATATGACGCAACTGGAGTAGAAGAGACGGCTACATTTAACAGTTTCAACAGTGAAAGGGGGGAGCGGGATGCCAGACTCGTAAAACGCTTGAATTCATGAAGTCTGGGAACCAGTGCAAGCAGCTCATCGGAGCAATTACCATGAAAGTATTTGTAAAAAAGACAGAGAGAGGCGACGGCACATCTGTGAGAGAGCGACTGCAGACGAGATCAGGGCCAATTACATTGCGTATCCGTCTCTGGATCTTATCAAGAACCCTGAGGCAAATAGTAGGGTCTCCAGACCATATATGGCAGCAATACTACATGCAAAGGCGAATGGTTGATTTGTAGATTTGAAGCATCGATAAATAGTTAATTGTAAACAGGATGGATTTAAGGAGGAAGTACTGAAGCACTTATATACAAAGATGGTATTCAGAGCAGGTCTGTTTTGGTTAAAAGATTCGAGCTAGCGGAAAGCAATCTACAAAACCTCCTTCAGAAGGTACTTAAAGGAAAGTGAAAATAGATTAAGCATTAATTGAAAGAAGAGAGAATGACAGTAAAAAGATGAACGTAAAATGCAAATTAGAAATTGGTAAAGCCAAAATCAAAAAAAATCAAAAAATTTAATCTAGGTTGTGTTAAACAGATGGGGGAAAGTGAGACATTGAAATCCGAAGGTGCACCGGAATAGCCAAACATGCCTTCAGAAAGCTAAGCAGAGTATTAATAAACAGAAAAATCGTTAGAAACAAAGAAAAGTGTACTTACCTATTACGTGATAGTTGTCCTCCTATATGGTATAGAATGTGGGACAATCATCTTAAAGACGAAGAAGAGACTTGAAGCAACAGAAATATGGTTATACAGGAGTATGTTGAGGATACCACGGACTAAATATATGAACAAAGTTTTAGAGAAATCGGAAACAAAAAGGCAACTTATACTTAACAGTAGAAGCAGATAGTAGAAATTTTTAGGGACAGATAGAGGGCAAGATAGACAGAGGAAAGCAACGCATAGAATACGAATAGTGTGCTTGAGAGAGAGACAGACAGACAGAGAGAGAGAGATCGGCAGAAACAGAGACAGACACAAAGACAGAGACAGACAGCAAAATGAATTTGATCAGCTTGGGTTTTGCTGAAATAAACGGAGCAAGAATTAAACATGTTTAAGAACACACAGATAAAAATGTATTCTTCGAAAGTGAATGCCATTAAAAATTGTCATATATGAAGAAAATGAGTAACTACCGACACCGAGGTTCGAGCGTGACACTCTGGACTTATGAATATATGTTCTCCGCCAGGTGTATAAATAGCGGTGTCAGGTTACTGACTGCAGTGATTATTGAGTGGAACTATCCAGTCGAATTAGTGTGAATTATTGTGAGTCGATGATTTGGGTTTTGATTTAGGATTTAAATGACGTTAAGCCGAGCCGCGCTACTAACAAAGTATTCACTGAAATGGTTAATTATCTTTGGTTGAATTTTACTTCTTTGTTCTTGCTAAGTAATTATTTGCGGTTGTAATTAAATACTGTTTTATTTTAACATTGAAGTTTTGAGTTATACTTAATTATTAACGGCCAACGTACGTCACAAAAATAAAGGGAATAATGTCTATGAAAGAAACGGAATGTGTGATGTTGGATGAGAACTACATGCTTCCTAGTGAGAACTACATGCTTAGTTGGTGTTATTTGAAATGTATGTTAATATAGTTTCTCATAGTCAATACTGGTTGTTGCAAGCACTGCTAGAATTTGTGGGGTCTGCTTTTCGTAGAAACCGAGCTGAAAAGGAAGTTTTTTCCCCGAGCTGTTCAACAGTGACATTTCGAATACAACGAACCTCACTGGATATATAACATCACGTGATTGCCCACTGCGAATCACTTCTGCACGCTTGGGGAAAAACTTCTTGTTTCTTTGTTACAAGGTCAATTCTTAAGTAGAAACTGAGGTACAGCACAAAATTTAAAGAGTGATTACATTTTGTGTGCAAACATTCTGATTAGATTTAAGTATTAATTGGATTATTTTTGGGGATGTTTCTTTTTAAAACATTAACAGAATCGTGCCTCTCCGCCATTTTGACACAAATATATTACACAGAGCCTTTCACGATATTTGGTTATGTTTATAAGCATCACATTTGAGAATCGTATGTCGTTTAAATTTAGCTTTAAATCATTTCTTTGCTTGTCATTAATTTGGACTGAAGACTCTTCACTAACGTTCCTGAGATGGTGAATACAGCCATAATCCTTTGGTTCAGATAAAGATCAGAATTAAAAATGGAGCTTCGTAGCCATAGGGAAGGCAATCTATTTCGAAGTAAAATCTCCGTTAAGGCATAACTTCCAGACTGATGTCTGGCATGAAGAATTAAAATCTTCGCTATAAAACTCTTATCGTTAAGGCGTAAATTCCAGACTGATGTCTGGCATCAAGAATTAAAATCTTCGCTAGAAATCTCTTATCGTTAAGACACAACTTCCAGCATGATGTCTAGCATGAACAATTAAAATCTCCGCTATAAATCTCTTATCCTTTAGGCATAACTTCCAGACTGATGTCTGGCATGAAGAAGTAGAATCTCCGCTATAAATCTCTTATCGTTAAGGCATAACTTCCAGATTGATGTCTCGTATGAAGAATTAAAATTTCTGCTCTTATCGTTTAGGCATAACTTTCAGATTGATATCTGGCATGAAGAATTAAAATCTCCGCTATAAATCTCTCATCGTTAAGGCATAACTTCCAGACTGATGTCTGTCATGAACAATTAAAATCTCCGCTATAAATCTCTTATCTTTTAGGCATAACTTCCAGACTGATGTCTGGCATGAATTATTAAAATCTCCGCTAGAAATCTCTTATCGTTAAGACACAACTTCCAGCATGAACAATTAAAATCTCCGCTATAAATCTCTTATCGTTAAGGCATAACTTCCAGACTGATGTCTGGCCTGAGGACTAAAAATCTCTGCTATAAAACACTTATCGTTAAGGCATAACATCCAGACATTTGCTATGAATTTATTTGATTTTAAAATAAATATTATGGACCTGAAAATCGTTTTGGGACGTGAAAATTCATAACATGCAATTTTATTTCTTATGTCCGCACTGCATATTCAGGGTGCTATGTAAATTATCGCAATTTTATACTTTTAATTTTGCTTATGCGCATTGTTTTTATTTATTATTATTTTGTCGACTGCACAGTGTAGTAGATCAGCTGACAACAGTCTTTGGGAAAAAGAGCACAATGACGCAATTCACTCCGTCAGATATTTGAAAACGGCATGCTGTACTACTTGGCATTCGCACTGGAAGCTTCAATAGGAACATTTTCGAGTCAACCTGAGAGCAAGGCTGAATATTAGGAAAGAGTTGGATGAGACTAATGGTGATTACGAAGGTTCGGCAACTTGGAAAACTCACTCTGACTGTTCTGATCAGAAAAGAATTCCAGAATTTGTTGGTGAGGGCATCAGACTCAACTCGGTGTGCTACATGAAGCGCCTTGAGGAGGGAGTGCTGCATTGATTGGCTGAAGATAGTGGCTGCTGAAATATCCTATGTTTGGCAACATGACTCTGCACCATGCCATACAAGCACAAGTACCCAGTTATGACCGTCAGAAAATTTCTGCGACCCTAACGCCACTTGTATCTAGCCCCCTAACTCTTCAGACTGCAAACCTCTTAAGTATTATGTGTGTGAGCGCAGTTGACTGAGAGGCCAACAAAACTAATAACACCAAAGATGAACTTATGGAAAGGATTATGGCAGCATTCACCAAATTAAACAAGGTCCAAATGAGTTGGTAGTAGATTCCGAAGTCGTCTGGAGGCCGTGGTTGAAGCCAATGGCGATTTTCTTGAATAAATGTACTTCTGTAGAATTTCAAGATATTTTTGTGTAAATGTGGTAAATATATCTGTTAAAATGAGATGTCAGTGTTATTTTTATTTTTGCATAATTTAGACAAAAACTTATCCATCTCACCTCGTATGTATGGTAATTTTCTCAGCGTAGCTTTGATGCGGTGCAAGGTTGAAATTATGGGTACTCACTGAGGGCCGAATTCACTGTTCAGTCGTAATAGATCTATCGAGATAAGTCTGCTATCTATTACATCATGTCGAAATATCAAAACTGTATGTATGTATGTATGTATGTATGTATATCTATCTATCTATCTATCTATCTATCTATCTATCTATCTATCTATGTATCTATCTATCTCAGTCTAATTATAGCAATATATCTTAGTCTTATCATTATCTATCTATCTATCTATCTATCTATCTATCTATGTCTGTTCTTCGTATGTATCTATGTATGTAGTATGTATGTATCTATCTCAGTCTAATTATAGCAATATATCAGTCTCATCATTATCTATCTATCTATCTATCTATCTATCTATCTATATATATATATATATATATATATATATATATATATATATATATATATATATATATATATCCACTTCTAAGTATATCGATTTAAAAACATTTGTTTGAAGACCGGAGTATTGAAATTTCTTGCTATGCATCTAAAATATTCAATTTGATTTTCTTCGGAGGAAGTTTAGTTATATTCATCTTTTTATATAATAATAATAATAATAATAATAATAATAATAATAATAATAATCACTTTTCATTCATATAAAAAAACATCCTCTAGATCAATAAAATTTCAAAGTCTGGTTCGGTGATGATTATTGCGAAACAAATAGAAAAATTACAATGTGAATTTAAAAGAAATTTAAATTGAAAAGAGAAAAAGTAGAAATAATAAAAAATTACCAAAGCGCGTGATGAATCGATGAAATATAAAATGTTTCAAAAGATCATCAGTTGGAAGTTAAGAAACAAAACCAAAGATCGAAGCCGAAACGTTCGAGAGCTAAAACATAATTCAGCAATACATATAAAATAAAATGATTTACAAATAAATGAAAATACATAACACCTACTTATCTCATCGACCTCGTTTCAATTTTAAACTCCATCGTCTTTTGCTTTGCTCTATATGTTCTTCGACGGGGCTACGTATTTTTGAATTCATTGTTGTACTTCACCTAGACTGTTTACCAACCACGGTTAGAGAATTTAATCTGATTTATTATTTAACCCAAGAGGTGAATAGAAGTGTTGGCATTTGTACGACTTCGAATGTAACAAGCTTGACAAAATAATAAACTTGGCTCGCCGATTTCACATTCGAAGCCAATAACGGTTATATAACGTGCACCTCCTGAGTGAAATTTACGTACAGATAAATGGAAAATACAAGAGGCAAGTAGAAAAACTGAATGTGTTCAAGAAATTTTATGTGCATATTGGAAGAGATTACGGGGCTGTAAACTAAGAAGACAATAAAAATGTCGACTGAGTGACCAATGTGGAAAACTAAATAAATGAAATCGGCAATATATTTTAATCTGGGAAGCAGTTGAAGATTAATTTCAGACATAAGAAATATAATTGTGAAAAGGCACTCGACGACATTGCGGTATTGAGAAAAAGAGATACTGAATATGGCTTGGGAGAAGCGCTTCCCGAAAATGAACAATTGTAAGTAATTACAGACCTATAACATGCCTCCTTCAAAAGCGAGGTACTTCAATATTACGAGCGAAAAAATATGTGTTAGGATTGATCAAGACTGTCTACATTTCTGAAATTTGGTATTATTTACACAATTTACATTATTAGGACTATTGTCATCATCTTTGTTGTCATAGTTATTACAACGTCTCTTCAGGTAGTTAGAATGTCGAACTGAACCCTTTATTTCGCTCACTGGGATAGAGTGTTATAGTTCCACGTGCCGTGTTTTATCAGTCAGTTGTCAGTTAACCTGTTATTACCACTGTCTTAACCGGGTATTGGGTCCTGTCACTGGATCTAACTAACGCCTTTATCCACTGTGCCATGTGTCATACATCTGTGTACGAATTTCTGGGTATTATAAACCTAATGTCTTCAGCAACATTTTTTACCAGTGCTCATATTGCAATTTTTGCTGCTATCAATCATGTTTTTAGCAGAGCTCATATTGCAATTTTTGAAACGTTATAATAAATATGGCGACAAAGATGAGGACAATAGTCAGAATAATGTAAATAGTGTATCTTGAAAGACATTAAACGTGAAACAAGAAATAAGCCCCGCCATTGACGACAAAACAAAACCGATGACCCTTTGTTGTAATAATTATTTTTTTCCTTGTTCTCCGTTCACACGGAGGAATAAGAGCTTCCGCTTACTTGAAGCGTAACATCAGTATCATTTTGTGATATGTCTCGAAACGACAGGCATCTTTTACTCGGATTTGGTTACAGCTGTTTCGACATCTGTTGCAGATTAAGCTTCCCAATTAAGAACTGGGAGACATGAATTAATTTATACGTATACCAAAGAAAAGGTACAATAAAAATATAAATATACACATTCCTTGTCTACAGTCTTCAATAAAAGTCGTTGCTATATGTACATACATACGTGTATTAGGATAATTTATAGTTATATGTCTACAAACACCGACACACGGAGATAAAGACAGACCCGAGACACCGAGTTGAAGAGATCTGTTTCACGCGTGAACACAACCCTTTATGACGCTTCTGTCGTAGCATAAAGCAGATTTTTGTCAATCCGTGTTTATAGATTGTGTCCACACTTTTCTGTAATTTCGGTAATTATATATGTCAGAATGAGCTGCCATTGTTATTTTCATTTCCGATTTTTAAAGAATTATGTTTTCAAAATTGACGGACGTGGTGGAAGAATATAAAATAAGGATTCTATCAAAATTGAAGACATGGGAGTAAAATGGATATTAGCTAACAAAAAGCTAGCATAGGTGTGTACAAACGTTTCCAGGTGAAATCTTTTTTTCATTTAACTGTGTAAAAAAAGTGTTACATTTTGCACAAACCTAATATATATATATATATATATATATATATATATATATATATATATATATATATATATATATATATATATGTATAATAAAATAAAATGAAAGAACAGTTTATAATCCAGATTTCTTTAGCATTTATGTTTAAAAAACAGTGCTCGATACACAGTAGAGCAATTATTTTATTTAAAAATATGTTTCCATCGCGATGGAAACATATTTTTAAATAAAATAATTATAATATATATTATATTCATAAGCTTTATTAAATTCAAAACTTACGAGAAACTTACCACATTCTAACTGCAGTTCATAAATAATTTTTGGGAAAATAAATTAACTGTATTTACCATGAGTCCATCAGAGGGCGAAACACATTGGCTAAAATAAGATTTCCTTTTATATATATATATATATATATATATATATATATATATATATATATATATATATATATATATATGCATGTATGTGTGTATGTGTGTATGTAGATGTGTGTGTATAGATGTGTGTGTATGTGTGTATGTGTAGGTGTGTGTGTGTGTAGGTGTGTGTGTATTTGTGTGTGCGTTTAAATGGACGGTAGGTCCGCGCCTGTGTGACTATCGTTTTGGTCGTTCAACTGCCAATCACTATCCAGTGTCAATACAGTGTCAACACATCTATCTATCTATCTATCTATCTATCTATCTATCTATCTATCTATCTATCTATCACTCACTCACTAATTTGGCACCTGTCAGTTTTGACTATGGTGCTAATAACCTTTTGCCCTTGTTACCTGAACAGGTGAGCTAATTATAGAAGATGTCTTCATCTACTTTCTCCTCTCATACATACTCCCCACGCATGCACACACATGCACACACACATATGCACACACACACACACACATATATATATATATGTATACATATATATATATATATATATATATATATATATATATATATATATACACATATAGATAGATAGATAGATAGATAGATAGATAGATAGATATGTACACGCATATGCATAGAAACTCTTTCAGAAACGTACATATATACATATTTATATACATGCATATATTTACGCACACACATATATACACGGAGATATATATGCACACATGTATGCGAATAGATATATATTGTTTATAAACATATATTTGTGTGTGTATACGCACACTTTAAGTTTAATTCATGCTTTTAGTTCTCGTATGAACAAAAATGGGCCTTGAAGCCATTAAGCTGATTGCAACCGTGGAAAAATACGTTCTTCTGTACAGGTTCCAATGGCGGCGAGAGGAGAGAAGCAGCTACGAGTGTGCCAGGCCTCGAAGATTATACCTTTAGGGGTTTAGGATGGGACATCTTTACAAAAAGTATAGTGCAAAATTACGAATCGGTATTTTATTGAAAAAATATGAAGACTAAGACCTGTTTCAAATCAGTTTTAAAGTGCATTTGTTAAGCTTTCCTCCAAGCTAAATTCGTCGAATTCTCTCGCCAAATCACACACGATCGCAACGGTTGCCAAACTGATAGGACGGCCTTGAAGCATTGTTTTGCGTTGATAGTTCTTTATTCGTTTTAAGTGATTAAAAGAGTGCTCTGCAGATGCAAATGTAGCAGCAATGACGCAGATGATTCGGAGTGAAATGAAAATATTAGGGAAAAATCCCAACGAATCCTTTTCCGGCTGGTCTGGTGGCTCAAAATAATCTGAGTAACGGACCTCGGGAATTCTCTCTTCCGCACTGACAGGACACTGTTTTGTTTTTCAGGTGACCATTGAGATCGAAGTGGTTCTGTGCCGATTATAGCTATTCCTCCTGGAAGAGTTATCGTAATTTGTTCAACATATACATATATACTTTTATATATGAACGAATGTATGCACGTATATTTCCATACACCCACATCAAAATGTATATATATATATATATATATATATATATATATATATATATATATATATATGCATGCACACGTACACACATATAGACAAGTACAGGCATATATATATATATATATATATATATATATATATATATATGAAAGTGAACATTGAAGTCAAAACTCAGTGGAGACAGTCTGTTTCATCACGCTAGACGCAATCGTCAGGAGGCCTGACGATTACATCTAACATGAAACAGTATATATATATATATATATATATATATATATATATATACTACTTACATACATATATATATATAGTATATATATATATATATGCTATATATATACATACGTTGGGGGAAAATAAATATTCCTACACTTGAAAAAATGTATTTTTATAAATGTAAAAGCCTTAAATAAAACAAATCTCGGCACATTTTATGTATAAAGACACATACTATTAAAAAATAATAATAAACTTAATTCTTATTCTAACAGAAATTCATGCATTTTTTTATTGTAACTGGTGAAAAAAGTATTCGTACAAATCAATTATTCGAATAAAATAATCAATTAATTATGAAAAAAGTATATTCTAGCATATTCCAGTAATGTTATCAGTAATTATATTTAACGCTATTAGCCATTATCAGAGCATTCTGCAATTTCTAGTCTTACGAGAAGGTTCTACTAATGCCTAAAGGTAAAGAATTGACTATTTCACAAAAACAACACATTTTGTCTCTTTGGAAAGATGGGAACAGTTACAGAACGATTTCTAACAACCTGAATATTCCTTTTACTACAATTGTTTCGTTCATTGCAAGGTTTAAAACTCGTAACAGCGTCGAAAACCAAAGACGAACAGGTGCTTCGAGGAAGATTTCTCTAAGTTCAGCAGGGATATTAGGACGCCAGATCCAACAAAATCCACAGGTTACCCGAGAAGAGCTGCAGGAACATCTGCGTGCATTAAGGATTAAAGTAACCAAGCGTACAATAAGTAATGAACTACACAAAAATAGTATGAAATCACGCACCCTAAGGAAGACCCCACTTCTTTTTTAAACGGCACAGAGATACTAGGCTAAAATTCGTTAGAGAGCATAAGGAGAAAGAATATTCGTTTTGGGAAAAAGTACTATGGACAGATGAAACTAAAATAGAGTTGTTTGGTCACAATTATCGAAATCATGTGTGGAGGAAGGACGGTGAAGGCTACTTACCAAAGAACACGTTGCCAACTGTAAAGTTTGATGGTGGCAGTATCATGATCTGGGGCTGTTTTTCTGCAAAAGGTGTTGGCAGAATATCAATAATAGATGGCAAGATGAATGCCGAAAGATACCAGAAAACCCTGCAAGACAATTTTATGCGTTCTGTTGAGAGACTTCGACTGCCTCGTGATTGGGTTTTCCAACTGGATAAAGATCCTAAGCATACCGCTAGATCTACAAGGAAATGGTTAGCTGAAAGTAACGTTGATGTCTTGCAATGACCAAGTCAGTCCCCAGACTTGAACCCAATCGAGAATTTATGCCGATATTGAAAATTCAAATTGGGAAAAGTGCACCAACAAATATCAAGAATTTGAAGACAATATGCCAAGAAGAATGGGACAAAATACCACTCAATGTGTGCAAATCATTAGTTGAGACGTACAGGAATAGACTTCATCAGTTAAAATGAAAAAAATGCATTAAGTTCTGTTAGAATAAGAATTATTTAAGTTTATTACTATTTTTTAAGAAAATGTTTTTACACATAAAATGTATCAAAATTTGTTTTAGTTAGGGCTTTTACATTTATAAAAATAAAATTTTTCATGTGTACAAATATTTATTTCCCCCCACTGTATATATATATATATATATATATATATATATATATATACACACTATCATAGCTGTATATTTATATATGTGAGCATACACACTCACGTATTTACATGCACACACGCACCAAATATTATATATATATATATATATATATATATATATATATATATAGAGAGAGAGAGAGAGAGAGAGAGAAGGAGCAAGAGCGGGGAAGAGGGAGATCGAGAGTGAAAGAGACAGAGAAAGGTGGAGAAAGAGAGAGCGACATAGCTAGAGAGAGAAAGAAAAAGAGAGATACGGAGACAGCAAAATATTTTATTCATTCATTTTCATTTATCTAAAAATTCAAGCTCGATACATTTTAGCTTATAGATATATATTTACCGATTAGTTTGTGTTGATAAAGTTGTTTGCTTATCGGTGCAAACTCTCAATATCTATTTTGAAACTTTTTCCAAAATTATTATCGGTTGATTGGCAAACAAAACCAAACATTGACATTTGCTCAAAATACCAATGTGTTTTCAGCTCAGATTTGATTTCCTTTTCATTGGTGACAGACACATTTTTTCTTGATAATATAAACCTTTTCTCGAGGATAATGAGACGAAGTGTTTCTTTGTCCGCGCCACAAATCACAAATCACACGTGACAATCGTATTCTAAACGGGAATAGAAGGATACATTATTTCTTCCTTTCAAAATTGGTGACAAGATTTTGTTCTTAAAATTTAGTAGACGAAATATTGTCAGAAAAGTCAATTCAACTGATAATAAAAATAGTTTGCAATGTGAAGGAACACAAGGAAATGGTAAGCTATTTTATTTGACTAAACAATTATTGAAGTATCATTATTACTAGTATATAGGGCGCATTATACTTTTAGCATTAATTATACAAAAGAACTTGAAGGATACTTTTTAGAGACTGCTTTGATTTTACAGGATGAGCTTTCTAGGTTCAAACTTGATCTTCACCGTCTGGGGCGTAGCGTGATAAAGAAAGAGATATTTACATTAGAGTGCTTTTTGCTGAGTATTTAGGATATTCTGTAGATACGTGCTAGATGGATTATGTCATTTTAAAGCCATTTTCCATCCGGACATAGGCGATCATCTCCACAGATTCATTTTTGAATTTGCTATAGATTCTTGGCAAATATAGAAGTTTTCAGTTGCCTTCTCTACAACCTGAAATTCAAAATCGTTCTGGTGATGGTGGTGGGAAGATTTCTGGTATTTTCAATGGTAAAAAGCGAAGTGAATGTACAGTATGTGATCTAGCAAGAAAATACGAACCTAAATCGAATTAAATGTAAAGCAGGATTGATTGATTGGTTTTTTATGACTTATCAATCTTTTTTCTGGTTATTTAAAGCCAGATAATATAATTAGATTTTAAGATTTGTTTCAGATTATAATGATTTGCTGATGCCGCTCCCACTGATTAAACCGTTGGAGTAGAAGAGATGGATTCATATCTTACCCAAGTGTATTTTGCGCACAAGCGAAGATAATGAACACGACAAGAATTGGAACTCGGAGAGCCGGATTCAAATTCTGAGCACTTATCTATTGCACCACCCACACAGCATTTAGTATTCTCATGCGGTCACCCATCTCGGTACTGATCAGGCTATACTTTGCTTAACTTCGGTGATTGTACTTGGACCAATGTTTCATATGCTTCTCCATCCACTAAAATACATTTAGTTAAGGAAGAATAACAGCATAACTCTCTCTCTCTCTCTCTCGATATATATATATATATATATATATATATATATGTGTGTGTGTGTGCGTGTTTAACGAAATGCACACAATAACATATAACGATATGAAAAATTATTATCCGTTTTGTTTATCATATTGTAAATAAATATTTCTAATATTATAGTCATTAACATATTTTAATTTCATACATATATATATATATATATATATATATATATATATATATATATATATATATATATATATATATATATCTTTTGTTGAGCATTTATGACATTCTGCATACACACACAAACACACACACACACACACACACACATATATATATATATATATATATATATATATATATATATAAACCTTACAACGGGTTGACGCAAGCCTTGTGAGTGAAATTGGTTAGACCGAGGGTTTGAGTCTACTGGCCTTATTCAGATTGTTGATCACACTAGATAACACGCTATCTCACACAAACTGTAACTAAGGTTTGCTCAGCAGAGTTGCAGTATAAACCACAGGTGGGATCCTTGCGTGTTGAAGAAACAAAAATGTGCCTGAGCGAGCGTCTGAATTGGGAATTGGTTAGCGGCCCTAGTAGACGGGTATCCTCGAATACTAGTGCCCATAATAATAATAATATACACACACACACACACACACACACACACACACACACATATATATATATATATATATATATATATATATATATAAAATATGTGGCGCAGTTCAATTTATATTACAATGAATCATTCATAGAAAAAGTAAATTTGTAATGTTAATAATATAAAATGGCGAAATCCCTTCTCTAAAAAAATTTATAAGGTGCATTAACCTCAAAAGAGAAGGAAGATATTGTAAAATTATTAAGTAATCCCAACTCAACATTGGAAATTTTGAAAATATTGAAAAAAAGATTAGCGAATAATAAAAGAAATATTGGTAATATTAGCAAGACAAGAACAAGAAAAACTGTCTTTAAGGATTGATTTAAAACCTTTTTGAAAAGGAAAATCCCTGGATAATAAGCAAGAAAAGTGAGTTGGCATGCAAGAAACTATTTTAAGAAGCTGGTGCATCGAACATTTCTAGTACACATAATGTGGAAAGAGGGCTTGGAGTATTTAAAGCTCACAGGAATATATCGAAGGCAAGAGGGAGAGGGAAACATCGATTAGTTGATCCAACAAACTCTTGTAAATGGATGTTAGAACAGAAACTTGGAGGGATAAGAAGATGACGGCCATTACTTAGAGCTACAAACGATGGCGGGGGAGGCACAGTGGAGTAATGGATAGTAGCTCGGATTACAGTGTTACGTGCTAATACACTTGGGAAAGCTATGGATCCTCTTCTTCTCCATCCTGCCCTCCAGCTCTGAAAACTGGTCTGGGTGAAAGACAAATGAATTCAAAACCTGATCCTCCAGATTGAGGGTTGTGCAGTATGCTAACAACCTCCTCACTTAAAAATTGGCTTCTTTTTTTTTTTTTTTTAAGCATTTCACCCCAAGCAAGGCGGGAAGCCACTAGGACGCAAGGGGTCACAGAAAATTTAGAGCAAGGTCAGATAGGATTGATAGAAGAAAGGATGAGGGTTGTGGATAGATCAAGGCAACTGGAGATGTCGATTGACATTACACTTGAATAGCTGGAGATTATAGCTCACAGGGAAACAATTATAGGGGAGGGAGTTCCACAGGCGAGAGGTATACAACTGTTGATCAGAGCGGCCGCTCAAGACGCTACGCAAGATTTACGGCTACTAACTACCAGTCGGAAACAGCAACCAGAGAACTGTCAACCGTGTACCCTCAAAATGAAGAGGTGATGCCACAGACTGCACACATCACGGGAGAAACAGAGCTGCACTAATACAGAGGCCGGAAAGAGAAAAGAGTACCGGGGACCCTTTCCTAGACAAGAAACAAGGGGTAAGCCTCTACTCATGTCCAATAGAAGGGGGAGGAGTGTTGACCGGGCAGTAGAAGAGACTACCTACTCCTATTACAGATAACACAAAAAATGACGACACAAACAGAGGGAAGGATTGGGTGGGGGGTAGATAACAGGTAACGAGTCCTGGACCTCACTTCGCTAAACCCTATCACATTAAGTTTTAACCTTTAAGTTTTAACTTAGTATAAGTCCCATTGTCTATTCTAAAAAGATTTATTACTGACAAGACACCTTCTCGCATCTAGACATTCAATTTACCATTTTTCATGTTTTTTTTTTCTTTTTTTTGTTTCTTTTTCTTTCGAACCGGGATTTCTTACTAAACTATCAAATAAGGGAGAATCATTGGGACAAAATGTCTTTGAGTGGGGGGTAGAGAAAAAATAGATAAATTTAAAAACGAAGAAAAAAAAAAAAAAAAACTAAGAAAAATGCAAATGGTTTTCTGCTAGAGCGAAACAATACTCACACGGGCCAACAAGTGGTTGACTGTTTTCTTCCTCATGATGGTAACAGAATGTTCGGCTTACCTTATGTCCGACAGTCGAACTGGTAGTGGTGGGGGGGTCAACAGCCACTCCTCCGCCCTCACCAAGAACTGGGCTGGGAAGATATGCTTTCAATAAGGTTAGAACAGGAGAAAGATGCGTCTAGAACAATTCCAAGTTCAGACAATATATCAAGCAAAAAGATAGTCACAACATCATGAAATTACTGACGAGACACTTTCGCATCTAGCCAAAGACATTTAATTTTTCATCCCCCTTTTTCCTTTTTTGTTCTTTTTTCTTTCGAACCGGGATTTCTTACTAAACTATCAAATAAGCGAGAATCATTGAGACAAAAGAAACCTATGTTCCTTAAGGAATAATACAAACGATAGATAATTATGTGGCGCCCTAATCAATAATCTTATTAGGAAAAAGAAAATGATCTTAATCGATGAAATTGCTTCTTTTAAGCTAAGGAGAAACGTGTAGTTAGGCGAAGAAGTAAATGAAAACTGATTTCTCGACAGCATGTTGAACTTGATTTGATGGACAGAAGTGCTGATCTTCAGTTTGTGACATTCGTGGAAATTGCAAACTAGTAAAATATGAAAAAAAAAACAACAAAATAACAAAACAAAACAGTAAGTGTAATGTTTTTGACTTGTGTCGTAGACAGGAAAATATAGGGTCGTATAAATTTGATGAATGTATTGTAAATGATTACAGTAATTTGTTGGGCAAGAGGTTCTATGGATGGGACAGATCATTAAGAAATTTTAAGCTAAAAATATATTCATGCTAAAGAGTGATCTTTTACATTCTGTAAAGCTAAGCTTTCACAACGCCAAAAACAGTGTAAATCACAGGAAATTACAATCGTCATGGTAGATCTGAATAGAAAAATACATGAGAAAGATGGTGGAATAGTTGATAAATTCAGTTTCGGAAACCATAATGAACGTAGAGTAAAATGGGACCAATGGTGCGTGGCAAATGACAAGGTAATAGCCAATATCTGGTTTCAAGCAATGGGCTTATGGAAATGGAAAAGCCCAGGAGGAGAAACTAAGAATCAAGTCGACTACATAACGATCAATAACAAGTCCAAGAATGCAGTTTTATACTGTAAAGTAACGACATCGAGAGCAACTACCTTCCAATGATATGCAACCATGGAATGAACCTAAGGAAATTGAAAAAGGTCAAGATCGCCATATTGCAATATACAGACGCTTGACTGAGCTGGATTGCAAAGAGACGTATAGTGAAAGGGTTAAAAGCAGACAAAAGGGAGTAAATAAGAGTAGAAATTCAAAATAGAACACAAAAAGTGAAGGTTTAGTAATATCAACAACCAAGTTTATTCCAAGGAAGGATTGACCAAGGAAAACGGGTGTATGAAGTAGAATTATCGATATGGAGAAAGAAGACACCAAATAATATCACGGTATATTATAGGCTGAAAATAAATGGACGCAAGTTTTAAAACAATTATAATACAAAGTAAGCAATTGTGAAAGCATCAATATATATTTTGAAAAAAAATGGCTACGAAATGGGCTTTATGAAATTACAACAAATTTTCAAATGTTCTTGCGAGGTTGCACCTCTGGTCAAATTATTGTCAAATTATACATAACTTGTGGCGTGCTTTTAAGTAATGTCTCCCATTTGAAGGGACATTATGCAGTGTTTTGTGGTTTCAAACATTTCTATCAGATGTGTTACTGTTGATAGAGAAAAGAACCCTGCTTTATTTTGTTTCTTGTTTTATAAACCCCTATCCATGACGTTTCACTCTCATGGTTAGCATAATATAGTTTCACAAGCTCCAGTCGACAGTATACACTAAGCTTTGACATATTTTCCAGAGAATGATTTGTCAAAACAAACGTCAGCTTATATTCATTTAATGTGTTACAAATAAATAACCTGTTTGGTCAATTTAAAAAAAAAATCTTAAAAGCTGCGCACATTTATTTTTCCGACATTTAGTATAATAAATTGCATTCATATTTTTTTAGTGTAATACATTACACTAATATTTTTTTAGTATAATACATTTCACTAATAAATTGTTTAGTATAATACATTGTACTAATAAAATGTTTAGTATAATACATAGCAATAATAATTTTTAAGTATAATACATTGCACTAATAAATTGTTTAGTACAGTGTAACCCGGATATAAGAGACCCGGATATAAGAGAAACCCGGATATATTTTCTCTGGTCCCAAATTAGAGCTATACTTACCTAAACAAAATAGACCAAACCCGGATATAAGAGAATCCCGGATATAAGATACTTCTTCTCCGGCCCCGACAACTCTCTTATATCCGGGTTACACTGTATAATACATTGCACTAATAATTTTTAGTATAATACATTGCACTAATAAATCGTTAGTATAATACATGTCACTAATAATTTTTTAGTATAATACATTGCACTTATAAGTTAGAAACAAAACAGGCAAGCAAAAAGAGGAATGGCAAACGGAAAAATGTGCAGAAATAGGAAGAATAAGCATTGACAAATTAGGCAGATATGTGTAAAGGAATCTGAGAAGAAAAGATATCGTCATCTACAGAGCGTATAAAATTAAAGGACGCTGATAATAGAGAACGAAAAATACTTAGAAGCTGAAAGAAATTCATCGAAGAACAAATCAACAAAAGAGGAAAACAATACACAATAATGTGATAGTAACAGAAATAGGAAAGGTTTAAGTGTAATCACCACTGCCCAAATTAAACAGGGGTAAAGTAGAAGATAGATATGGGATTGTAATAGAAATGTCGGCAACTTTAGATGATTTGGGCATTGACAAAATTACAGAAATAATAAATGAAATAGACGACAGTGGTGATATAATCGAGGCTCTAAGATGAACCTTTTTCATAGCGTTGCAAATTTCAAACGGACGCGTGCTTCATCGGCCAATCATCTTGTGAAATACATAACAGGTCTTAACCGAATTCTGATGGACTGTGTCAGTTACAAGATTAGACCTAAACTAAGACAAGAACAGTGCGCATTTGTTAAAGACGCTGGCACAAGGAATGTAATATATATGTTTAGAATGAGATTAGGAAGACTAATATAAATGCAGAAGGATGTATATCCGTGTATATATATAGATTATGCAAAAAGTTTTGGTAAGATACGACGCAAAGTCCTATTGAACTTCTAGGTAAGCTGGACGTATCTGGAAAATATATCAGAATAATTTATTTATAATAGGAGCATACCGTCTAGAAAATGAATTCAGTCAATACATAAAAATAGAAAAGGGCGTCAGACAAGGATACATCTTATCATCGGGCATATTCAACCTTTTCAGTGAGGCGACCCTGAGAGGTTTAGAAATCTTAGCAGGATTCATTATTGACAGCGATATTCTTAACACCATTAAATATACAGATGACACGGTTGATAGTAGACAGGAAGTATCAAAACACACTGAATATCATTGTCGCCAAAATACACTAATAATTTTCTATTTGCTAATACATCTTTCATTGTCAAATAATGGTCCTGAGATCAATCCCTGTGTCTGGTAGTGATTCAGCAGAAACGAACAATAACTGGCACTACAGGAACAAAATAACATAATGATCAACAGATATAATATATCAGCGGCTAATGGATACCTGATGATGGCCAGAGGTAAATTGGCCGAAACGTGTGTTTATGATAACATCTATATAAACCAAGATGAGAACAATAGGTCGAAATAATAAAATCATATTGATAATTACTCATCTCAGAAGTGAAATAAAATTACAATGTCAAAATGAGAAGAAAGATTATGTTGCACTAATCATTCCAATGGGAAACTGTTGATCATGCAAGCTATTCTTTTTGCTTTTTACAATTAATAATTGCTACTTCCAGTTGCCATAAAAAACAGGAGAATAAAGCAGAAAACGATGAAATTCTGGAATTTTCATGCATAAATTCAGAAGTAGCCATTTTTTCTTTCCTGGTTTTAATGGTTTCCAGGCGATTTGGGGGCATGCTCAACTTCGGTATTTCTAAAATTCTGGTGTCCCCCTGTAATATCTAATCCTTACATCTATGCCAATTACACATCTACGTATATACACACACAAAATATTTTTATGCATGCATACTGTATATGCATCGTATGTATTAAGACGCATTAACTATTAGGTTGGTGCAAAAATAATATCGTTTTTGACGTATTTTTTAACGTCAAAAAACGATATTATTTTTGCACCAACCTAATAACACTCCGATTCTCTAGGAATCAATTCACCGTTAACTCATTCTCGAATTGCCCATTTATTCTGTGGTTATAGTAAGCTGAAGGGCGCACATCCTACGCATGCCCCACCAAAATATTATCATGTCCCATGTTGGGAATCATTGTTCTAAATATATGACGAATCAACATTCTAGTTTTATGTACCATGATTTCCAGGGAGTCAACGGTCATGATCCCCCTTAACTTATCTTTCATTTTCACGAAGTAGCTTTTGACATTAACCAGCGTGTTTGCCTTTGTTCTGCCATACATTTACACATATTCGTTAAGCAACTTACTTGCTGTTCTCTTATGAGATGTTGCCTTCAATATGTCCAGCGTGTGTTAAATTCGGGAATTTTCATGCATGACTTCAGAAGTAGCCATTTTTTCTTTCCTTCTAAGAGTATGACGAATCAACATTTCAGTGTTGGGAATCCCTACGACTGGTTTTCCATTAGAGCGACGTCATGGAAATGACGAATCATTTCTTTCTGTCTTGATAAATTATGACTGGTCATTCAACTTGTCTGTAATAAACAATTGGCGTTCATAAAATTTCAGATCGTTTCCTATTGAGAGAGCAGAAGCTAATTATTAAGAAAAAATGGATTCAAATTTGGATGATCATAAAACGAAAAACGCTGCCGTTTGCAATTCTGTGATTTAAATAGCGATATCTTCCTTTTTCAAGCAAATATTTCGCTTTTTTATTTATGTTGTAACCTAGGGAAGGTTACTAAATAGAATAATCAAACGAAGGTTGATTATAAACGATAATACTTAGGACAAGAACAACACATATAAGATTCGCCAGCGGATGTGTGGTCAACTGCTAGAAGTGAGTCAAGTGAATTCCATAATGAATATGAATTAAGCGAGTGAATATAGCATTAACAGTTTCTTGAAGGTAACAATGATTATTTCAGATACAACTCCTAATATTTAACTTATAGCTGGCGGGGGGTGGGGAGACGGGTCAATAAAATTCCCGTGGCAATTTGTGTGTAAGTGAATGTAATTGTTGTAACCTAGGGAAGAATACTGAATAGAATAATGAAACGAAGGTTGGTAATGAAAGTAATAATTAGTTAGTAATTTGAGTTTTTTTTTCTCTTTTTTCCTCTCTATTTTTCGGCTTTCTTCCTATCATTTCTAATTTTCAATTAAAAAAAAACAAAAATACGTTACGATTCATTTTTTATCAAACGTTTTAGTATTGGCAAGCTACAGGGAATTTCTCGAAGAGAAATCTCTCGAGGAGCGGCATGACCATATAAATGGGGCACAATTGAGTTTCATTTTTATTTAATTCATTTATATGCTCTATAATAAATATTAGGTTGGTGCAAAAAAATGACGTAATAATGTCGTTTTTTGACGTATTTTTTAACGTCAAAAAACGACATTATTACGTCATATTTTTTGCACCAACCTAATATATAGATCTCTCTTTTGAGGATCAGTTTCAATATTTTATATAGCGATGTAAACTATTTTTTATTATAATCTATTATAACACCCGCCACTGATTTACAAAGGAGGCCGCATATGGAGCAAGAGTGAAGATTGTGGGATGAGGCCACTGTTAGATTTGCTGATATTTTAGATCTTGCTCTAGCGTCTTAAAGACGATACAGATAAGCAGATTCAAAACTGCTGAGTCCACTAAAACACGTTGATCTCCATTCTACCCGCTCCAAGGCTAAGCGCTCGAGAGTGTTATGAAGTATAATGACAGCTGATAAGTTGCTCTGCAGCCTGTCTTTGTATCTTAGCCATGGACGTCCTACATGGTTGTAACCCTGTAACTAGCTGTACATTAGGATCTTGGGTATCCTGTCATCAGATATTCTCTCTCTCTCTCTCTATATATATATTTATATATATATATATTTCCACACATATATAGGTATTTAGATGACTCAGGAAAAATAAAATTTTGTGGTCCCTTTATTACGTATGTTGCCCCTCGTGTCTATTTAATATATATATATATATATATATATATATATATATATATATATATATATATATATATATATATATATATATTTAGATGATGATTTTTGGATGAAAAACATTAAACACTTCAACTAAAATATTTAACCATTTTTGCTAAATTATTTCATTAGCATGTTCATGGTATTTTTAAAAGATGTATCTAGAATGAAAAACGGTCTGTATTACACTGACATTCAAGTATTCAAATTCGTTAGCAAAGCATCCTAAAAAAATGCCATAAAAACGGCATTGTGATCCTTGCTCACCACTGCTGAAAAAAAATTAATTATAACTATTGTTAAAATTGTGAACTTCAAATAACTAAGCTAAAACATGGAGCTTCTTCGATTTCATCACATTCTAATGAAATTTAATGACTTGTGTCATAGTGAGAAATCAAATACATATATATATATATTAGGTTGGTGCAAAAACAATGTCGTTTTTGACGTATTTTCTTAACGTCAAAAAACGACATTATTTTTGCAAAACCTAATAGTAAACAAATAATTTTAGACTAAATCTAATTAACATATTTTGGTTTGAGTTATTGATTGTGTTTACGGTTAACCAACCGTTTGTAGGTTATTTAAAGCCAGAAAATATTTTTAGATTGTATGTTTCATTTAATTTGTTTAAAAGCATATCTACTCCTTATAGGTTATTTAATGACGAAATTTAATTTTCTTGGGAGCTTTCAAGTAATAAAAATATGATATATGTTATTCTGCTTTCACAGTTGAATACATGGTAGATGATACTCAGATTTTGTGTATAGACA
The DNA here is from genome assembly GCA_963932145.1 of Acanthosepion lycidas. Taxonomy (NCBI): domain Eukaryota; kingdom Metazoa; phylum Mollusca; class Cephalopoda; order Sepiida; family Sepiidae; genus Acanthosepion; species Acanthosepion lycidas. Next base: position 138,716,799 of record OZ010572.1, read on the forward strand.
CGTTTGTGTGGACATAATTACTGGAGGCGGTGACATGAGAGTTTTATGTTGGAGTTTTGATGAAGTTATATTTTAGAATAAAGTTTGATTTAAGAAATTGTGGAATATTATATGTCATGAAAGATTTCTTTCATGTTGGTCTGTTGGTTGATTTTGTTTAGCAGCATATCAACCACCAAGGATTATTTAATGCCAAAATCTAAATAATTTGAACCCAACTTTATGTTTTCAACTAAATATAATTTAACGTACTACAGATAAAATGTATTGCTGGTCATTTTGCATTAAAAATGTATTGTTGGTTATTTTTTATATAAATATATATTGCTGGTATTTTTACTATAAAAATGTATTTTGATACTTTAGTATTTTGCTTTGGTTTGTGGTGGCGGTAATTATTTGCCCGTAGTTGGGACCCTAACAGATACTACCATCTCTAGTAATGGTAAACCGAGGAACAACTGTAGTTAAAAGGTAGTTCAAGGTTTCTGAAAACCTCCAATTTCCCGATCAAATGATATATTTTATCGTCGTACCCAGGGCTGACATATTGTAAGAACTTTATTTTGGAGATGATAAAGATTTACTGATAAGTCCTATTAATCTATAGCTGGGTGAGAAGAGATGGATGCATATCTTTCGCCGGGGTATTTGTGCGTAAATGAATATAACGAACCCAAGTGCAATTGGAACTCGGCCCTCTGATTTCCAATTCGGAGCCATTGTGCATTACACCACCCGCATATCCAAGCTTAGAGCACCAAATATTTTTATTGTTTGTTTACGACAAAGTCTTTGATTAAATCATCAACATAAATTCCACGCAATTTATCGCTCTCGATAAATAAAATACTGAGAGCAATAATTTATTGATCGAAGCTGCCATTTGTATTCTTTTTAGTTGAAAAAAAGAAAAGATCTTTCATCAGAACAGTTGGTTACCATCATAGTCTGTAAGGAAATGTTTATAACCATTACAAAACCTTTTAGTCTTGGGGACGCTGGGATGCAGCCCATACTAGCCCATATGTAAATCCCTCCGACTCTATCTATCTATCTATCTATCTATCTATCTGTTTTCAGTCTGTACATTATCTATCTATCTATCTATCTATCTAAAATCTAAAATCACCTCATATAGAGAATAGCCTATTTCGGCAGAGAAAAAAACACCAGTCGCCTGTCTTATCAACTCCGGCGTCGACTGAGTTCGGGTCAGAAATAGAAAACTAATACAGAATTTATTCATTTCAATGTTTCAGTCAGACGAAAGAAACGAGGAAAGGGTCAGAGGAGGGTGGAAGGTATTTGTCGTAAAGGGTAGGAGTTTCATAAAATTAAAACTGGATTTGGTGTTATATGACGAACGAAATATTAATAATTCTATATTAATTATATATATATATATATATATATATATATATATATATATATATATATATATATATATATATATATGTGTGTGTGTGTGTGTAATTATTAGGTTGGCGCAAAAATAATGACGTAATTATGTCGTTTTTTGTCGTATTTTTTAACGTTAAAAACGACATTATTACGTCATTATTTTTGCACCAACCTAATAATAGAAATTTAAAATTTATTATTTACTTGATTAATGTTATATTTAACACCACTACTCCGGTGTTTCGTAGTTTTGTGTAATTGTTTTCTCTACTCATCTGGAGATATCAATAAATGTCTAGCAATTTTCTCGTCTGCTTATCTTTATATTAAGTTAAATATATAATTTATACACATTTTTATTCCTGTAATGATGATTTTACTTGTGTGTGTGTGTTTGTGTGTGTGTCTGTGTGTCTGTGTCTGTGTCTGTGTGTCTGTGTGTGTATGCGTGCGCGTGCGTCCGCCTACGCCTGTATATGCACATGTGTAGGATGTCATGATGATTTCTTATTTTCATAATTTACTTGTCTCCTTAAACTCTTTCAATATTCTTTATTTTCGTTTCTTTATCCCGCAGCTTTGAGTGTCAAAAAATAATGTAACAAAATTTATTGTATTAAATTTATTCCTAGCGTCAAAATATTGTTTTTTATAAGTTTTTAAATTATTTCGTTTTTTTTTTGTTTAATTTTTTGTTTAAATAATAATAATTTTTAATTCAATTCTCATATATATATATATATATATATATATATATATATATATATATATATATATATATGGTATGACAAGTTTCCAATTTGTCATACGATTTTTCTAAATACTGTTGATATATAAAAAATTATATATCAGATATATATATATATAGCATTGTTCCAAAGGCGTACTATGGTGGTATCTGTATTTCCATAAACCAGATCAAATGACCATAGATCTGATCTATTTTGAAAGGACTTCTTTGTTAAGCACTCCATTTTATAATATGGTTTTATCATAGGAAATGTTCTGTAAGGAAATGTATCAAATAAATTTTTTGCGGAGTAATTTATCTTTTCCTCATCAGCATTTTATATGTAAGTAATACATTCACATGACAAATAGTTGCAATGCAATAAAACGTTCTTTTTAATATTCACTAACATGAATCAAACAGATAAACTAACGCCTAAATTCAGCTAAAAGCATCAATTAAAATATGATATATTTGATGAATATTTTAAATTATCATTTTTATCTGTTATGTCATATCGCCATCATCATTATTCCCTTGACTTTTGTAATCGTAGAGGTGGATCCGAATGCAGAAGCAACACTGAATCTTTTCCACAACGGTCTATCAACTGCAGCCATCAACAATTCTTGTATATTCACACTGGTCCGTTGTTTAACATTGTCCATCCTGTTTTTTAAGGTTGGAGTCCTCTTCCACGTCCCCATTCAACGGTGCCTAACATGATCGTCTTTCACAGGCTGTTGTACCTTGTAACGTCCAAACATGCCGTTGTTCTCCGTTTCACGGTGGCAAGAAGAGGTATCCGCTGGCCCACATAACTTTCAACGATTTTTCACACAAACTTATGTCCAAGAAATCTCAAAGAAAGTATGCGTCCTCCGACAGGAATTGAACCTGTATCCTACAAGAACCGCCATGTAGTCTGAGGTGCTATAACATTTAGCTACAATAGAAGCGTCTGGTTAGCAAGGTTTAATTACTGTTTTTGAACTACAAATTTGCCATGATTTCTCTCGAACGCTCATATATGCACAAAGCGTAACTTAAAGTAAGCAAATGACAGAATGGACTAAAATCCGTCAATTGTTTTAATAGATACAAATTATTTAAGTAAAGGCCAGTAAATGTTGTTAACATTGTTTATTATAAACAGAGCATTTACTTAAAAAATTGTATCTATAAAAAATAACGTATAAACAAAACATATATCAAAATAATTATCGGACTTAGTCTATTTCATAATATATATGTCATATATAAAATTCTAATAGGTTTGCAGGAATTCTCATTTTCATTATATAGAATTTAATTGCCAAGAAACATTCTATTCACTTCGACAAAAGATAATTATGACTGTATGTCTGCATAAGTTATATAATCAATTGTCTGTGTACAGCGCCTTGTCTGACATAAGGTCCTATATATCATGCAGTATGCAACTACTTCAATAAATACGTTTTGGTTTCGATTGGCAATAAGATTCCCACTGACATAAGGCATAAGTAAATGAAATCAAGAAAAGAAGATTAACCATCAACTGTTAGAAGACAAAATATGGCCGTCAGCAAAAGAAGGGGTTGCGAACTAGTTGAAACTTGACTAATGCATGGAATAATAATGCAACACAAAATGTACTTAGAACAAAATGTATTGAAACAGGAAAGTGTACACAATATTTACATATAGTCTTTTGTATATTCCTGGGAAGACCGTTCCTGGAATGTGTGTTGACTGAGTCGCAGTCGGGCAGAGTCTCTGGTTGAATCTCTCTCTTTCTTCCCGGTACCAACCATATTTATATGGTCGGTACTCCACTATGCAAATTAGGTGGATCCTACCACAACACCCCACTCCCAAGTCTTGGAATCCCTTTTGGATTTCAACCTGGCTTCCTATATGGGTTGATGATTATGGCTATTCTTTGTAGATCCATTTGCATACTTTTAATATTTTTTTCGTTTTGGATTCACGTCCAATGGTTCCGTGAACTTTCGTTTCCTACCGGATCTTCTCAGTTCAGGAGTATTCTGCGGAGGTTATACTTGAAACATATCATACATTACATCAATGGGATTTTCCTCCTCATCCGGTATACTCTCTTCATGCTCTAGAACGTAACATTTTTTAAGTTGGTTCTGGTGCCTTTTATGAGTATTCTTCGGCCCTTTAATTATGTAAATCAGGTCACCGATTCTCTTGTCCACTATGACTCGCTCCCAGAACTCAACGTTGTTTTTATAGCACTTGAAAAACACCTTCTCTCCGGAAGTGTATCTTTTTCTCGCTGTATACATAGTCTTCTTTACTCTATTTTTTCCTGGCAAAAGCTTGTCAAACACTGACTTAACTTTCCTAGCGAACATTAGTTCAGCTGGTGCTATGTTTGAGTGTGTTCTCTGGTTTGGCGCAATTCTGTATACCTGTAGGAATTGCTGAACCGCCTTTTCCGTTGGAACTCCTGAGGCTTTCTTCAGCGCGCGCTTTAAAGTATCGTCAAATCTTTCTGCGAGTCCATTGGACCTCGGATGATATGGCGGCGTCGTTATGTGGTTAATTTGATATAACTCACAAAATTCCTTAAATTCTTCAGAAGTGAATTGTGTACCATTGTCACTCACAATACACTCTGGCACACCGAACCGTGCAAATAGTTCATGCAAAAAAGTTGTTGTGGTATTGGACGTAGGCTTTTTGCAGCGCAGTACTTCCGGCCATTTTGTAAAACTATCTACCACTATTAAGTAGTAATAATCTTCTACTGGACCAGCGAAATCAATGTGTAATCTTGTCCACGGATGATCCGTCTTGGGCCATTGTTTGTGTACTATAGGTGGTGCCTTAGCTGCTAACGCACACCCTTTACATTGCTGAACCATGTTTGCGATATCCACATCCATTCCTTTCCAATATACAATGCTTCGCATTAAGCTTTTTGTTCTATTAACCCCCGGGTGACACATATGAAAGTCCCGTAGTATTCTTTTCTGCAACTTTTTTGGTACTACTACTCTCTCACCATATAATAAAACTCCGTCACAAATTGAATAAATCTCCTGCACTTTTTTGTCATTTGCTACCATTTTACTTTTTTATTTCTAAAATGAAATCATCGCTTTAAGCTTCTTTTTTGATTTCCTTTTTCGTGTAACCGGTAGCTCTCTTAAAATGTTGTTTACCATGCTTTTCACCTCATAATCTGCTCTGATATTTGCAATAACTGATTCTTCGAATCTTTCTTCCTGACTCGGTACGAGTCTTGATAAACTATCCGCATGAATTATATTTTTGGATGATAGGTGCTTTATGTGAAAATCATAATTGAGAAGAATGGTTCCCCATCTCAACAGACGATTTGCCGTATAAACGGGTAACCCTTTCTTCGAACCAAAAATAGTGATCAGAGGTTTATGATCCGTTTCAAGCATAAAATGTCTGCCGTGGATGTATCTGTGAAATTTTGTTATGGCAAAAATGATACTCAGCGCCTCTTTTTCGATCTGTGAGTAACTTCTTTCTCCTGGGAGTAAAGTTCTCGAAGCATGTGCAATTGGTTTTCTAGAACCATCTGGCATTATGTGTTGAATACACGCTCCTATCCCGTATGAACTGGCGTCACTTGCCACTACAATATCAAGTTTTGTATTGTAATGGGTTAAAAAGAGGTCTGATGTAAGCATTTTCTTTATTTCATCAAAGGCTTTCTGACATTCTACCGTCCATTCCCATGCATTGTCTTTTTTTAGTAGTTCATTTAACTGAGCTCTTAGATTGTACATTCCTTTAATGAACGCTTGATAATAATTTGCGAGCCCCAGAAAACTCTGCAGCATCGCCACATTAGTGGGCGTCGGCATGTCTGTAATCCCAATGGACCTTTCCGGATCTGGACATCTGCCATTTTTGTTGATTATGGTACCTAAATACTTAATTTCCTCCAAACCAAATTCGCACTTTGACTTTTTGACTTTAAATCCAAAGTCCTGAATCTTTTTAAATACTTGATTGAGATGCTCTCGATGTTCGTCGACGGTTTCCCTCCTTACTATGATGTCGTCTAAGTAGGCGCACGCAAAGTCTAAGTCATTCAACATGACGTCCATAGCTTGTTGAAAAATGGCTGGTGCCACTTTAATACCAAAAGGAAGCCTGTTGTACTTGAATAACCCTCTATGCGTGTTTATCCCTAGTAATTTCGAACATTCTTCTTCGACGGGAATTTGGAGATAGGCATCTGATAAGTCGAATTTTGAAAATATAACTCCACCATTTAGCTTGTTAAAAATCTCCTCCGGACTCGGTAACGGATAATGGTAGTCCTTGATTACCGAGTTCAACCCTGTCGAAAAATCAACACAGACTCTGATTTGGTTTGATTTCTTTTTTATGCACACAATCGGCGCAGCCCATGTATTAGATTCTACTTTCGAAATAATTCCCATTTTTTCCAACCTATCAAGTTCTTCGTTAATTTTCTCTACACTTGCGAAAGGCACGTTACGTTTCTTTTTAAAAATTGGCATAGTATTTTCCTTTAATTCAAATTTAGCTTCAAACTTGTTACATCTTCCAAGACCAGGTGTGAAGGTTTCCGGAAACTTTTCCTTTAATTCACCTTTGATGTCCTGTCTGGTTTGCGTATTACTTCCTACTTTTCTGCAGAATGAGTTTAACGGTTTATCCCACAATTCGAATGTTTCAATAAAATCTGTACCCATCAAGTTTTCTCCATTTTTCAGAATGAAAACCTTTATTTTTTTAATTATCCCGTTCAATTTCATGGGAAGTACAACCTCGCCCTCGAAGTTAATATCCTTTCCAGTTACCGTTCGATCGCGTTTCGTAGACTTCATTATTGTAGGCCTTTTTAAAATTTTCCGTGTTTTATAGTTCATTATTGTTAAATCTGAACCCGAATCGAGTTGAAATTTGATATTCTTTTTAAATATTTCAGTCGTCACATATTTCCTCAAATCTCTATCGGATTTGATATTCGAATTTGTTTGTCTAATTCGGCTATTGAATTTTTTCGTTTTACAACACGTGTGTCTCTTCTTGTGACACACGAAACATTTCTCATTTCTATATGGGCAATTTACTTCCCAGTGTCTTTCGTTGCACCGTCTGCAATTATATGGTGGAACCTTTTTTTCTTCGTTCTTCTTATTTAATTTTTCTTGTCTATTTTTAAAATACGCCGAATTTATACTCCAATTTTTTTCTGATGGGTAATTTGACTGTTTTTTTATTTTTTTAATAAAAGCAATACCAGCTTCTTCGATTTTTTGAGACTCTTTCTTTAAACTTACGGCCCGCTGACACTCCTCTGCTAACTTTTTCAGGGTAAAGTTTTGTTCAGATTCGAATTTAGACAAAACTCTACGTCTTATTTCGGCACTCTTACTGGATACCAGTCCTTGAGCAAAAATTAAACACTTAAATTCTTCCACCGTAATCTCTGCCAATTTGAAATTGTCACAATGTCTATTCACTATAGATGCATATGTTAAATAATCCTGATCGTCGGATTTAGTGACATTCATGCATAACCATCGCTTATGCCAAAGCGACATATTTGCTCCAAACAGCTCTTTTAGCAATTTCACTGTTTCCGAGAATTCCAATTCATTCGTTCTTCTCGGTAGAATAAAATCTACAAATTTGCTATGTTCTGCTGTACCTAGCTTTCTTAGTAATAGACTGACTTTTCTTGAATTCGACCAGTTTTCACAGTCTGTGTAGAAAATATCTTCATATCGTTTAAAGTACGCTTCAAAGGTTTTTCTTCGTCTGGCACACAGTTGAAAGTTTCCAGCGAATTAAATATGGTGTTATTAGAATATGAAGAATTTCCCTCATTTGCCTGCTTGTTGTTTAATTTCTCCAGTATTAACTTTTGAATTTCTAAAAGTTTTTCCTCTTGATTTTCTTGATATTTTTGCTGGGATTTGAATAATTCAGCCTGACTCAACTGCTGGGATTTGAATAATTCAGATATGACTTTGGCTAATTCATCCATCTTTAGCTGATAGTGTTCATGCAACAAAGAATATACCTTTAATTTGTGTATCTATGGATATAATATAAGCTGACCAGAAAAATCGAAACAACTTACGACTTTTTTATTTTATGTCTTGCTTTTACATTCAAGCCCGTGATAATCAACTTTGGTATTTTTTTATTTTTTTATTACTTCTTCTGTTCGCGTATTTCAATGACAAACCTCTGATTTTTATTATCAGAGGTAAATTCGTCACTATAAAATATTGTTGAGCAAACAAAACAAAATAAAAAAACAAAATTTTTTTAAAAGTTCGTTACCTTTCAAAATCGACACGGTGTATTTGTGCCCCTTTTAATTCCATGTACGTTTTTGTAGTCGGCCAGTTTTTCTTAACGGGTGTCTCGTTGTAGGTAACATTTTTAATTTAAAATCACCGTTATTCGTTTACGACACCTTTCAATTTTTTCTGAGTGAACGGTCCTTATGCTTAGTCGTCTTTTAACGATTTCTAAATATCCAGAACTTCAGAATCCTTCGCCGTTCCGTTAGCTGTTGGACTTTTAATTAATAATTTTTTCCTTCAGCCTGGGTTCCTCAATGACTTGTCCCAATTGTTGAAGGCTATCAATTATTAATTCTTTTTTTCTCCGTATGGTTATTTCTACCTCGTCGCCATTGTTGAAACTTGACTAATGCATGGAATAATAATGCAACACAAAATGTACTTAGAACAAAATGTATTGAATCAAGAAAGTGTACACAATATTTACATATAGTCTTTTGTATATTCCTGGGAAGACCGTTCCTGGAATGTGTGTTGACTGAGTCGCAGTCGGGCAGAGTATCTGGTTGAATCTCTGTATTTATCTATCCACCCACGAGGGTAAAATGTGGCACAAGGCCGGTTTAATGTGGGTATTTCCGAGCCCGTAGGCTCGGCCAAAAATATAGCCTTTTTGAACCCGCCTAGACGGGTTCACGGCCAGTCTACCTCCTCGGACGAAACCTTACCCTTCGGCAAAGCTTCGTCCGGGTTCCTCTCTGCTAAAGCATAGAGTTCGACAGATTCTCTCTGGTTGAATCTCTCTCTTCCTTCCCGGTACCAACCATATTTATATGGTCGGTACTACACTATGCAAATTAGGTGGATCCTACCACAACAGAACTACAAATTAGAGATTTCAAAATCGACCAATAACTTAAATATCTGGACGATAACAGAGGATAAAAAGAAGAGACAAGAATCTGAACATGCATAGGTTTATTAAAAGGTGTATTCTAAAATCCAAGTCAAATACTGAGAAATAGACAAATTTCATTAGAAACAAAAGTATGGTGGACTGCTCTGTGATATCAATCCTCTTGTATGGCAGTGAATGTTGAATAATCGTAGAAGTGAAGAGGTAACTGGAGGCAAGAGAAAATGTATTTCTACAGAACGATACAGAGAATAGAAGGAGTCAGCCAAATGAAAACATATATTCAGAGGAAAATATATTAGTGATCAAGCACTATATATATATATATATATTGTTATGGGACCTTACCCATAATAACATAATGGACTATTCCATACATAATAAATACTGCCCCTCAGGAGGAAGTTGGGAATTCAGCCTGAAGTCGGACGACCGGCTCATCGGCTGATCGGTTGAACAGGCGGGTAGGAACCCGAAGGAGGCTACGCCGAAGGGCGGAGTCTCTTTCGGGGAGGTAGACCGACCCTGAACCCGTTTATACGGGTTCAAAGGGCATATTTTTGGCCGATCCCGCGGGCTCAGAAACCCCATGTTAAACCGGGCTTGTATTACATGATGCCCTCGTTTGACTAAATACGGTTCAGCCTGAAGTCGCGCGACCGGCTGATCGGCTGATCGGTTGAACTCTCTGCCTTCGGGCAGGGAGGAACCCGAACGAGACTACGCCGAAGGGCGGTGTCTCTTTCTAGGAGGTAAACCTAGCTTGAACCCGTTTATATGGGTTAAAAGGGCCTATTTTTGGCCGAGCCCACCGGCTCGGAGATCCCACTTTAAACCGGCCTTGTGCCACATGATGCCCTAGTGGGGGGGGGTGACTAAATACCGTTCATCCTGAAGTCGGGAGACCGGATGACCAGTTGATCGGTTGAACTCTCTGCCTTCGGGCGGGGAGGAACCCGATCGAGGCTACGCCGAAGGGCGGAGTTTCTTTCGGGGAGGTAAACCGACCCTGAACCCGTTTATACGGGTTCAAAGGGCATATTTTTGGCCGATCCCACGGGCTCGGAGATCCCACGTTAAACCGGCCTTGTGCCACATGATGCCCTCGTAGGGGGAGGTGACTAAATACCGTTCAGCCTGAAGTTCGGCGACCGGCTGACCGATGATCGGTTGAACTCTCTGCCTTCGATCGGGGAGGAACCCGATCGACGCTATGCCGAAGGGCGGAGTCTCTTTCGAGGAGGTAAATCGACCCTGAACCCGGGGAAAGGAAAGTTTTTTTGCGAGCACAGGCTACAGAATATCAGGTTACACAAAAAATACGTTAACGTGGAAGATTTTAAGTCAACCATTATGGAACTTATCAAAATCCAGTTTGAACAACAACAAAGGTACGAACAAAAACATCTGGAATTACAAGAATTATTGTTACGTGCAATGGCAAATAAGGAGCAAAAAATCCGAGAACGAATTAGTTCTCTCTCAAGATACTTTTTGGAGTAATATCGAAGATTTCAAGTACGCATCCGACGAAGATAAAACTTTCGCAAATTACTTCCGAAGGTATGAAGATCTATATGATTTTGACTGCAAAGATTGGTCAGACGCACGTAAAGTACGCCTTTTATTAAGAAAATTAGGCACAGGCGAATATACCAAATTCGTTCCCAGAAAAACAAGCGAGTTAACGTTCAAAGAATCTATAAAATTGCTAACGGAACTTTTCAGCCATAATACTTCACTATTTCATAAAAGATGGAAATGTATGAACTTTGCAAAAAAGGATAGCGAAGATTACGTAACTTTCGCATCCATTGTTAATAAATATTGTGACGATTTCAAATTATCGGAACTCAGCGCTGACAATTTCAAATGCTTAATTTATGTCCAAGGTCTGGTTTCAACTAATGACGCAGAAATGAGACGTAGAATACTTACTAAATTAGAAAATGAACAAGATCTAACACTTCAAAAACTAGCCAAAGACTGGCAGAGATGCGTTAGTGTAAAAAAAGACTCTAAAGACATAGAACAAGCTGGCGTAGTATAGATACGCAAAGTACGAAGACAAACAAATTTTCCCACCTCACAAACAAAGGAAACAAATTTTCCCTCCTCACAACCAAACCGAACTGATTTTCCCGCCTCAAGAACAGGTAAAACAAAATTTTCTAATTATAATCAACATAAAAAACTATCACCCAGTCCATGCTATCGTTATGGGTCTTGGCATTGGGTTAAAGACTGTACATATCGTTTTAAAACTTGTCTATCATGCAAAACAATTGGCCACAAAAGTTCTAATTGTTGGTATAGAAAAGAAAGCAAATGCAGAATAAGAATTACGAGGACTGATCAAGCAGATGAGACTAATATAAGAAAATATGTGCAAGCTGAAATGCAAAACAGAAAAGTTAGGTTACAGCTGGATTCTGGCTCAGACTTTTTTCAAAAATTGATCTAAGTGAGGCCTACCTGCAAATTCTAGTCAATGAAGAAAATTCAAAACTACTAGGCATAAACACACACAAGGTATTGTACAGATACCAAAGACTACCATTTGGAATTAAAGTAGTGGCTGCTATTTTCCAGTAGACAATGGATACGATGCTGGCAGAACTAGAATACACAATAGCATATCTGGATGACATATTGATTAATAGCGAAAGAGTTAAACAACACTGGCAACATGTACAAGAAGTGTTTAAGAGAATTCAAAGTTACGGATTCAAAGTGAAAGAAAATAAGTGTGATTTTTTCATGAAGGAAATGAAATATCTTGGCCATATAATAAACCAAGAAGGTAGACGTTCAGACCCTGAAAGGTCTACAGTAATAAAAAAGATGCCAGTTCCTAAGAACATAACAGAACTACAAAGTTTTCTTGGATTAGTGAATTACTACCAGGAATTCATATCTCAAATGTATAAACTTCTCGCACCATTGAACGAACTGCTAAAGAAAGAAAAAGTTTGCCAGTAAACATTTGAAAAAATAATCAAGACATTAGCATCGGATTTATTTTTTGCACACTATGATCCTAAACTAGAGATTATTGTAGCAAGTGATGCGAGCGCCTACGGTGTCGGAGCGTGTATATTACATAAAATGCCTGATGGGACAATAAAACCTATCGCGCATGCTTCTCGAACCCTACTACCAGCGGAGAAAAATTATTTACAAATTGAGAAGGAAGCTCTAGCAATTATCTTCGCAGTAAAAGATTCCATAGATACGTCTATGGTAGACACTTTACTCTGCAGACGGATCACAAACCGTTAATAAAAAATTTTGGTTCAAAAAAAGGTCTACCGGTATACACGGCAAATAGACTAGTTAGATGGGGAACGATTCTTCTGAACTATAATTTCAGATTGGAATATTTACCAACGAAAAGAATCGGGCACGCCGATGGTCTGTCGAGACTTATACCAACAAAGACAGAGCCATTGGAAGATACGGTAATCGCAGCCCTTAGAAATGAAGAAGACATAAGAACAGTACTATGTTGTACAGTCAGAAACCTCACAGTCACATTGCAAGACATAAAAAATGAAGCCAAAAATGACGAATTTATTAATGAAACAAAAGCAAAAATAGCAGAAAAAAATGAGAAAATTTCGGACAGCTTTGCTCTATGCAATAATAAGTTGTAAGCCCCAAAACTTTACAAAAACGGATACTAAAGGATTTCCACAGAGAACACCCGGGTAAAAATAGAATGAAGTCGCTAATGAGAAGCTATGTATATTGGAAGAATATCGACCAGGATATTTCTCAAATGGTCGAAATGTGCAAGGGTTGTAATTTAGCAGCTAAAGCACCGTCAATCATACATAAGCCTTGGCCTGAAACTGATCGTCCATAGTCAAGAATACACGCAGATTATGCAGGACCAATTGACGGGTTCTACTATTTAATCATAGTTGACAGCTACAGTAAATGTCCGGAGGTATTTCGGTGCAAAAATCCTACTACAGAAACGACCATAAATTTCCTCCACGAGCTTTTCACTCAGTTTGGCGTAGTAGACTGTTTGATAACAGATAACGGAACGCAATTCACGTCAGAAGATTTCCAAGAGTTTTGCGATATATATCAAGTAAAACATATAAAAGACCCGCCTTACCATCCAAGATCAAATGGACAAGCGGAGAGATTCGTGGATACTCTAAAAAGAGCATTACAAAAAGCGTACGATGTGCCTACGGAGAAAGCATTACAGCAATTCCTACAGGTATATAGAATAACGCCAGATAATGCGACGCCATCAACATTATCACCAGCAGATATCATGTTTGCTAGGAAAATCAGATCAGCGTTCGATAAATTACTACCAAGTAAAACAAAACAAGTAACAAGTCCTACGCATCAAAAAGAAAATTCCTCCCAGGGGAAAAAGTTTTTTTTAAGGCATACAAAAATAATACCTCTTGCTGGGAACAAGGGATAATTGAGAAAAGAATTGGCAATATGATGTACATAGTTAAAGGAAAAAAATTCTCACACAGAAGACACGTAAACCAAATAAGGAAGAGACTGTTACAGGATGCTAACGGTCCACCTCAAGAAGAGGTATTGGGCACGATTTTCAACTCATTCGATATAACAAGACCGCAAATAATGTCAGAACCAAGAAAATCGTCTAGAAAAAGAAAATTTACTGAAACTTTGGAAATAGATCCAAAGAAAAAAAGATATTAAAACACCTGCTACGCAAAATATTCGGAAGGTGGGTGTTATGGGACCTTACCCATAATAACATAATGGACTATTCCATACGTAATAAATACTGCGCCTCAAGAGGAAGCAGAGAGTTCAGTCTGAATTCTGGAGAGAAGTCCGTCAGGTGTCTGTCAGTCAGTCAGTCAGAGCGAGCGAGTGAGTTAGTCAGTCGAATCAGAGGCAGTCCGAGACAGAGTCGCGTTCAGACAATTACTACAAGACATTGGAATAGTGATACTGGTCGAGACTACATTGTTCTCCCTACTAAACCTGATTGTTCGTACTAACCCTTTCTACTTCTCTGTATATATTCCTGTTTGTAATATATCTGTGTTATTCCATATTCGTATTCGAGTTCTTTATTGGTTCTACCTTGGACCATCACCGTGGTACAAGGACCTGGACCATAACATATATATATATATATATGTATATATATATATATATATATATATATATATATATATATATATATATGTGTGTGTGTGTGTGTGTGTGTGTGTGTGTGTGTGTAATTATTTTTTATATACAAAAGAATTACTTAACTGTAATTAAATCCAGTAATTAATTCTTTGGATATATAAAAATAATATTGTCATAGCCCTAATTTTATAATGTTGAGGACTATATGAAAATATGTGGTTCACTTTTAAATCTTAAATCGTAAATTATATATATATATATATATATATATATATATAAGCTCCAGGAATAAAAACAAAAAAAAATTCCAAGTTCAGCAGACTGTTGATTATATAAACTTCGAAGTTGGGAAAAACAACAAAAAATTGATATATATATATATATATATATATATATATATATATAGATATATATATATAGATAGAGAGATAGATAGATAGATATATTAATATATGTATATATTGCGTTTGAAATTTGCTATATTAATGGGCGAAGAAAGTATATGTGTGTATATATATATATATATATATATATATATATATATATATATATATAGAGAGAGAGAGAGAGAGAGAGAGAGAGACAGACAGAGAGAAACAGATGGTGAGACAGAGAGAGTTGGAGATAGCGAAACAGAAATAGAGAATGGGAAGAAATAGAAAGATTTCATTTTATATCAGAATAAATATCTTCCTCCCTATCTCTCTCTTCCCCTCTGTCTCTCTTTCTTTCTCTCTCTCTCTATATATCTATATATTATATATATATATATATATATATATATATATATATGTGTGTGTGTGTGTGTGCGCGTGTGTGTGCATATGTATAAATGAATTACAGGAGATAAAATGTGACATTAAAATTGCTTTCCATTTACCAAATTCGCTCTTTGCAAAAGAAAGTTCTAAAATTCTCTGTTGTTAATTAACCAGTGGCTGCAATTGATTCTATTGATTACGCTTGAACCACATCTTGCAAATGTCTCCGGCTCAGTTGAATAGATTGGAAATCGGTGATCATATTAGGCCGATGTCATGACAAGAATTCAGTGGCTTGCACGCTTGTTTCACATCCACCATCCATCGATTAAACTGAATCAATCAAATTGAATTTGATTTTAGGATCTAACTTCTAATTGCCACCAAGAAAACAGGTGTATTGTGTATTCTAGAAATATATGACCTGTTTTAAGGTCGCAATGAAAATGATTTAGTATATAAAATATCTGGAAGATACTGTCACTTTCTCATTAGCTTAATTTTGTACGGCACAAAACCAAATGGCGTTTAAAATATAAAACATAAATTAACAAGAATCACTCATAATAATGCTGGGATTGATTGTCGAGAAAGTCAGCACTATTCAAAAGATATTTCTAAAGTTCAATAGTTCAGGAAATTTCCAGTTGAACGATATTGCTAATCATTAATATTGTTGACAATTGACATAGGACAATATTTATAATGTGTAACAATATTGGATATTAGCTGTCGAACGATATTCAAAGTGTTTAATAGTATTGTTAATTAACAGAGCAATATTCTTAATATGTAGCAATATTGGATATTGTCTGTCAAAAAACATTCCTAATCATCGTCATTATTAATATTATTATTATTATTGCGAATGATTTTTGTCTAGAATACCATACGTCACGGAAATGAGATGATTTTCATTTGTCAAGAAATATGAGCGTGTGTCGAGGTATGATCACCTTCATCCTGAAAGATCATGGCACATGAAAAAAGGTACAAGAAAACTATAAAATCCAATGATATGAGTAAACAAGCCTTCTTTTTAGATCTAATTTTGAAAGCTTCTAACGCGTAAATTGGACTTTTTCACAGATAAACCACATCAATAACAACATACGTGCTGACTTTTCCTCCACGAATATTGACAAGTGTAACAGGAAATTTATTCGTTTGAAACATTGAAACATTCTACTTAAAATGTTGGCCAAACATTCTAGCCAAAGAAAAAATCAGATGAGGAAGAACGAAAAAAAAAAAAACCGTCTGAAATGTGGTGATCAAAATAATAAAGCAAAGGATTTCAAGTTTTATTTTTAGAACTGACGCCTTTCTTTGTGTTTCTGAAGTTTTTATGACGATTCGGAAGATCTATCTACAACCATTTTCAGATGAGACATGTATATATATTTTACAGGACAAAATGGCGGATATCTAATAGGATTTGTTTATTGTGAGAAACGCTAATCACACACACAACAGCCAATATAACACGACGTGTTTCAATTTTATGCACGTGACAGATCTTCTATTTTTATCTCTGCTAAGCAAATAAAATTCAAATTAAAATCCATATTTGTCTAATTCATTTAACTAAGCTTAAATGTCAGTATCTGTTATGTCTTTCCATTATTTCATTTTTAGTCGGTGTTCCGTGTCAGTTTGTGTGGACTTCGTCCCACAATGAATGCTCTTTTCGCGCGTGCGCACACACACACACAATCTCTCTCTCTCTCTCTCTCACCAGATATAGTTTATTATAGCAGATTATATATCCGTTAAACATGGCTGCAGTCTAACTTTTTTCACCCTCACCTCGGAACTGTCCGGATGAACAATTTTTTTCATCCTGAAAATATTTTAAGCCATCTTGAAATCAATTTATTTCACCTTCATTTTTTATAATAATGTTACCTTGTACAAGATCCAAAGATCACTTGAGGTAAAGGACTAAAGTGTAAGAGCTAAAGGACACAGTTTATAAGGATAGATGGGGGGTTGGATATAACAGCTAACGTTAGACGTGAAGAGGTTAAGATTATAGTGATCAGGGAAGCATCGTATTTGGCATCGGTTCCTCAAATCCATTGAAAGAAGCTGTTCAGGTAAAACTCACATCTCACCATCAGGATACAAAAGAAATGCAGGTGGTTTGCTGTAATGTGTGTGACATGGAGATATTCTACTGTTATCATTGACATATCTTAGCAGCATGATAAATATAGCGAAGAAAACGGCGACTTGCCTCGTGAAACCCAGCGACAGCGCGATGCGTGTATCCTACGACGGAAAATGTGACAAAAAGAAAATTATTTAAAAAAATTAATTATTATTAAAAAAAAAAAAAGGGCACGTATTCTGCTATAAAAGAATTTTGTTATGCAAAAATTGAGCGTCCTCTGCCAGTTCTCGACGAATGGAAAAAAATGCTCGGGTGATTAAAGCAGTTGGTGTTCTCGAATCTGCAGAAAAATTCGGGCATTTTGGCTACTGCGTTTGTCGGAGAGTGAGTTATTTTTCTGACTGGTTACGTGCATTGGGATCTGTGAGATAGTACCTGCGAATCGAATTTTTGGCATTTCTTTCTGCCCCCGTTGTTCGAAACTGAACGTAGTGATTTATTCTCTGCGTTGTGGAAGTGATCTGCGACAAATATTTCCTTTGCAATTCCATATCGCTTACAGTTAGTAACATAATAAATATTTTAGTAGGCTAATAGAAACACCGTTAAATTATTTAGGATAATTTTTATTTAATTTTTAAACCCTGGTCTCCGTAGATTGCAAATCCTGGTTATAGCAATAATCTATATCCGGCAGTAAGCTCTCTGATACCGAGATTAGAACTTTTGAGGAACGCGGAAGTTATTGCTGTTGACTCATGTGGCAGAACGCATTAGGTTCCCAGCTATGGATAAATAGTGAACTCCCCCCACAAAAAAATATGAAGGTGTAAAAATACATTTTAATGCTAAAAATACCAGCAGTACATTTTTATATATTAAAACTGACCAATAAATATTTATCGTAAAATGAGCTAAATTACATTTAAAAAGCAAATTGACCTGCATTAGATTTTATCTGTAGTTAAAGACATATAATTGTATTCAAAATATATATAGTTGAACCCATAAAATTGTGTTCAAATTAATTAGATTTGGCATTAAATAACTCATAATGGTTGATATGCTGCTAAGCAAAATCAACAAACATGAAAAATATTTCATGACATTTAATATCCTAGAATTTCGTAAATCAAACTGTATTCGAAAATATAACTTCAACAAAAAACATAAAACACATATCACCACCTCTAGTAATTACGTCCACACAAATATTATACACACAACTTGAGTATTGTATTTACATTATGCGGACTATTGTCCTCATCTTTGTCGCCATATTTGTCACAACGTTTCGGCCGTTGTACGCTCCGGCCTTCTTCAGGTCCTCAAGGAAACATGGCACAGTCGATAAAGGCGTTGGTTAGATCCAGTGACAGACCCAGAGAGTGTGAGTTCAATACCCGGTTAAGGCAGTGGAGAACTTTCAGAGGGAAAATTAGCAGGATATAACTGATAACTGACATCCATCAAACATGGCACGTGGAACTAGAACAGTCTACCCCAGGGATCGAAATAAAGGGTTCAGTTCGAAATTCCAACCACCTGAAGAAGGCCGGAGCGTACAACGGCCGAAACGTTGTGACAAATATGGTGACAAAGATGAGGACAATACTCCGCATAATGTAAATACTGTACATAATACCTCATCTCAGAAATATAGACAAACTTGAGTATCATCTACCATGTATTCAACTGTGAAAGCAGAATAACATATATCATATTTTTATTACTTGAAAGCTCCTAAGAAAATTAAAGTTCAGTATTAAATGACGCATACGGAGTCGATATGCATTTAAACAAGCATTCAAAATATATTTAGTTGAAGCCATAAAATTTTGTTCAAATTATTTAGATTTCGGTTTTAAATAACCCATAGTGTTTGATATGCCAACCAACTAACCAAACAATTCACATGACATTGATCCGTATAATATCCCAAAATTTCTTAAAGATATCAAACTGTATTCCAAAATATAACTTCAACAAAACATCAGCATAAACCACACATATCACCTCTTCTGTAATTATGTTCACTTAAACATATATCTACAAATGATGAGTATTATCTACCATGTATTCAATTGTGAAAGCAGAATGACATATATTTTATTACTTCAAATCACACAAGAAAATTAAACCTCGTCATTAAATGACCCATTAGGAGTAGATATGCAGTTAAACAAGCAAAGCAATCAATAAATCTCCGTAGATCACAGTCATTATTCTGAATTTTTTAATGATAGAACAAAAATGAAAAAAAGTTAATATATTAAAAACTGAATAAAAAAAAATCATTCAAATTTACTGTAGTTTTCGTAGAAATCGTAAATTTATTCTTATTTAAGTATTTTGGTTAAATCAATTTGTATAATTTTACGCGGTAATTTTTTCGTTAAACAATTGTCATTTCTAGAATGACGGTTTTCTTATCATATTTTAATTTCAGAATATTCTGCTTTATTCTGGACATATTTTCTATATCAAGTATATTCGGGCATTCCAACTATTAGCAATTATTATTTGCTTATTCTTTCATCCATCCAAATTGCGAAGGCATTGTCAAAAGATTTTCTTCTATAATTACCCGCTTCACGTTGCGACTCCATCTTTAGTGTTTGTTCATAATTTTTAATATTCTCCCTTGTATTTTACATTTGGTTTACGATAAACTGAAATCATAATTAATATTATTTGTTAATGGTTCATTCAGAATAAAAACAGTCCTCGCTATATTTCTGAAATGAGGTATTATAATGAATCGAACCATGTTTCGGACTGTTGTCCTCATCTTTGTTGCCATATTCAAGTATACATGTCCCACTGGATAAAATCTTTGGGTGAATTCAGTGATTTGACCCAAAGAGTTGTGAGTTCAATATCTGGTTACAGCTGACGTGTACAAAAACGTGCAGAGGTAACTTAAAAGAATATAACTGATACACCCAGAAAAGGCATGGCATATGCAACTCGAACAATATACCCCGGTAAACGAAATAAATGGTTTTGTTCGAAATTACAAACACCCGAAGAAGGCCGGAGCGTACAACGGCCGAAACATTGTGAATATGGCAACCGAGAAGAGGAAAACAGTCCCAGCAATGTAAATAGTGTAAATAAAACATAATTTTGCTTTATTATTCTTCTTTTATGCGACGTATCCCTTCAGGATGTAGGCGATCATGGCTCTCCACTTCCCCCTATCCCTTGTAGCTCTAAATATGTTTTGTCCCTTTGCTACTTCCCCCGTTCATGTTCTGTTATCCATTTGCTTAAGCCCGTTAGGTATGTCACGCGTTGCTTTCCCTTGTCTCTCGTTCCCTCTATTCGCCCTGTAAGTATCAGATTCTCCTAATCCTCCTTTCTCATTACGTGTTTCAGAAATTTCATCTGCCTCTTCTTGATGTTAAGTATAAGATTCCTCCTTGTTTTCATCCTCTCCAAAAATCTCATCGTTTCTCATACGCTCAGCCCCTGATATCCTTAGCAGCCTTCCGTATAACCATAGCTCCAATGCGTCGAGTCTTCTTCATCTTTGAGGAGACCGTCCAACATTCGCTGACGTAAAGGAGGATAAAATAACACGTAGCAGTTCAGTATTCTTTTCTTTCTTACCAACGAAATCCTCCTGTCTTGTGATACTTGCCGAGCGTTTGGAATACACCTTTTGGCCATCCCTATACGTCTTTTGATCTATCGTCCTCTAAAAGTCAAAACTATTTCTTGCAATTTGTTCCTAATGATTTCCGCATTTAGAAATTTCTTTTTTTTTTTAAGCGTTTCCCCCCAAGCAAGGCGGGAAGCCACTAGGACGCAAGGGGTTACAGAAAATTTAGAGCAAAATCAGATAATAGTGATAGAGGAAAGGATGAGGAGAAGGATAGTGGATAGATCAAGGCAACCGGAGATGTCGATTGACATTACATTTGAATAGTTGGAGATTATAGCTTTCAGGGAAACTGGAATAGGGAAGGGAGTTCCACAGGCGAGAGGTGCGAGACATGAAACTATTGGAGTAGAAGAGACGGCTACATTTAGTAGTTTCGACAGTGAAAGGTTGAGAGCGGGATGCCAGCCTCGTAGGGCGCTTGAACTCATGAAGTCTGGGAACCAGCGAATGTAGCTCCTCGGAGCAATTGCCATGAAAGTATTTGTAAAAAAGTCAGAGAGAGGCGACGGCGCGTCTGTGAGAGAGAATAAATAATGCGAAGAGGGAAATTTAAGTCTTTAAACCTTCATTATTTATCCAGGTTACATTGAACAGTTTTTAAGGAAGTGTTTAACTTCTGTTTATTTTTGTGACGTTTTATATGTGTGTGTGTTTTTTGTTTTGATTTTGTTTTTTTTTAAAGAATTTTACCCTAAGCAAGGTGGGACTAACACGCAAGGGGTCACAGAGAGTGAGATCAAAAGTAAAGAGGGTTGTTTGAGGAAAGGATATAGAGAACGAAGCGAATCAGAACCAACGCATCAGACGATGTCGACTGGCATTACATTTGAATATTTGAAGATTATAGCTATCAGGGAAGCAAGTAGAAAGAAGGGAGTTCCAGTGTCGGGAAGTTCAAGAGAAGAAACTTTTGGAGTAGAAGAGGCGGTTACATTTAACTGTTTCGACAGTGAAAGGGTGGGACCGAAATGCCAACCTAGTAGCACGCTTAAATTCACGTAGTTTCAGAACCAGTAAATGTAGCTCTTCAGAGCAGTTGTCATGAAAATACTTGTAGAAAAGAGGGAAGCCACATTATGTCTGTGAGAAAGTGACTGCAGACGAGATGCCAGATCAGGCCCTATCAAATTGCATATACGTCTCTGGATTTTGCCTAGGATCTTGAGATGAACAGCGGGGACACCCGACCATATATTGCAGCAGTATTCAATGCAAGGACGAATGGTTGATTTGTAGATTTGAAGGATGAACTCAGAAGAGAAAAAACTTTCTGGTGCGACACAGAGAACAGACTTTGCTTGTACGAGATAAATCTATTGATTCAATATATTTGTTTCATCCTCAGGTCAATGGAAAACGTGAGACCAAGACGCAGAGAGACGCTCTTGTGGAGTTGTGAATTAGCGATTATTAACAGCCTGCCACTATTGGTCAAAAGTAATTTTTTTTTAAAGAAGTTAGTTGCTTTTAGAATAAATATAATTGAATTTTTATTAAAAAATAAAACTTTGTAGTCTCCAAAAATCTCATTAATATATCGTCCTCTGAACAAAGTTAAACTTTATCTTTACGTTTTCACCTTAACTTGTAAGGATTGGCTGGTTTCTCATTGGTTGTAGCTTTCCACATTTATATGCTTAAAATAAATCTTTTCATTCTTTTCTTCATTCCTTCAAAAGACCTATTCAGTAGGCCCATTGTGTGGTGTTCGCGGAAATTAATATTGAACTTCTGTGATTCAGACTCTTCTCTTGGGAATCTCTTTTCGAGTATCTGCATCAATTTTGACAATCACTTCGATACTTCTACGAGAAGTTGCGGAGAAATTATCGAGTCTCATCCCAAAATCTCAGCATAGGTCAGATTAATTTTTGAAGGTCATCTTGATCGAACTGAGAGCTTTTCAAAACCTCATGGATGAATGTGTGTGTTTGCTAACTGATATTTCTGTCATGATTAAGAATTCTGGTTGAATTGTATTCATTGTAAATATTTATTGGGGTTTAATTTTCAAAAGGTGTCATTTTTATTCCCTCACCCAAGAAACAAACTGTACTTATAGGAATTGGTTAGGACTTCAGAAAGACTTGAGGTATTATGGCGACTGTAGTACAAATGATAAGAACGTATTGCTTTGATGTAATGAATATTGTGGTATGTTTGGGTCAGTAAACATGGCTAGCTAACTTTAAGATAAACATGGCTAGCTAACTTTAACTTTAAGGTAAACATGGCTAGCTAACTTTAAGATTGAAAACCAGCCTTCCCCCATCGCCCCTTTTGGCCTTGTGCCACATTTTTGTATTTTTTAAAATAAATATTACTTTATAACACCTCATTTTATTTATAAAATTCTCGTGAGTTACAGAATTTTCTGTTGTTGTGTAAACAAGGCTCACCTACACTATTTAAACTAAATCCTAATCTCTTTTGCCAAGTTGAAGACGATTGGACGCTGACTTCAAGCATTTAAAGTTTATCATGCTTTTTTTTTCTTCACGTTTCAAACATTGCACTCAATGCCATCATAAAGAAAGGAAACTGTAATTATTAAACGAAGAAAAATATTTGGAAAATCCACTTAGGATTTTTTTCAGCTAATTAAGTGGTTGGCTGTAGCAGAAAGAAAATGCCGTTAATGGCGGCTTGGCTTGTATTTCAGTAGCTGTGCGGACCGGTCAGAAATCGATGGGGGTCATTATTAAACACTCGGAACAAAAGCAAAAAAATAAAATAAAAATAAAAAAAGGGGTAAAATCTAAGTTAGAAAGCTGGTGGGCAGAGAATAAAGAGAATGGATTTTAGTTGACAAGATGGGCAGAAACGGAAATACATAATTGGTGTTGAAAAGAGTCAAGAAAAGAAGCTTAAATGAAATAAATATTTTTACACGAAGCTGAATTGGCACAAAGCCCCAGCATGAGAACCAAACAGTCTACTAAAGGTAGAAGGACACATTAATGGGTCAATGACTGATCAACAAAAATTTTGAAAACAACTCATGAGACCATTTTTAAGGGGATATATTTTCTAAGCAGAGCTGTCTGTCCCAAAAGGACAAGTTTGGGGTACCCCGTGTGAATAGTAAAGCAATGTCATTTTAAAAGGCTTCTTACAGACTCACTTCTTTGAATTGCTGTCTCATCTGTTCTGGCGCTCCCGCTATATATTTAGAAATCCTTGATAAAATCCAATGAAGAATCTGCACTTTTATTCGTTCTGACCTGGCATCTCGACATCAGTCAATTTCTCATCGCCGTAATGTAGTTTCCCTATGTCTTTTCTATAAATACTTTCATAGTACCGTAATTCCCTATGTATAATACACCTATTTTTTCTAGAAAATATTAAGCAAAATCAAGGGTACGTATTATGCACAATTACAAAAAATCTTAAAATGTTGCCGTAAGATAAGAATTATCATAAAATTAAATTAGAATAATATTATTCTATGTTTAAAATCATTTTTAGGAAAGGCTAGCTATAATGAAATTGTAGAAGTAGAATTTATAGGGTTTGATTACCAAACTAGGGGAGTATATTATGCATGAGTAGAAGCATTTTCCCCGCACTTTCAGCACAATTTTAAGGGTGCGTATGGCGTATTATACATGGGGAATTGTGGTAATTGTTCTAATGAACTCTCATCTATGGCACCTAGACTTTATGAATTTTAGCGCAGTACTAGATTGGTGGGAAGATCTTATCCTTTTGCAGTCGAAATAGCTTGATATAAACCTGAGTTCTATATTAACAGTTTCTTCGCTTGAACTTCTCCCTAGGGGTACTCTCTTCCGGTGTTTTGCTTTCAAGTCAAGTTTGATTTTCAAAAATTTCCTTGCAAAGTGAATCATTATATTTCTTTCTTCTTAAATTCTGCCCTTTTGTTGTTCCCGCTCCTTAAAAATGTTTTTCCCATAGTTTTTCACTCTCAGCAAAGCCTGCGTCTTAGTGGCTGTCTTGCCTTGCTTGGGAAGAAAAGATTTAAAAAAACAACTTTTTACCATTGTTTTTTTCAGATTTTCATGAATTTTTTCCCGACAAATTTTTAGGTGTTTACAAGAAGGCAAGTGCACCAGTGAGAAGAGGACTTGTAAATTGTAGCTTGATAAACATATTTACACAGCGAGATACCAAATTTGTCCGTATAAAATTAATTCAGACGTCGCATTATTTAGGAGCTTAAGACGTGTTTATTGTATCTGGTAAAACAGGATGTTTGGTCGGCAGCAAGAAGAAAAGTTCAAAAAGCGAGCGGAAAATGGAGCTATTCAAATCTAGAAAACCGCCCTGGGTATGACGATAAACTTCATCCGCGTCCTGGGTAAGACGATAAACTACGTCCAGCAGCAAGGCCTCTAATCAGGAGGTTTTGAGGAGCGTGGAGCCACCTCTTAAATGCTGATGTTCCCAGGTCCGCCCTGACCTGGGGTGGTAGCAACTGTTAAAGTCCCAGCTATGGGCAAATAGTTAACCACGAAACTGGGGTAAAAACTCTATGAAAGTGTAAAATAAGTTTTAATACCAGAAATACTTCTTAAAAAATATTACCAGTAATAAATTTTTGAAGAAAAAAAAAACTATTACAAGTAATGCATTTTTGAAAAAAAAAAAAATTACCAACAATGTTTTTTTAAAATAAATATTACTAGCAATATATTTTTGAAAAAAAAAATATTACCAGCAATACTTTTTTGAAAAAAATTATTACCAGCAATAAATTTTTGAAGGAAAAATATTACCAGAAACAAATTTTTAACAAAACAAAATATTACAAGCAATAAAAATTTTATCGGCATTAAATAACCTATTGAGGTTGACATGCCGTAAAACAAAACAAACCAAACCAAACTAAATCTAGAAAATATCTGGTAGGTGTTTTAAAAAACGATAGAAAATGTGGCACCGAAAGCCAAAGCCGCCTTGGAATAGAGAAAGATGCTTTTCAAAAGCTAAGCAGTTAAGAATAAGAAAATTTCGTTAGAAGCAAAGTAAATATATCAACTCTTCTGTATAGAAATATATGCTAGACAGCAAAGTCTTGAAACAGCAAATATGTTATTCTACAGAAGGATGCTGAGAATCCATGGATGGATCATTTGAACAACGACGGAAATTTTAGAAAAATGGAAACAAAAATGACACTAATATATAAAACTGGAACGAGACAGTTGAAATTTTGGGAAGCATAAAGAGGGAAGAATGTTAGGAGAATTAATCACTCAGAGGATATATTGGAAGCAAGAGTGGCAGAGGAAAACAGTGAATAACCTACCTAAAATGCTTGTGTAAATGGATGGCAGAACAGACACACATAATGAAGAAAGAAGGCTAGGAGATTTTCACACTCACAGGACATACCGAAATTAGAAGGGACATAGGAAAACAGCGAATAACTTACCTGACAAGATTGTGTAAATGGATGGCGCAACATAGATACGGATAGTGAAATTGTGAAAATTTATAAGAAAAGGATAGGAAGTTGTGGAGAGCCCTGATCGTTCACATCTTGAAGGAACACAGCACATAAAAACGGAGAAGCTTGAATGAAACTATTCTTCCAGATATTGTTGTTCTCATACTTGTTTCGTTTGTGTCATTCAAAATGCAAATTGATGAATCCTTCTTCTTCCTCTCAGGACGTAGTCTATGATGGCTCTCCACAACTTCCTATCCCTTGTATCTCTTAATAAAGTTTGTCTTTCTGTTATTTCTCTCAAGCTCTGTTCCGCAATCCATTTTCTCAAATTCATTAAGTATGTCAAGCCTTATTTTCCTTTGTCCCTCTTGCCTCGTGTGTATCAGATTTTCTAAGCCTTCCTCTCTCATTATGTGCCCCAGAAACATCAACTGTCACTTCCTGATGTTAAGCATTTTGTTTCCATTCTCTTCAAAACTTTGTAGTTGCTCACATGTTCTCTCCACGGTATCTTCAGCATAGTTTTGTAGAATCACATTTCTAATGGTTTAAGTTTCCATTTTATCATTGAGGAGATTGTCTAGCAGTCATTGCCATACAAAAAGACCGATATCACATAGCAGTTTAGTTTTTTTCTTGTTTCTAGAGAATTTTTCCTATTTCATAGTAATCTGCTTAATTTTTGGAATACTCCTGAAGCTGCCATACAGTAAGACCGATATCATATCGCAATTTCGTACTCTTTTCCTTATTTCTAGCGAAATTTTGCTATTTCTTGTTACTTTGCTTAGCTTTTGAAAGGCTTCTTTTTCTATTCCAGTACGCCTTTAGATTTCAGTGTAGCACTTTCCGTCTTCTATTATATCTCTTCCCAGATATTTAAATTTCCTCACTTGTTTGATTTTGGTATATTCGATTTGCAATTCACACTTTGGGCTGATCCTTTGGCTGACAACCATTCATTCTGTTTTCTTTTAGTTGATATTTAAATATATCTTCTCGCTTTCCTTCGTTACATTCTGTGGGAGTTTTTGTAACTTCTTTCTGTGTTTGCTATCAACACTGTGTAATCTGCATACCTTAAATTTTTAAGATTCTGGCCACTCATTTGGTACATAGAAAAAAAAAACAAGGATGAATATCTCGACTTCACGATTACCTTGACATTGTGATGTGACTTGCATGATCCTATGACCCCGGGAGCCATGCTGACGAGAGTTTATCTCCTGGCATATCAAAACTAGCCAGACAGGACAATAGGTAGGAGCCAGATAATACATGACAATGACAAAAAAAAAAAAAAATAGTGATGTTAACAGCTCCCCAGATAGGCAAGCATCAATAGACTGATAAATTGTTTTAAAATACAACTAATCAATGGCAGATGATAAGCAACACAGTCAACTACAACGGCAAGCGATACTAGTTAGCTGAATACGGTGGTAGCGACCACTAGGGCCGAATTGCATTTGTAATGTAAATATGAATGTAAACGAAAAATTAGTATGCCTAGTAAATCCATTTCTTCGTACCCTATCGTCTGTCACGTGGGTCAAGAAAGGGTGCATCCCTTTGACAGAAAAGAGCAGAATAAACTTATTGATGATGTTTCAGTTGGGTCAAAGTAAAGAAGAATATATACATTTGGCGACTAAAGACGAAATATACCACATTAATATATTTCCTGATCCTGATTGTTTTATTCAGGAATACAGCCATTTAATACTGTATTGTTCCTGAAAAGTTAAATACAGTCATTTAATACTGTAGTGATCCTGAATATTTAGATACAGCAATCTAATGGTGTAGTGTTCTGGAAAATTTAAATACAACCATTTAATACTGTAGTGTTCTGGAAAATTTAAATAAAGCTATTTAGTACTGTAGTGTTCCTGAAAATTTAAATATAGACTTTTAATACTGTAGTATTCTGGAAAATTTATATACAGCTATTTAATACTGTAGCGTTCTTGAAAATTTAAATACAACCATTTAATACTGTAGTGTTCCATAATATTTAAATACAGCCATTTAATACTGTAATGTTCATGAAAATTTAAATACAGACATTTAATACTGTAGTGTTCTTGAATATTTAAATACTGCAATTTAATGCTGTAGTGTTGCCGAAAATTTAAATAAGAACCATTTAATACTGTAGTGTTCTGAAAAATTTAAATTTCAGCAGTCTCATTCTCTAATCTTGTGAGTAATTCTATACAAGCGCCTTAATACAACTATTCTGAGCAAGCACAGTATGTTGCAATGGTTTTGATGATGTCTTGGATCTGCTGGAAGAACTTTAAAATGGCTGGTCGCTGAGAGTTCTTATTTTTCTCTTCGCAATCTATGACACATTAGCGTCAGAGGCCTGAGGCTCATTCCAGACTTTGCACACGAAGGTCGTGGACCCTTTCAAAAAGTTGGCTAATTCCAAGATGCTGTTGCATTTCTGTGTCATGGGAACAGCGTGCTTTTAAATTCCTGTATCAAAATTGAAGTTCTTACGTTAATGTTCCCAATACACCTGAAAGAGAAATTTAAAGAGAAACGAGGATATTAAAATTTGGCGCAAAACCGTAATGTAATGTAGATCATCTGCCATTTATAAACGGCTGAATATCTGTTCCCAGCAACATGGCGCCACCTACGTAATTTTGTTGATTTCAAATCGTCAAAATGTTTATTATTGTGGAAGTTATCGCTAACATTGTTGTCGAGATTTACAGAGAGTATGTTCCGTTTACTTCCGCAAACCAATCGATAATGAAATATAAAAACATAAAGAAAAGGTATTCCAAAAAAATATTGCATTTTTAATAAATGATTATTTTTTATTTTAATCATTAAATTGCTTTAAAATAGAGGGAGGTTTTTGTATGTAAAATAATAAAACTTAATTTTTCCAAACAAAATAATGATACGCATCCTAGTAAAACCAACGGTACTTCGTACCTACTTACCTGTTTGCACTTCTCACCAGAATTCATATTGTTCGATAAAAGTGACTCATCTGATTTTTTTTACTAAATGTTCTCTTCTCCGATGAAATGAAAGTTGTGCTAAATTCAAAGGAAAAGCGATCTAAAATCCGAAGAAGCTTTGAAAGCTCTTTGAATTTAGCAGTAAGTACTGTCAAGCATCCGTTCAGTATAATGTTCTGAGGGTGCTTTTCTTTTCATGGAACTGGTTTCTTAAAACCTATTGAAAAGACCCTCAGGAGCGAGCAGTACAAGAGAATTTTAGAGTCTTGTCTGCTCCCTTCTGCTGAAAGGGTGCAAATCGACCCAACCAAGCTCATTTTTATGCAGGATAATGCTCCCTGTCACAAATCAAAATTGATGAAGGAATACTTTGATGAGAAGCAGGTGAGTGTTATGACATGGCAGACCCAATCTCCTGACCTCAACCCAATAGAAAACTTATGGAGCATTATAAAGTACAGGCCCTCGAGAAAGCAGTTGAGCAACATGCTCCATAAATTTTCTATGTGTTAGTGTGTGGATATAGGAATCAATATTGAAAGTTATTTATTAGTTTCCGTCACAAGCGATCTCCAGACCATATATCACTTCTTCTCTAGCCGAATCGATATGTTGGGGATTAAAGGTGGCAGCCTATAATCAGAGCAGGCTAAATTAGTGACATGTAATCAGAAAGTTGCCTAAGATATGCAACTGAATCTCATCCTGTTATATTGATGTCTATACTGTCCATATTTCTGAATATTCAATCTCTGAGCACTCTTTTCATACGCATATCTAATTAGGTATATCATAGTTATATCTAATTACATCAAATATTACACACACACACACGCACATACAAGCATATACACAAACACAGAAACACAGACACAGACACACATGAACACACGCATATATATATATATATATATATATATATATATATATATATATATATATATATATATATATATATATGTATATATATATATTTGTGTGTGTGTACCTCGAGTTACTGAAATATTTTCGAATTGTCTAAAATTTGATTAAATGATCGAGCATTGTTCGGACCGATAAATTTTCACTAATCCTCATATATATATGTGTGTGTGTGTGTGTGTGTGTGTGTGTATGTGTGTGCGTGTGTGAGGAAATATAGTTTTAAGCTGTGCTATATTTATGAGATAAAGTGCTCAATATCAGAGATAGAGCGTATGTAAATATAAATATAAACGTGAACATTGAAGTCAACACTCAGAGGCCAGACCGCCTGACGATTGCGTCTAGCATGAAACAGCCTGTCGCCTCTGAGTGTTGATTTCAATGTTCATTTTATACATATATATATATATATATATATATGTATGTATGTATGTCACCAAGCACCAATATATATATATATATATATATATTAAATTTTATTGAACAAAAATAAATTGCTGTAGATTAAAGATGGCTTAAGATTAGCCATGCCTTACGCATTAGCCAATGGTTAAATCTTAATCTTAAGCTCCGGTCGATAGGACGACTTGGCGTAACTGAGTGGCCATCACAATCATCTAACCGAACAGTAACAGACATTTTCTTGTGGAATGTTCTCGAAAGATCACGTTTACAGTCTTAAAGCGAAAACGATTCCTGAATTAAAATAAGCAACTTCTGATAAATTTACAGAAATTGATGTAGAAATGTGTCAAATGGTTTTCAGAGGTGTTGCTGATAGGAATCAACATTGTATTGAACATGAAAGAAAACATTTTGAGCGTGTTAAATAGTTTGTTAATCATAAAAACTCCTGTTGTTTTAATCCCTCAATACTTATACATTTTCTTAATGAACTGTAATTTATTTTTTTCAAAAAAGTTAATAAATAAAAACGGCATTATATATATATATATATATATATATATATGACAAAAATCTTCCAGCGTAAGAGGGGAAGGTATAGATTTTCGTTTCGCTTATGTATGGATAAATTTGAAATTCAGCTATTGTTGTAAAATTGTTTGGTCTGAAGAGATAGGGTCTGATCTCGTGAAATAAATTATTATCATGGATTTCTAAACTCTCCGCTTTCATTAATATTATACTTGCTCTGTTCTTACATTGATCTCCCTTTGGATTTATATCCTCTTTGTAATTACCCTTACTAATTAGCATATATATATATATATATATATATATATATATATATAATTCCATTCACTTACAGGCTGGTTTCGCTGTATCACAGCTCATCAGTACAGCTAGACATCCGATTGCTTCAAGCCGGAATCGAAACCCGATCGATTTAGCATCAGTCGGAGTTTACGACCCTGAGCAGAGAGAAAGGGATATTCTAACGTATTATTTTTTTACGAATGAAAACAAATTTCATACCGCTGTAGTGCTCAATTCATTTTCAATAAACAGCGTTGCTTTAGCGAAGAAGGCTGCTGTTTAGAATTAACGTATCTCTCAACAGTGCTCAACCATAATTTTTCGAGAGCATAATATCATCCACATACAGGCCTGTTTCGCTGTATCACAGCTCATCATTGCGGCTAGACATCCGATTGCTTCAATCTGGGATCGAAACATGACCGATTTGGCATCAGTCGGAGTATCTACCATTTAGCCATCAGAGAAAAAGGGAAATTCTAGCGTATTATTATTTTTACGAATGTAAACAGACACCCACAGTGCTAAATTCATTTTCAATGAATATATATATATATATATATATTTAAAAATAAGTTATATATTTAAAAATAAGTTATTCCAATATTCGCTTGAAGATGGTATTGAACTAATGCTTTTAATTTAATTACAAAATTAAATTTGACGTTTTTAGCTTCCATTTTTGAAACATAGTTATTACTGTGTAGCGAAGAAACCATATTTTAAATAAATTATATATCTTACTGTTCTTTCTTTCTTATATATATATATATATATATATATATATATATATATATATATATGTGTGTGTGTGTGTGTGTATATATACCGCGTGTAACAGCAATATTGTCCACCACACAAAATGTTTATAAAACACGAGACTAATAGAGTCGTTTAGTTATATTGACACAATTTGTAGTAAGAATCATTGAAAAACTTTTGGAGTTATTCAGTTAGAAAGGTAAAAGGTTTAAATCGTTTTGTGTCAGACCCACTGTCTTCCTTATATGATCAATGATGAGAGGGAAAACATCGTTCATGTAATTCAGTAATGCCACCAACATTCATACTCTGGCTTCCATCTTCAAAGTCCATTCAAGAACTATGAAGTGAATGGAGAATATATTTAAAAAAGAGGGAACAGTAGATAGGAAAGCTGGATCAAAATGTCACAATATGAAGAAGGATCATTATTTCACCTTAGCGCTTAATACATTCTTATTGTTCAAACTAGAGTCCAGTAGTGTTATAAAAACCTCGGAGAATTCCAGTAAAATATCTTTTATCATTTCTTAGATACAATGGTTCAACTTTGACAATTCTGCCTTTAGAAAATTTGAGACACTTTGCTGTTACTCCGGTATATATATATATATATATATATATATATATATATATATATATATATATATATATATATATATAATTCTTTATTCGAAAATTATGACATAAATATGTTATAAAATCACTACAAAAATATCCATTTTGTTTCAACACTTCTGGTGGCTTATCAAGTGATGGTGTTGAGTGTAGAATAAAGGGTTTTAAAATTCTTTATTCTAAAACCTTTTATTCTACACTCACCACCATCAGTTGATAAGACACCAGAAGTATTGAAAGAAAATGGCTATTTATGTATGTTATAATTTTCAAATAAATAATTATATTTGCTCTACTCTGTATTGAGCACTCTTTTAAGAATAGCATTTTTTGGTTATTGGAATTTATTCCGTACACTCCAATCCTTTCCTTGGATATATATATATATATATATATATATATATATATATATATATATATTGTGTGTGTGTGTATGTGTGTGTGTACGTGTGTGTTTGTGTGTGTATCTGTGTGTGTGTAGGAGGCGTACGTCTTTTTATCTCGATATTATTTTAACGCAGTAGATAACCTTTTCGTCACGGGAATATTTGCGAATGACTTTCATCCTTATTGGGCAACATACAATCTTTACTAAATTAAGGCAAAGCGATTTAATTAGTCTTTCAATGGTATATATATTTTGAAAATCTACTATTAATTATGATGACTGACACGTGATGCTATCCACCACCACCTGCTGGCCAACAATATCCCCCCCCCCAACCAACAGGTGTTGTGGATTGGAAAACGATCCTTGAATTTCTTTTATTGGCATTTTTTCCCACCTTCCTAACAATGACAATTCTTGTTTGTTTAGCTTTGACATTAATAAAGAATGTCACCTGCGTTGTCACACGCAGCCAGTTGACAGTTCTATTTTAAGAATTACCCGTAGACACGCCACGACAAACTAAATCAGGAATCATTATTCACGTTTGGTCAGGAGTTCTTATATTGACTTCATTATTCTGGCTTAGAAACCGTGATAATTTTGGGAGACAGACTATCGGAAGGGCATTAGTGGACAAAGTGATGGGGGTGAGAGGACAGTGGTGAATGGAGGAAAAGTAATGTCGAATTAGAAAAATCAAGTGAGAGTTGTTAAATTTGTTTATAAAGTGCAATTTAAAATATGCGATCAAACGAATTGGATCTATCTATCTATCTTGTTTGTTAATGTCTATCTATATGTCTATCTCTCTCAGTTCATATCTATGTATCTGTTGTAACCTAGGGAAGGTTCAGTCAGTTATGTATCATGCGTAATACACGTTTAGGCGATCATGTATCTTTCGATACATGATTGACGAGACAGAGTTTTCCCGCAGTAGACCAGTTGCCATTCAAGGTTATAGAACCCGATTTGTCCTGCTATTTACCCATATATGGGGTGGGTGGAGAAGAAGAGGACTCATACCTTTCCAAATGGTATTAGCACGTAAGTGAATGCAATGGATTCGACTGGAATTCGAACTCGGCTCTCCGATTCCTCCATCCTAGCCGCTATCCATTTCTCCACCTAGGGTAGGTTACTGAATAGAATAGTCACACGTAGGTTGGTAATAAACGATAATACTTAGTACAAGAACAACACATATAAGATTCTCCAGCGGTACGTGGAAGAAGTCGTCAACTGGTAGAAGGGAGTCAAATGAATTCCACAATGAATCTCCAACTGCAGAGCAACTTACAGTATTTACTACTGTATTTATGTGAATGGGGACGCACTCATTATAGTCCGATGGTATGCTACAACACTATGTCAGTCAGTTATCTATCTATCTATCTATCTATCTATCTATCTATCTATCTATCTATCTATCTATCTATCTATCTATAGAGCTCGTTCGTTAATAGATAAAAAAAAATCTGTAGATTACTTTTCTAATTTTAAGTATAGCAGATATATCATTCTTTCGAGTCAGATAAATCTATTGAAATCATTAATAGATATCAGAAAACGCTAATTGTCGACCAAAAAAATTAGAAACGTGTTCTAGACTAAAATTATTATAACATATTTAAATTTAAATTGTTCCATTTTTATATTTTGACTCAGAATGTGTTTCAAACGGTTCAAAATATAGTTCAAAATATTTGATATATTTAAACCATGGTAAAACTCAAAATTACCAATTAATTATTTTTTTCTAATCGTTTTTAGTTGTATCGTTTTCATTTTATTTTATTAATTAATTTTTTATTTTATTGTTATTTAATTTAGTTTCATAATTTTATTGTTATTTAATTTAGTTTCATAATTTTTAAGAGGCTTATCATTGACGACAAACAAATTTAATAACTATGCGACACCGGAAAAGTCATCAATGTGGCAACATTTAAAAGTGAAAAGCGTTACAATGAGAAGACATTCAATTATCCGAGTTTATATTTTGACTGTTATCTATTATGCATTTAGAAACAGTGTGACTGGTTGCTTTAAGTGAATGCGCACGCGCGTACTCACACATGCGCACACACACATGCACACATACTCCATGTGATAGTGAAAATCACAACGCACAGGCTTCGACGTTATTCGACCAAACGAATAACAATTTATTTTAGAAAGTCATTTTTTGTCGAGAACTTTGCAATAACACCATATATATATATATATACATACATATACATATATATATATATATATATATATATATATATATATATATATATACATGTATATATATTATTAATAGAGATCTTATAAGTATAAGAAACTATACTCGCTCGGAAAACCTTCGGTGTGTTGATTAATCAAACCACTACCAAAGGGGAAAAAAGGTATAAAAAAAGAAAAAAAAAACAAGAAAATGTACGTTAGCCGAAAATAATCGTCCAGCATGCAAGTCCAAGGCCCAAAGAAAAAAAACCCGATGCGTGTACCCAAAATACCTAAATAAAGTGCTAAATACAATGAGTAGATCAGACCTAGTTAAACCTAGAGAGCCAGACAAACCTACCAAGGTTTCACCTAAGCGGATCGTCAAGGAAAGCTGTACACCCGTTTTTGTTTGCAGTTAAAAGGCCTGCTACCGGAGCCAAGCGGTTACTTTGAAAACTAATACGACTCGTTCAGCTAAGCCCGCAAATTTTGAAATACATCACTAACGATTTGGAATTATTTTCTGCATAGCTTTCTTTCATTTTGCCTACAGATTTTGCCCGTTGCATCTGAAGTCCGTTGATAGGGTGGGACGTAGATGAGAGGTTTGTCTCATATACATACATACATATATACATACATACATACATATATATATATATATATATATATATATATATATATATATATATATATATATATATATATGTATATATATATATATATATATATATATATATATACGTGTGTGTGTTTGTGTATTTTTTTTTACTTTTGCTACCTTTACTATACACCTATCGTTAATATTAGACTGTAACTCATCTTCTTTGCTAATCCATTATTTCCATTCCCTTATCTCTACCATTTTTAATTGTTATTGTTTTGGCTTTTTCTCCTATATTTAATTTTATTTTGTCATGGTATATTTTATTATTGTTGATACCACTACTACTATTTAGTTTGTCAATATTATATTAAATTTATAAACTGCTCTCTATTCCTCACCACAGAAAACCATCCCTGCCCCCCCTTAGAATATCTGACGCTCAACTTCTCGAAAGCTCCTCTTTGCGACTACTCGGCCTCACATTGTCTGCTGACCTGAGATGGAACGAATACATTGATTCAATAGCTTCGTTCACCGCAAGGAAATTTAGCTCCCTGTGTCGAACCAGGAAATTTTTCTCGCCGTAGTCGATCCTTCAAGTATACAAATCAAACATTCGACCTTGCATGGAGTATTGATGCCATATATGGTCTGGTGACCCTTCTGTTTT